>CAJQUN010000236.1:600000-922093 GCA_907163345.1 Haberlea rhodopensis | reverse complement strand
AGGGATATGGGTGTGCTTGAGCATAGGTTACATGTTCATAAATAATGGTGAATTGTTTATCGTGTTAGCACATCATTCCTCGGGGCATGGAACTCGAGCAAGGCTTGGCTCGGACTTCGGAGATTTTAAGGTACGTGCGACGTACGAGCATTACTATATATATGTGAAAAGACATAAGGTGTTTTTGATTGCATTGAATGTTTGCGTATGGTTATCCATATATGTTGATATAGCCAAGGAATGACCCAAATCTTGATATCGCCGCTTGTAGCGTGCGTGACACTAGAGTAGGATGACTCTTGCATGATATATGGGGTACTGGGTTTATATGACTATATTAATGAGACATTTGAGATGTCTAGGTTTGTAGAATCATGCATTCTTCGTAAGACATTTGAGATGTCTAGGTTCGTAGAATCATGTATTCATTATGAGACATTTGAGATGTCTAGGTTTGTAGACTCATGTATTCATTATAAGACACTTGAGATGTCTAAGTATAATGAAGGATTGGTAAAATAAATGCTAAGGCATTTGAGCTATCTGTGATTGATAGCAAGGTTGTGAAATCAGTATTAGATATTGTGATATCTGTAATTGCATGTTTAATGAATTTGTAATCACTATATGTTGATATTCGAGGATCAGGCATGCGATGTGTAAATCAATGTGTTGATTTACTGATTTATGAGATTTGATGAGTTTGATGTTGTGAGAACAGGGACAGTACACGGAATCCCGGATGAGGATGTTGCCATCCAGGGAGTATCATTTAAAATTCATTAGCATTTACCTTTGTTGTAAATTATGAATTTCATTATTATGATTATGGGATTTTGTGTATTGGTATGCTCACCCCGTTGGGGGCTGGTCTCTGTTGGGACAGGGTGGACAGGTACATCGATGGCTATGGAGCTGAGCTCGAGCTGTTGATTTGAGGTACTCCCAGGATCGTGGTACCAGGGCTTGATGGAGCACGGTATCGTATAGAGTACCTATATATACACCTGAGGATTTATACATATTCATATTCATGATGCTCGCATGTGAGCACGATTATACTTGTATATGGATTGTATATAAAGGCATGAGCCTTTCTCTCTTTCATTTAAGGTTGCAATGCAATTAGGTTGAATTGCTAAGAATGATATGAGAGTCATTGGTGTATTATGTGGGTGTTGGAACCCACTTTTGTTGACATATGTGTGGTGTCTTCCCTGGCTGGGAATCTACTTGTATTACTGCTTTCTGTTGAGTATTATGTGTTCCCTGGCCGGGAATTTTGTTATGTGTTGTACTCTGTTTTGGGATAGCTCTATTTATGGGGGGACTCTGCCCAAATTTTTGTAAAAGTTTACAATGTGAAAAGTGGCACCAAGGGGTTGGTAAAGGGCAAACATATGAGTCTTTTATTGACAGGCAATGATTAAGTATCATCAGAGCTTCCCGATTGACATTTTATAGAAAGCATGTACCACACATAGTGGTTAATACACTAATCAAGGTTTTAAGGGCTTGGGGTCCTTACAAAATGAAATTAAATGTAAAATTTTGGGTTCAAATGGTATTTATAAGCAAAAATACCCCGAAAAATTAATAGCCCCACAAATACATCATGATTCCTTAAAAATCATCTGTTTTCAAAAACTCTCTCTCTAACTCCAAAATCCCCTACCGGTGCTCACACAGCACCCGAGATTCCGAGACACATCAAAAACCCAACTCTTAGGTTTTACACCGTAATGTGAATACAATCTTCAACCTCTGGATCCAACGATCCCAACTGCCCAAATAAACGAGCCCAGAAGGCCCAATACCTCAATTAAACTCCAAATCGCCACGTAAAACCACTTTAGGGATTATTAATACTCCGGGATTAACACCTATAATCCCTGGTCATCACAGGTTTGATTTCGAAAATTTGGGGGTTTTTGGCAGGGGTGTTAATATCGTGCAATGGATCGATTATTGCATGTTTAGGTGTATTATGATGCTTGATTGAGATCGAATTGAGAAGCTATGGTTCGAATTTGAAGAATTTTAAGGGTTCGAATTTAAGGGTTTGTTTGGGTTCGAATTTAATGGTTTTGAGTTCGAAAATTGGGGGTTTTTGTCAAGGGATGTTGATTCTTGCTTGGATAGCTTAATTGACATTTTAGATAAATTATGGTATTTAATTGGGTTCGAAATTGTGAGATTAGGGTTCGATTTTTGTAGGGCATTCTTGAACAAATTTCGATATTGTCTCATTTATTTCCTTCCCTGCATGTACCCTGCCCCGGGTCTTTTAAGAGGATAATTGTCGTGTGTTGACAATATTTTGAGGGATATGGGTGTGCTTGAGCATAGGTTACATGTTCGTAAATAATTGTGAATTATTTATCGTGTTAGCACATCATTCCTCGGGGCATGGAACTCGAGCAAGGTTTGGCTCGGACTTCGGAGATTTAAGGTACGTGCGACGTACGAGCATTACTATATATATGTGAAATGCATAAGGTGTTTTTATTGCATTGAATGTTTTGCGTATGGTTATACATATATGTTGATATGGCCAAGGAATTACCCAAATCTTGATATCGCAGCTTGTAGCGTGCGTGACACTAGAGTAGGATGACTCTTACATGATATAAGGGGTACTGGGTTTATATGACTATATTATGAGACATTTGAGATGTCTAGGTTCGTAGAATCATGTATTCATTATGAGACATTTGAGATGTCTAGGTATAATGGAAAGCGAGATTATGAAATCAATATTAGATATTGATATATCTATATTTGCATGTATATGAACTTGGAATCATTCATTATTGATATTTGAGAATCAGGCATGCGATGTGTAAATCAATGTGTTGATTTACTGATTTTGAGATTTGATGAGTTTGATGATTGTGAGGACAGGGACAGTACACGGAATCCCGGATGAGGTTGCCATCCAGGGAGTATCATTTAAATTCATTAGCATTTACCTTTGTTGTAAATTATGAATTTCATTATTATGATTATGGGATTTTGTGTATTGGTATGCTCACCCCGTTGGGGGCTGTCTCTGTTGGGACAGGTGGACAGGTACATCGATGGCTATGGAGCTGAGCTCGAGCTGTTGATTTGAGGTACTCCCAGGATCGTGGTACCAGGGCTTGATGGAGCACGGTATCGTATAGAGTACCTATGTATACACCTGAGGATTTATACATATTCATGATGCTCGCATGTGAGCACGATTATACTTGTATATGGATTGTATATAAAGGCATGAGCCTATCTCTCTTTCATTTAAGGTTGCATGCAATTAGAGGTTGAATTGCTAGAATGATATGAGAGTCATTGGTGTATTATGTGTGGTGTCTTCCCTGGCTGGGAATTTACTTGTATTGCTGCTTTCTGTTGAGTATTATGCTTTCCCTGGCCGGGAATTTGTTATGTGTTGTACTCTTTTTTTTTTGGGATAGCTCTATTTATGGGGAGACTCTGCCCAAATTTTTTATAAAAGTTTACAATGTGAAAAGTGGCACCAAGGGGTTGGTAAAGGGCAAACATATGAGTCTTTCATTGACAGGCAATGATTAAGTATCATCAGAGCTTCCCGATTGACATTTTAGAGAAAGCATGTACCACACATAGTGGTTAATACACTAATCAAGGTTTAAAGGGCTTGGGGTCCTTACATCATATTAGCATAGTAAATGTCCAGGTTACCATTAATAAATTTCGGGGCATCACATTATGAATGGCAATTCATTATTATATATTATTCTTTTAACTGTGCATTGTGAATTAATATATATGTTAATGTCCTTAGAATAATATTGTATTATTCTTAAAGATGTCCCTAGTCAAGTATTATCATGAATAGGGATAATGATAATACGTAGAGACTAGTATATGTTGATCGATGAATTGTTCATTGATATGAGATATCAAATCAACATATGGGTACATGTTAGAGAACGATGTACTGGACAGACCCACCATGAGAATGCAACATGGATAGTTATATGATCGTCATATGCAATTCTCATAGTGATAATAATGTATGAAATCCTTACGACTTGTGATCATCAGAGATCCCAACATAAGGAGTTATGTATCTTGATATCGTCAAACGTTACCCGTAACAGGGTATACTATAAAGACGACTATTGGATACACTACGAATTATGTAGAGGGATGTTGACTGATCGAGATAGGATTTGTCCCTCCTATATAACAGGAGATGTGTTTGGCCCTTGATCAAGTGAGAACTAAAATGCATGGCCATGCTCGAATGAGTCGATATGAGATATCGAGCTTATTCGTTTATTCTAGTTCTACTTGGGGATCAAGAAATAAAGATTGGATATACGAGTATGACTATTCCATGACTCGTGTTCAATCTAAACACAAAGGACAAAGGGATTAAGTTACATGATTAATATTATCACAAGTTCTAAAGGTTATGTCGAGTCATTGACATTCTTGTAATTTGGGTAGCATTGATGTGTTGCTAGATACCGCTCAATGCTTGAGACGTAAAATGAGATTTTATGTCACTGCCAACATTACAAGATCCTATCGGGTCGCACAAAAGATTAAATCGAGAAGGGAAATTAAATTCATGGGATGAATTAAATAATTAAGAGGAGTCTTAATTAATAATCATGATGATTAATTAAATCATGGGCTTAAGCCCATGAGGCCTTATGAAAGCCTTTAATTAATTATATAAAAGATGATTACAAGGTGTTTAATTGTAAGAAAACTTCATAACACTAAAAACCCTACACAAGCAAAGTGCATTCGGCCGTAGCCTCTTTCTCTCTCGGTTTGCTTGATAGCCGTAGGGAGCTTGGTGGTTTTCGAGCCATCATTCGATTGTGAATCAAGTTTGCTTCGTGTATTGGTTTAAGAACTTGTCTAGCAACTTGTTCTTAAACTATCCCTTCACCCGATTTGATCGTGTGGATACCGTTGAGGCAAAACTCATTGAGTTTTGCTAGTGACTCGGAGAAGGCGTAGGACGTGGTGTTGCTCCGTGGACTCTGCTTCAAACACGCTACAAGGGTGAGACCTTCATATACCTTAATCCGATATGATAACCTATGTATAGATCCGGTGTTAGTAATCCATAAAAATTTTATTCCGCTGCGTTGTATGCTCTTGGATTACTTACAGTGGTATCAGAGCCGTGTACAAGGCTCATATCGGATTTATGTGATTAAATAGTGTTAATCATATTAGAATTAATATTGCATGCTATTAAAACTGTTTAAATTCATATATGATATGAAATTAATTTTAGTTTATGAAAATCATCGTAGTAATTGTATTTGATATAATTGGCGAATAAAAATATTTATTGAGCATCAAATTTTCGGCCACCACCATCACAAATGTCACCACGGCTAGCCACATAAGGGCTAGGGTTTTCGAACCCTTGGCTCGAGATGGCTTAGTCGTTGTGGCTAATAATTGTGCATGGAAGTGTCGAAAATTAATTAGGGTTTGGAACCCATTGGACGTGACGGCTAGCTCATGACGGCTAGGGTTTCGAACCCTAATAGCCATGCATGGCTCGGCCATCATCGCCTTATTTTCTAAAGTTTTGATGCTTGGATGAGTTTGGAACTCCTTGACTCGATAATGGTTCACGCATGCATGGATTAGTAACTTTACCACATGAGAGCAAGGTTTTTCGAACCCTTAGCTCGAGATGGTTGAGCGAACCCCGTGCATTGCATGACCGTGACTCGTGGCTAACAAATTCCAGCGTTTGAAACAAGATGGCTCGATAAAAACCATAAGGGTGCGAGGCGGCTAGGGTTTGGAACCCTAGCGCCGCCGCCGCACGAGCCAAGGCTCGGCCATGGGCTAGGGTTTCGAACCCTAGGCCCATCAATGGTCCAGCCGAGTGCTTCATGGTTCGAACCATGGTGGTTCGTGTCTTAGTCGCTTTCGTTCGTGGCATGTGATGTCCCGAGCATACGATAATTTTTCAAAAAATTATATTACAGTTTTAATTAGAATTAAATTTAAAATGTTTAGAATTTAATTAATTAAATGTTAATGCATGCTTTATGTGTTGTTTGAGCATGGTGCGTGGTTATAGCCCTTTGACCTATTAGATAGGATTTGTGGATGTTTGTAATGTATAATACGACCTGTGTGTCATGCCTTCTCTATTTCATTCTAAATGTAATCCCTCCCCTATGTTCCCCTCGAATGTGAATCGAGGAATTCTATATCTTGTAAATAGTGTAGTTTATTTTATTGATGATGATCAATGAAGATGGAGCATCGTGCCGGGATGAGGAGGCCATTCACAAATTGGAGCCAAAGGAAGGTGCTTGTGAAGTTACCTTAGGTTGACTCATAGGATTTTCTCATTGGCTTGAGAAAATCATTAGTAGGGGCTATAACCATGTCACGTTTAATTATGTATGTTGATGCATGATTTATCTTATGTTTTAGTTTGATAATTGTATTACACATATATGTAGATATGTATACAACTATATGTAGTGGACATATTTTAAATTATCAAATTAATCATGAGATCAATAAATCCCTCTAAAATATTAAGTTTTAGATGCCTTCCAAAATTAAAAGTACTCGTCAATAACTTCGATTGTACATGTGTGGGTTTGCCAAAGCAAAGCACCGTGGCAATCTTAGTAAGGCGCGAAAGGATAAAAGTGATATCCGTTATACTTTAATTGGGTACGACTTAACTAGGTTATCTCAATAGGATTGGGAACCTAGAGGCATGGGTTAGATTATAATTCATTTGATGAATTGAACAAAGTGTTGTTCGTCCAACTATCCAAGAATTATATGTGATGTAATTGACAAAGTGTTGTCTACCTAAATAACCGAGTCTTGGGCGATTAGCCAAAGCTAACTCAAGATTAGGCGAAATATGGATCTTGGCCCACTAAAGGTTTCGAGGGTTGATATTTTTCAAACAAAATAGTGGGAGTATCATTTAATATAAGACCATGTTAAATGATTTAAATCATAAACTTATTTTGCATATTTATATTGTAGATATCCATGGCAATTAACAACGTTACTAGCACTTTATCACTGCGATCGGTCCTTGAGAAGGACAAATTAATTGGGACGAATTTCCTAGACTGGCATAGGAACTTGAGGATAGTCCTCAAACAAGAAAAGAAACAATATGTCCTAGAGGAACCCTTGCCCGCTGAGGAACCTCCCCTAACAGCTACAAGAGCTGAAAAAGATGCTTACAAGAAGCATCAGAGTGACGCACTTGATGTTGGGTGCCTCATGCTTGCCACCATGAACTCTGAGCTTCAGAAGCAACATGAGGAAATGGAGGCGTTCGATATGATCGAACACTTAAAGCAGTTGTACCAACAGCAAGCAAGACAAGAGAGGTATGACGTCTCTAAGGCGTTATTTCAGTGCAGGATGGTGGAAGGAAGCCTAGTTGGAACTCATGTGCTCAAGATGATCATTGAGAATCTGGACAAGCTGGGTTTTCCATTGGACCAAGAGTTGGCCACGGATGTGATCTTGCAATCGTTGCCTGAGAGCTTCAGTCAATTTGTAGTAAATTACAATATGACTGACATGGAAAAGACTCTACCACAATTGCTTGGTATGTTGAGAACATATGAAGCAAATACTAAGAAGACTAAGGCCACAAATGTCCTTATTGTGAATAAGGGCAAAGGAAGGGCCAAAGCTAAAGGCAACAAGAAAGCAAAGAAAGTCTTTGCTAAATCTAAGCCAAAGTCTTCTGCACTAAAGCCAAATGGAGGGATAGCAAAGGAAGGGAACTGTTTCCATTGCGGTGAGACCGGCCATTGGAAAAGAAACTGCAAAGTATATCTGGAGGATCTAAAGAAAGGAAGTGTGACTTCCGCTTCAGGTATTTTTGTTATAGAAGTCAATTTATCTACTTCTTCATCATGGGTATTAGATACTGGATGTGGATCTCACATTTGTGTAAATGTGCAGGATCTCAAAAGGAGTAGGACATTGGCGAAAGGTGAAGTTGATCTCCGAGTTGGAAATGGAGCAAGAGTTGCTGCATTAGCTATAGGAGATTATCATTTAGCTTTACCTTCTGGTTTATCATTGATTTTGAAAGATTGTTATTTTGTGCCTTCTATTACTAAAAACATAATATCTATTTCTTGTTTGGACAAGTATGGTTTTTCATTTATAATAAAGGACAATTGTTGTTCTATTTATTTAAATGATATGTTTTATGCTAGTGCACAAATGGTGAATGGTCTTTATGTATTAAATCTTGATATGCCTATCTATAACATAAATACTAAAAGGATTAAAAATAATGATTGTAATCCGACTTATCTCTGGCACTGTCGCTTGGGCCACATAAACGAGAACCGCATATCTAAACTTCATAAGGATCGAGTATTAGATTCATTTGATTTTGAATCATATGAAACATGCGAATCTTGTTTAATGGGCAAGATGACTAAAGCCCCTTTCAAGGGACATGTTGAAAGGGCAAATGTTTTATTGGGACTAATACATAGTGATGTATGTGGACCAATAAGTACACAAGCTAGAGGTGGTTTTCAATACTTCGTTACATTTACTGATGACCCTCAGTAGATATGGGTATGTGTACCTAATGAAACATAAGCATGAAACCTTTGAAAAGTTCAAAGATTTCAAGAATGAAGTACAAAACCAACTTGGCAAGAGTATCAAACTCCTTCGATCAGATCGAGGAGGAGAATACTTAAGCCAAGAGTTTCATGACTATCTAAAGGAGTGTGGGATAGTCCCACAACTCACTCCTCCGTATACTCTACAATGGAATGGTGTATCCGAGAGGAGAAATCGAACCTTGTTAGACATGGTTAGATCAATGATGAGTCATGCAGATCTTCCGATATCGTTTTGGGGACACGCTCTAGAAACAGCGATTTTCTTACTGAACCGTGTTCCATCTAAATCAGTGGAACAGACACCATATGAGATATGGACTGGGAAGCGTCCTAGTATGTCTTTTATGAAGATTTGGGGTTGTGAGGCTTTCGTTAGACGTCATGCCACTAACAAACTTGGACCCAAATCTGATAAGTGTTTATTTGTGGGGTATCCTAAGGAAATGAAAGGATACTATTTCTATTATCCCACCGAGAACAAAGTAGTTGTTGCTCGGACTGGTGTATTTCTTGAAAGAGAATTTATTTCTAGAAAAACCAGTGGGAGAAAAATAGAACTTAGTGAAGTTCAACCACAAGAAAACACTGAACCTGAGATTGAGATGGAAACAGAGCAGTCGCCGCAAGCTGTTGTGGAAGAAACACCTGCTCAAGAGACACAAGCCCAGCGTAGGTCTGTAAGAGAACACCGGGAGCCACAGGGATATGGATTTCTTGTGACTCAACAAGGTGACTTACTACTTATTGATGAGGATGAGCCGTCATCTTATCAACAAGCTATAATGGGGCAATGATTCTGAGAAATGGCAAGAGGCCATGAAATCTGAGATGGAATCCATGTATGCAAACCAAGTATGGACTTTGGTTGATCCACCTGAAGGGGTACGACCCATAGGGTGCAAATGGATTTTCAAGAAAAAGACCGATATGGATGGTAACGTACAAACCTATAAAGGTCGGCTGGTTGCAAAAGGATTCAAACAAATTCATGGTATTGACTATGATGAAACCTTTTCACCAGTGGCCATGGTTAAATCCATAAGGATCTTACTTGCAATAGCTGCATTTCATGATTATGAAATCTGGCAGATGGATGTCAAAACAGCTTTCCTTAATGGAAATCTGCTCGATGATGTGTACATGACACAGCCCGAGGGTTTTGTCGATCCAAAGGATGCTGGAAAGATATGCAAGCTACAACGATCCATTTATGGATTGAAGCAAGCTTCTCGGAGTTGGAATCTTCGTTTTGATGATGCAATCAAAGAGTTTGGTTTTATCAAAAATGAAGATGAACCTTGTGTCTACAAGAAGATCAGTGGGAGCGTAATCATTTTCCTAGTGTTGTATGTAGATGACATACTTCTTATTGGAAATGATATCCCTGCCTTGCAATCTGTAAAGATTTGGCTAGGGAACTGCTTTTCGATGAAAGACTTAGGAGAAGCCACCTGTGTATTAGGAATCAAGATCTATAGAGTTAGATCGAGAAGGCTTCTTGGTCTAAGTCAAAGTACATACATAGACAAGGTGCTTAAAAGGTTTAGCATGCAAGAATCCAAGAAAGGATTCGTGCCTATGACACATGGTATTTATCTCTCGAAGGAACAGTGTCCTTCAACACCAGATGAGAGACAACGCATGAGTAAGATTCCATACGCGTCAGCTATTGGATCTATCATGTATGCCATGATATGTACTCGTCCCGATGTATCGTATGCTTTGAGCATGACGAGCAGATATCAAGTTGATCCAGGTGAAGGTCACTGGATTGCTGTCAAGAATATCCTAAAGTACTTGAGAAGGACAAAGGATACATTCTTGATTTATGGAGGTGAGGAAGAGCTCAATGTAATGGGTTACACTGATGCAAGCTTCCAAACCGACAAAGATGATTTTCGATCGCAATCTGGATATGTGTATTGCCTGAATGGAGGTGCTGTGAGCTGGAAGAGTTCAAAGCAAGAAACAGTAGCCGATTCTACAACGGAAGCTGAGTATATTGCTGCCTCGGATGCAGCAAAGGAAGCTGTTTGGATGAGGAAGTTCATTTCTGAACTTGGAGTGGTGCCTAGCATTAAAGATCCGATAGAACTCTATTGTGACAACAATGGAGCGATCGCATTGTCTAAGGAACCAAGATCTCACCAAAGATCCAAGCACATACTTAGGCGTTTCCATTTCATTCGAGAAATCGTTGAAAGGGGAGATGTTAAAATATGCAAAGTACCAACAGATGATAATGTATCTGACCCATTGACGAAGCCGCTGTCACAGCAGAAGCATGATCGTCATACTAGATCTCTAGGCATTAGGTATATGTCTGAGTGGTCTTAGTGCAAGTGGGAGATTTGTTGGGATATGCCCTAAGACAAGTCATTAGATGATTGTTTAAGACATACAATGTTTATGGTTTTATGAATGGCAATTCATTATTATATATTATTCTTTTAACTGTGCATTGTGAATTAATATATATGTTAATGTCCTTAGAATAATATTGTATTATTCTTAAAGATGTCCCTAGTCAAGTATTATCATGAATAGGGATAATGATAATACGTAGAGACTAGTATATGTTGATCGATGAATTGTTCATTGATATGAGATATCAAATCAACATATGGGTACATGTTAGAGAACGATGTACTGGACAGACCCACCATGAGAATGCAACATGGATAGTTATATGATCGTCATATGCAATTCTCATAGTGATAATAATGTATGAAATCCTTACGACTTGTGATCATCAGAGATCCCAACATAAGGAGTTATGTATCTTGATATCGTCAAACGTTACCCGTAACAGGGTATACTATAAAGGCGACTATTGGATACACTACGAATTATGTAGAGGGATGTTGACTGATCGAGATAGGATTTGTCCCTCCTATATAACAGGAGATGTGTTTGGCCCTTGATCAAGTGAGAACTAAAATGCATGGCCATGCTCGAATGAGTCGATATGAGATATCGAGCTTATTCGTTATTCTAGTTCTACTTGGGGATCGAGAAATAAAGATTGGATATACGAGTATGACTATTCCATGACTCGTGTTCAATCTAAACACAAAGGACAAAGGGATTAAGTTACATGATTAATATTATCACAAGTTCTAAAGGTTATGTCGAGTCATTGACATTCTTGTAATTTGGGTAGCATTGATGTGTTGCTAGATACCGCTCAATGCTTGAGACGTAAAATGAGATTTTATGTCACTGCCAACATTACAAGATCCTATCGGGTCGCACAAAAGATTAAATCGAGAAGGGAAATTAAATTCATGGGATGAATTTAATAATTAAGAGGAGTCTTAATTAATAATCATGATGATTAATTAAATCATGGGCTTAAGCCCATGAGGCTTTATGAAAGCCTTTAATTAATTATATAAAAGATGATTACAAGGTGTTTAATTGTAAGAAAACTTCATAACACTAAAAACCCTACACAAGCAAAGTGCATTCGGCCGTAGCCTCTTTCTCTCTCGGTTTGCTTGATAGCCGTAGGGAGCTTGGTGGTTTTCAAGCCATCATCGATTGTCAATCAAGTTTGCTTCGTGTATTGGTTTAAGAACTTGTCTAGCAACTTGTTCTTAAACTATCCCTTCACCCGATTTGATCGTGTGGATACCGTTGAGGCAAAACTCATTGAGTTTTGCTAGTGACTCGGAGAAGGCGTAGGACGTGGTGCTGCTCCATGGACTCTGCTTCAAACACGCTACAAGGGTGAGACCTTCGTATACCTTAATCCGATATGATAACCTATGTATAGATCCGTTGTTAGTAATCCATAAAAATTTTATTCCGTTGCGTTGTATGCTCTTGGATTACTTACAGTGATTGCATACATGGTTGGATATGCATTATGGTTGCATACATGGTTGGATATGCATTATGGTTGCATAATTGATTGGATATGCATTGCGGTTGCATATGATTGTGAGTCGAGATTATATTACAGTGATGAAGAATACTTGTCGCTTTCATGTCGAAGCGATGATAGAATACTTGCCGCTGTCATATTTAGCGATGAAGAATATTTGCCGCAAATATGTCGAAGCGAAGGATAATGCCGCTGTCATATTGATGCGAGGGATATTATGCCGCTAATATGTCGAAGCGAGGGGTATTAATGCCGATGTCATATAAACGCGAAGGGTATTATACCACTGATATAATAAGACCGGGAATTGGCCATTGGTATACACGGAATGGGTGCATGTCCTGACATACATATCGGTATTATAATCCATTGATTATTATTGTGGTACATGGACAACCAAGGGAGCTTTTAAATGTATTGAATACAGGAAGTGAATCGCATTTATGGTTTATGCATTGAATTATGATCATATTATTGTGAATATGATTTATATACATGCTCATGGTTTGGGGTTGTTCCTGTAGGTACTTTTGGGCGGACGGGCTAAGGCGGGTTGATGCGGTGAGCCAGTGAGGAGTGCTTTTGGCATAGCAGACCTAATTCTATTGCATTGTCTCTACTCTAGGAGTTGTGTAAAGCTATAGGATTAACATTCAGTTGGTTGGGAATGTAATTAATCCCTTTTGGAAATTTTATTTTGGCCTGTAATCTTAACAGCTCAATACATCAACACGAACTTTATATTCCTAGATGCATGTTTAGCTCTATTACGCCTTTAATCCGCACTTAAGGAACTAGGGTCCTTACAACAGTATGATTCAAATCTCTCCCAGAGGTAAAATCAATATAGTAGTGTTACCCCACTAGCTATATCTCACAAATCCAATTGTGATTCATATTGCATTTCCCATGCAAAGATACTCAACCAGAGCTAACAACGACTTGTCGACACTCACGTTGGTATTCCCAACAAAATAGAGTTGTCCCAAAACAAGTCCCTCGAAATCGACGTATAAACGTCCCCGGGAGGTATTCCCTGCCTCAATCACCATGCCACTTATAGACTACAAGAGTCTACCATAAACCCTCATCGTATCACCATACGATTCACCAAACTCGGTTCCAGCGAGCAGTGTAATGGCTACAACAAGCACACTATATCACTGCAACAATACATGGCTAGCAAAGCGCTGCCCCCATAGGCTTATACCAAGCCCACCAATGCATCATACGTTCCACTCGGTATACCATACCGTAACAAGCCATTAGAGTAGTGGGTCATCACCCAATATATCTCTAAAACATCAAAGCATAATGGACATCCCGGTGTCCTTGCTCAACCACAGTGCAATTATAATCCATTAGGACCTATTCCACACTCTCAGGGTGGGGCTGACCATGTCTACCACACATCACAACGACAAGCGAGTAGTTTCCTCAATGACTACTCTTACCGCCAATCACTTGGCCTTAGCCATCCCATCGAGTATACCCAAAGGTATCACTACTCGATAAATATTTACCTCTATTCCATGATGCGGTACTCTCACCGGTACAATGCATCCAATTATCCATCGAGCAATCTGCTCGGCATAATGGTCTCGTCAACTAGTGACCCAGACACCATCCCGGGCTCGCCATCAGCACTCAAACCATGGCTAAATACGTACACTCAGACGCATTATTAACGACGCTAAACGTCTACATAGAATATCTACTATGTCATCGTCATCCCGTGACGGTATATGTCAACATATGACATCTAAATAACATCGTCAAACATATGACGGTACACGTTGATACACGACATCCATAATCTCATCGTCAATCACATGACGGTATATAACAACACATAGTATTCTCAATAATGCTAACAAAAGTAATATGCCATACCGCATCGCTATCAAGATAGCGGAATACATGTATCCATCGTCCACTAGCGATACACAAGCAGCACCCATCGCTCGCAGGCGGCATAATCCAGTGCTATGCACATAGCGGTATAACTCATCGCTATAGAATCAGCGGCATGATCCCTCGCCATAGAGTCAGCGGCATAAAACATCGCTATAGATATCCGGCAGTATGAACCATCGCCATAGATGTAGCGGAATGTACCATCGCTATATGATACATGACGGCATGAACCATCGCCAATAGAAAACCCGGCGGCATGAACCATCGCCAATGGAATACCCGACGGCATGAACCATCGCCAATAGAATAGCGGAATAAGCCATCGCTATGAATACCCGGCGGCATGAACCATCGCCAATAGAATACCCGGCGGCATGAACCATCGCCAATAAAATACCCGACGGCATGAACCATCGCCAATAAAATACCCGGTGGCATAATCGTGGACTCAAGAGGTACTCACATTCATGTAGCACTTTGTTCCTTTCGGACCCAAGAGGTGGCTCACATTAAATGCAGCACTTTGTTCCCGATCGCATCGCTACGTCATGACAGCGGCATCATCGCTTCGACGTGACAGCGGCATGTATCATCGCTTCGACACGACAGCGACATCATCGCTTCGACATGACGGTGGTATCATCGCTTCGACGTGACAGCGGCATTTACCATCGCTTCGGCATGACAGTGGAAATACCCCTCGCTTCGACATATTAGCGGCATAATATCCCTCACAATAGTAATATGACAACGGAATTATCCTTCGCTTCGACATATTTGCGGCAAATATTCTTCATCGCTATCATATGACAGCGGCAAGTATTCACATCGCTATGCCGTGTATGCAACCGTAATGCATTACCCGTATTCCAATAAACATCTCCATGAGTGTATTTTAACGCACCTCGCTTCAAATGTGACATGCAGAATTTTACCATCGCTTCAACATTTAGCGGCAAAGCATTAAAATCATCACTCCGATTTATATCTATGCAACCGTAATGCATAGTCCATGTCTCACATGACCCTGTAACCACCATGGTTAGCAACAACATATTCCAATTATGAACACATATCATAAACGCACATAAGCAATATAGTTGTGCCACGCAACCCTAACTACCATCATGCATAAGTATGTGCTTCTCATTCCCATTAACAGTTTCCTAGGTCCTCAACAACCCCAAAGAGCTAACCACTGCTCTGATACCACAAATGTAAGGACCCCCGTGCCCTTATCCCGTTATTAGTGTATTAATCCATACCATTAGTGCATATAATCATACTATCATGGGGAAAAGCCATATGCAAGTACAACACCATGTGCCATCCTGAAAATTTCTTGCACTTAATCCACATAATATTCAAATTCCCCAACCAAGATTACATATATAACATGCACCCTCATAATACACTAACATGCTCTCAGTTCATTTAGCAATTCCATATTTAATTGCATGCAAACCATAAGTTAACAGAGAGAAGCCGTAGCCATTTATACATTCCATATACACGTAAAATGTACTCACATAAGAGCTCCCAATGAATAAGCGTGTATCTGAAGTATAAAACACTCTACCGGATACCGTGACTGGTACTTCAATCCTGGAAGCACCTCCCAAGCACAACTCGATCTCAACTATGGATCTATGCACTTATTCAACCAGCTCTGGTACCTCGATCCGAGAAGTACCTCTAATCAACAGCCCGAGCGTAACTCCAAAGCCGTTGCTACACCTGTAACACCTGTTCTTTGTCATATGATCATCATTTAGGAAGTTGGGAAAACAAGAAAATTTCGAACACTTTGCTTTATTGTGCTTTATAGAAGGAACCACCAACTTTAAACCATAGAATGATGAAAATTGGAGCAAAAGATGCAACTAGGAAACTTGATATGTTCCCATGGATGGCGATAGTTCCATGTGATGTAAATAGCTTACTAAAGTGGTAAAGGTGAAAAGCCACTAATTCAGCAATTTATAGTCACTAGGAAAAAGCGTGTGTTGCCCGACGTGAGTTCACGTTTTTTATGATGCAATTAATGACTTTAAGTACTAAAATATTACGTTAAACTTTGTCTCTATATAAAAAGTTTCGCCTACCTTAAGAAATTTGAAATAATTGATTTTGTCTACTTTTTTTTTTTTATAGTGATTATAAAGTCAAATAGTATGCTCTCTCTCTTAATTTCTATAACAAATGTTGTATATTTCTTGTAATAAGTACTTTTATAGCTCCAACTCCTCATTAATTTTTGTTTTCATTGCAGTAATTATATAAGTTTAGAAAATTTTAAAAAGGCATTAAACTATTTTTGCATATGATTGTTGGGGAATAATATTTGCTTTGACTGGAAGAGCATCAAAATATTTTGAAAAAATGAGGAGTACTCGATACTATGAAGGTAAATAGCGACACACTTTTCATCTTAAGATGTCAGGAACCATCATTCTCTTAATCCCTCTAATTTCGGTTGAGGGTGCCCAATTATTCGTTTTGAACTCCACCAATGATATGTGCATCACATATGATCTATGATGTACGGTCATTCATACGGCGACGACGACAAGACAAAAACGATACATGGATTTTCAAAAAATTTAAGATATGATAATTTTATATATATTATATATATACTATATTACAAAAATACTAAAAATTCACATTTTTTAAATTCTAAAACCGTTAAAAGCAACAAAAAATATTTTTATCAAATTTAAAAAAATGTATAAATAAATATATCACTGGAATAATCATACCATCACACAACAATAGCACCAAATCGTATTATGTCAATTAACATAAAGTTAATAAGCACGTCCAAATTAATGTTAACACCAACATATTTCTACTAAATTAAAGAAGCATATAAATAAATGCATATCACTGAAATCATCATAATATCACACATACTAATATCAAATGTATGTTACTTCAATTAACATAAAGTTTAACAAACATATTAGTCAAAAACTTTTTAAGTTGTACACTTAACACTCAAAAATATACTTTCCATGTCGGATACACCATTCAGTCGTATACATTGTGTCCGATTTTATTTTATTTTATTTTGAAATTAAGAACACGCCACATGGCGTGTCTGACATGTGTCTGATTCGTGTCGATGTCTTAAAATTATCCGACAATACAATGGGTGATTTTTAGGAGTATACATGCATCATAGCATGTGTTATATGTATCCATATCTATCCCAAGACAGGATAAAAGATGAGGATAGCGGTAGAGTTTGACAGCCCGATCGAAAAATTAGTTACATTATCATAAACCGTAATATTGTAGGTGCCCAAATTGTTTTGATTGGTTACGCTTCATTTTTGTTGTAGTTATCATCCTCTAGATACATTGTTCGACATTCTCTTCATCTCCCATAATTGCTAAATTATTAATTTTTAATATAAAATATGAAGGAATTATAAAATGATTAATTATTTTGAAATTAAAACCAACTCAATCTAATTCTATGTAAGAAACTCGGAAAGGTCAAATAGGAAAAATGCAAAATTTGAAGAGTCGTGCAACTAGAAGGGTTATTATTACCATTATTTGATATCATATATGACTATTTATTAAAATAAGTATAGTGAATAAATTTTTACATGAATTGAAACGGGAAATTCTCATGTCACATATGTGAAGGACAATTATGCACAGGGCAGACCTAGAAATTTCTTTTGGGGACGAATTTTTTTTTTTTTATAATACTTGAGGGTTTAAAAAAATTGAATTTTTTTGGGGGTGGGGTTTGGCAAAAAAAAAAATTCAAAAGAAATATGGGTAAAATTTTGTTTAGAAAACATATATATATTTTTATTGAAAAAAAAAATTTTAGGAGCCCCTAGGTCCGCCCCTGATTATGCACTTGCAATGTAAGAAAGGCGATCTTATTGTTACAATTTTGATCAATGTGTGCCTGAGCATGTCAGGTATAGGTGCAACAATTTAAATAAGAAAAATCAAAGTTTTTCTCATGTAAAATAGTTGGGTTTTTTTTAAAAAAATTAATTTTCAAAAATACCTTATTTTTAAAATTCTTACAAAACTGCCTCAAAACGCCACTCCAGAGAGCGACCAATACTTCTTGACTAGTTGTCTGCGGAGGAGACGGCATTTGCTATATTGAGAGGCCGCTATATGTTTTTTTTAGTATTTTTTAATTTTTAAAATTTTAATAAAGTTTTTTCTAAAAATAAATTGAGTGGTCGCCTATAGAAGAGGCTGCCACTCAATTTTTAATATTATTATAATATATAATTAATTATACTATATTAATTTAATAAATAATAGTTATATTATATTACTTATAATATATATAATAGAATAATATTAATTTATTATAATAATTTTACATAATTAATATTATATTATTATTAATATAATTGATTATCATATCATCGAGCATGTATTGTTATTTCTATTGTCGCTGTTGAATGATGATATATTGATGGTTTTGAATTAAAGATGATTTTGAGAGACGTTGAAATGAGCGACATGTTATTCTTATTATTATTGTTATTGTTGATTGTGTAGCGAATGTTGAGGATCGTTGAAATGAGCAGGGGCGGACGCATGATTTTCGGGAAGGGGGCAAACTTTTTTAACATATTTTATATTTTATTATAATAGTTATTTAATATATTAATTAATTATATTATTATTAATTTAATAAATAATATTTATATTTTGATTAATATGAAATTTAGTTTTGTTTTATTTTATATGTAACATTTATAAAAAATATATATTTTGTATAAAAATGAGTGTCAAAATTATTTTTTTCATCCCCTTAAATTATATTTTTGACCACTAAAAATTGTTTGGCCTCCATTTTTATGTTAAATGTTTTTTTGTCACCCTTCCTGAAAATCATGCGTCCGCCCCTGCTCATGTCAACGACCCTCAATATATGTTACGCGATCAACAATAACAATAATAATAAGAATAACACGTCGCTCATTTCAACGTCTCTCAACATCATCGTTCATTCAAAACCATTAATATATCATCATTAAACAACGACAGAAATAACAATACATGTTCGATGATATGAGGATCAATTATATTAATAATAATATAATATTAATTATGTAAAATTATTATAATAAATTAATATTATTATATTATATATATTATCAATAATATAATAAATATTATTTATTAAATTAATAATAATATAATTACATAATATATTATAATAATATTAAAATTTGAGTGGCTGTCTCTACTATATGCGGCCACTCAATTTATTTTTAAAAAGTTTTATTAAAATTTTAAAAATTAAAAAAAAAACAGAGGATCGCTACCCCTCAATATAACAAACGTCGCCTCCTCCGCAAGCGGCCTGTGATATTCGAAAATTAATTGTATTAATCCCGGGGTATTTATAATCCTTGATTGATTTTAATTGTGGTAATTATAAAATAATTACGGTGTTGAGACTCCTGATGATGTTAATCTGGTGTCGGGTTGTTGGATCCAAGAGTTGAGATGTTATTCTCATTGAAGTGTTAAACATTGGAATTGTATTGGTAGTGGGATTTGAAGTCTGAAGAACTTTGGACTGAGAGATTTGAGGTGTAATTGTAGGAGTGTGAGATTTTATTGAACACTGTGGTTATTAAAGGATTTTGGTGCGAGTATTTGAAACTCGGGTTTTTGGATCATTGGTATTATATATATCAAGTGGACTCGGTGTTCAATCATTTCCTCCCCGCTCACTCTCATCTCTCTCGCCTCTCTCTTCCCCCATTTCCCCCATTTTTCCCCATTGATGAAGAAATCGATGGAGGCTCGATTCTAGAAGGATTTTCGAGCGAATAATTTGGTAATCTTCTTCCCCTCGCTATTATCTACGATTTGATAGTAGTTTTGTAGAGTATGGTTATGTGTAGAGTTGGTTTGAGTTTTGGGGAATTCGAAGAAGTTTGATTAATTGATGTATGTAATGTTTTTATGTGTTTTAATGGAGTTTTTGAAGTATTGTGGGTGTTGGTTTTGAGTTTGGGTTCGAAAATCGCCATTAAAATGAAGTTTTGGCAAAAATCAGCGATCGATCGCCCGGAGAAAAATCAATTTTGGTGACGATGAACAGTTATAGAGATCGATCACTATGTTTACAGCGATCGCTCGCCCGTTAAAAAAAATGTTCAGCGATCGATCGCTAGTATTGGAGAGATCGATCGCCAAAAGAGAAAATTTGGCAAAAATTTGTTTATGCCGTCAGAGATCGATCGCTATAATGATAAGATGGATCTCTATCCTAAAAAAAAGTGAAAATTTATTTTTGGGCATTTTGAGTTGTGAGATTGTATAGTCTATTTGGACGATGATTATGACTTTTGGGGAAGTTTTATTCGCAATGGGATAAGGTTACAAGTATTGAACCTTAGTAAGACATGTATTGCATGTTTGAGTTAAATGATAACTCAAGTTAATAAATGATCAATGTGACGATTTGAATAGTATTCGGAGTATGATATATTGTGAATGAGTATGATAGGAAGCATGTTGAATCTATGCGATTATGATGTTATTGTAGGGGTTATTACTATGATATTATATTGAATTGATATTAGATATAGATATCCAGATGACGAGAATGTCTAAATCATGTCGTCGATCATAAGGTGTGTGTAACGTACGAGCATAGGTAAATGTATTATTGTTGCATTCAAAGAATGATATATTCTTGTTTTATTTGATTTAGTACATAAAGAAGTACAAGTACTGAAAGTACATAAAGAAATCTAATATAGTGATTTATGCCGTGGATTTCAGACTGATATCGAGAGATGAAGTCAAATACACGTGTGATAGCTATAGATATCTAGTAATCGAAAGCTAGAAGTTTTCACGGATCTTAATACAATATTGTGTTGTTAAATAAGTACACGAGAGTGACTTACTGCAATTTGATATTAGGTTTAATATAACTCGAGAGCGTATATTAGATAAATTTGGAAAATTCGTCACCTTAGATTGTTTGAATTCGATTATTAACTAATAGGCGAATTATGGGGATTACATAGTTGAACCGAAAGTCTTGATAATTGTTTCTTTTGATTATTAATCTTATTCACCATTGATTGTTTGGGTTACATATTGAGTTAATTTGTCACTTTAGTTAATTAATCTCAACCATTTTTCGTAGGCTAAATATAGTTAAACTAGTGGAGTTTGGTACTTATTTCCTAGTACTCGTGGATTCGACACTCATACTTATATTATCATTATACTAAAACTCGTGCACTTGCGATAGAGAATCGATACACTGAAAAATACTGTTTAAAATAATAACGATCAAGTTTTTGTACCCTACTCTAAGCACTGGCCACAATCTTCTTCACACCAACCAGCATCCAACTCCTTGGACCTTGAGGACAAGGCCCATCCCCAAGATGGGGGAATTGAAATGGATCGAGCCCAAAGGCCCAATCGTCTTAGTTGTGCCCCAAAATGGGCCCAAGATTATATTTCATAAATTTATGTTTTTTTGTTATGTTTCAATTTTAAGCATTGTAGACCAGGTCTTATTATCGGTTAATTTCGGTTAGAGTCGTGCCAGGTGCACTATTAGATGGTAGTGGACTGAGTGATCTAGTGGTAAATTTAGTTATTGATACCCCGATAATTGTCCCGGGGCGGTTTGGACCCGAATTCTATGGGCTCGACCCAATCTGACAAGATACCAAGCCATCCTACCTTGGCCCGCTTTTGGGCCCATTGCCCATTTCCAATTAATTATTTGGGCCCATTTCTATCACCCTTACCCATTTAATTAAATCATTATAGGCCCTAATGAGAAGCCCATTAGCAATGATAAATTGAATGGAACAGTAGGTTGAGAGAGGACTTTTTCATCGCCTCTTCCAGGAGCTTTCAGCCTCTCCTCTCCTCTCTTTTCGATTTCTTCCTCCATTTTGTAGAAAAAAACAACACTGTAAATTCTTGATATCATAGTGAAGATTCAAACTGGACTAGGTCCCGTGGTTTTTCCCTTCGGGGTTTCCACGTAAAAAAAATCTTGATGTCTATTTATTTTCTGTATATTATTCATTTGTTATCGAATCGAACCAAGAAAAGAGGTAACAAATTGGCGCCGTCTGTGGGAAACCGAGCTAGGACGTCGATTTTTTGAGGGGCTGGTTTCGAAGGAGTTTTCGTCTGAAGAAAAAAGGAGAAAAGGAAAAAAAAAAAGATCTCGGACAGTCTGGGCAAGGAGCTGGGGGCTGGTTTGAGCTGAGATTTGGGCAGCACTCTGGAAGATGGATTCTGGGTTGTGACATTATCGGACAAGGGGCTCGAGACTGTGGTTTGTTCTCTTGCCCGTCGCGAGGCTGTGGAGGTACTGGACATAAGCTGTGGTGGTGCGATTTTTTGCGGTGGTACAGGGTGCTGTTTTCATCCCGATTTTCTCCCCCTCTTGGGTGGTTTTGTGATCTGCTGTGGCTGGTTCTTGGACACCTTGCTGCCTAAATCATAGTTCACATCTCCATGCCTTCTATGCGTTTGTTGTTTTGTCCGAGTTAAATCTTTCATCTCTCGGTCCTGCTGCATTTCACTCGTTCGGTGTCCTTTCTTCGAGCTCCTTAACAGGAGTTGCCGCCATAGCCAAGGATTTGGAAGCTAAGGATTAGAGAGGGTTTCAAGGCAAATCTTCGGTTTGAGATTAGAAAGCACCGATGGATTCGAGAAACTTCATCGAATCCAAACGCACGGATGATCCTATCGTTGGTGATTTGTTGAAGACTAAGAAGAACAATGGTGGAGTTCGTAGATGCAATGGAGTTGTTAAGGTAAAAAATTCTTCTGAAATAGATAGCGATAAGCCTGGACATTATTTGTTTGAGAAGGAGAAAAAAACAAAGGAAAAAGAGACAAAATCCAACGAAGGAAGAATATAATATTGTTGTCGTTTCTCTTTATTTCACCCCAAAATTCCTAATGGATAAAGAATCGGGAACTGGGTTTCCGGTTTCTGTGAAGACTAAGCGAAATAAAAAAAAAAAAAAAAGAAAGGCGGAAGATAGTAGCACCAAGGAATACTTTAATGTTGGAGTTAGGAAGACAGTGGAGCTGGAGCCTGTGTTTCTGGATTCAGTCAATGTTGAACACGGTGCAAGTGCAGTGGACAAGGCAATGCATGATGCTTGGTTGGATGATTTCTTTTCAAGGTATACTTACACCGGTGGAACCAAATCTTGTTCCTGGCAGTGTAATACGAGCAGAAATAATGTTGACAAGGTTAATTTGGTCGCTGATGGTAAACTGAAGTCAAGTAATGGCAAAAAGGGTGCTCGGGACAAGGGCCGAGTAGTTTCACCTTACTTTGTGAAGGAAGATAAGGCAGATTTGATTAAACAGGGACAGAAGAAGAGGTCTGCGGCGATTCAACGTTTGTCAAAGGAATATCTTGTAGAGAGCTGGACTCATGGAACTGATCTCCCTGGCGTGGGCAAATATGCAGCTGATGCATATGCAATATCCTGTACGGGGAAGTGGGAACGTGTGAAACCATTTGATAAGGAGCTGGAAAAATACTGGGCATCCCTATGTGATCACTTCTCTGCAAAGGGAACTTCAAATGATCCATAACTTGAGTACTTTACATCGAGCCCAAGGCGTGTTGGCTATGTGCACCTTGCTTATGCTCGACATGTGTCGATTATGCACATGTGGTTCGAAACACCGGGTCAAATCCGGCCCTCAACTCGGCCTTGTCGGACATCAGCTCGGCCACCTCGGCCTCAACCATCAGCTAGACCTCAGCATTCAACCTCAACTTTGGCGTTCGGTCGCTTTGCCTTAATTACGGTTCTTCCTATCCAACTGATATTTGAATTTCGTTAACATATATTTGGGCAGTGCTATTTTATTATTATTTCAGGACTGAATCACCAGCTTGGGAATGCAATCTCGCAGTAAGCCCCTATTATATCAGCTCGGGCATGCAATCTCGCAGTAAGCCCCTATTATATCAGCTCAGGCATGCGATCTCGCATTAAGGCCTTATTCATCAGCTCGAGATCTTTATTTGTTCTGGATCTGGATGAACTCATTCGGATGGGATATTCGGAGTAAGCCCACGTGTATGAGGCCGTGGCCAATATTAGCACAGGTCCGCCTGATTGCTTAAGCCCAAGTGTATGAGGCCTTGGCAAATATTTAGCACAGGTCCGCCCTGATTGCTTAAGCCCAGGTGTATGAGGCCCTGACAAACATTAGCACAGGTCCGCCCTGTTTGCTTAAGCCCAGGTGTATGAGGCCCTGGCAAACATTAGCACAGGTCCGCCCTGATTGCTTAAGCCCAGGTGTATGAGGCCCTGGCAAACATTAGCACAGGTCCGCCCTGTTTGCTTAAGCCCAGGTGTATGAGGCCCAGGTGTATGAGGCCCTGGCAAACATTAGCACAGGTCCGCCCTGTTTGCTTAAGCCCAGGTGTATGAGGCCCTGGCAAACATTAGCACAGGTCCGCCCTGTTTGCTTAAGCCCAGGTGTATGAGGCCCTGGCAAATATTATTGCAGGTCTTATCTGCTCATGTTTATTATCTGGAGTCCAGACCGGACATGTCTTATCTGCTCATATTTTTTCTCCGGGATCAGATGAGACGAGCTTTATTTGCTCAGCATTTTATCATCTCAAGAGCTCAGGACATCTTTCACTTCGTGAATTCAGATGAGCTATATCTTCGCATATCTATTAGCTCTGGAATTCAGGGCGTACGAGCTGCATTTGTTCGGTTTATTATCTTCGGAGTTCAGGCAGGTCAGCCCTGCACAGATTAACAGGTCAGCCATGTTTAAGATTTAATTCTGTACTTAGAATTATTTCTAGTTGTTATTGCAGGTCAGCCCTGCATAGAAAACAGGTCAGCCCTGTTAAGATTTAATTCTGTACTTAGAATTATTTCTAGTTATTATTGCAGGTCAGCCCTGCACAAATAACAGGTCAGCCATGTTAAGATTTAATTCTGTACTTAGAATTATTTCTAGTTATTATTGTAGGTCAGCCCTGCACAAATAACAGGTCAGCCCTGTTAATATTTAATTCTTAGAAATATTTCTAGTTGTTAATGCAGGTCAGCCCTGCACAGATTAACAGGTCAGCCCTGTTTTAGATTTAATTTTGTACTTAGAATTATTTCGAGTTCTTAATGCAGGTCAGCCCTGCACAGATTAACAGGTCAGCCCTGTTTAAGATTTAATTCTGTACTTAGAATTATTTCGAGTTCTTAATGCAGGTCAGCCCTGCACAGATTAACAGGTCAGCCCTGTTTTAGATTTAATTCTGTACTTGGAATTATTTCGAGTTCTTAATGCAGGTCAGCCCTGCACAGATTAACAGGTCAGCCCTGTTTAAGATTTAATTCTGTACTTAGAATTATTTCGAGTTCTTAATGCAGGTCAGCCCTGCACAGATTAACAGGTCAGCCCTGTTTTAGATTTAATTCTGTACTTAGAATTATTTCGAGTTCTTAATGCAGGTCAGCCCTGCACAGATTAACAGGTCAGCCCTGTTTAAGATTTAATTCTGTACTTAGAATTATTTCGAGTTCTTAATGCAGGTCAGCCCTGCACAGATTAACAGGTCAGCCCTGTTTAAGATTTAATTTTGTACTTAGAATTATTTCGAGTTATTATTGCAGGTCAGCCCTGCACAATGTAACAAGTCAGTCCCGCTTAAGATTTAATCATATACTTAGAATTATTTTGAGTTATAACGGGTCATCCCGGCCGAGAAACATGTCATCCTCACAACATGCCAGCTCAGTTTCGACACTATGGAGTCTAATTCGCTCCATGTCGATTGTCTGGAGCTCGACTGTATCTATTTACTCAGCATGACTTTATTATTTCATGAGTTCAACTCGATATATCTCGTTTCTAGAGCTCACATCAACTTATTTACTCCTCGGCTCGGTACTACTTATGGAGTTCAGATCAGCCCGGATTTATTTGCTCTGTACATGGATCATTTTTGGAGCTCATCTGTATCTTGTTTGCTCAGCACGTTTATTAGCTCTGGGGTTCGACGGGTTTTATCTGCTATGGAACTGAGCTAAGATTTATTGATTATGGAATTCATGCGAGCATTATTTGCTCTTATTTATCGTGTGGAGTTCAGCTCAGCTCGGACTAATATCATTAGCTCATATATATTTCTTTGGAGCTTAGGTCGGGCGAGCTTTATTTGCTCAGGTCGGCTCAACCAAGATAAACATAGCCCGTATGTCTTATCTGCTCGGAATATTTCTTATTCCTGGAGTTCGGAAGTTTATTTGCTTCTCAGCTCAGTTTTATCACCTCGGGGCTCTCGATCACCTTTGTTAGCTCGGAATTCTCGATTCTAGTAGTTCGGATTCCTACTGCACAGTACGACCTGCTATTAGTGACAGCAGCTCAGTATTATGATCACGTCGTTTTCTCTTATGGGCTTTACGAGCCGCCTATTTCATCAAGGATCGGCATTCGAATTATCATGGGCTCTACCGACAGAATGACTCGGGAACTCGGCGCGGCGCAAGGTCACATCATGGTTTGGCATATGAAGGACTACCGATCCGGGTCCTCACCTAACCAGTTGGAGTCGATACAGCGTTACTCTAGCTCGACTAGAGGGGGATACTGATGATACCCCGATAATTGTCCCGGGGCGGTTTGGACCCGAATTCTATGGGCTCGACCCAATCTGACAAGATACCAAGCCATCCTACCTTGGCCCGCTTTTGGGCCCATTGCCCATTTCCAATTAATTATTTGGGCCCATTTCTATCACCCTTACCCATTTAATTAAATCATTATAGGCCCTAATGAGAAGCCCATTAGCAATGATAAATTGAATGGAACAGTAGGTTGAGAGAGGACTTTTTCATCGCCTCTTCCAGGAGCTTTCAGCCTCTCCTCTCCTCTCTTTTCGATTTCTTCCTCCATTTTGTAGAAAAAAACAACACTGTAAATTCTTGATATCATAGTGAAGATTCAAACTGGACTAGGTCCCGTGGTTTTTCCCTTCGGGGTTTCCACGTAAAAAAAATCTTGATGTCTATTTATTTTCTGTATATTATTCATTTGTTATCGAATCGAACCAAGAAAAGAGGTAACAGTTATGCTTTCATGTAAATAGCACTATGGATGATATAGTAAAGGTAGGGGTGCTTATTGGCTTGACCCGGTCCGATTTCGGGTCCGTTAAGGACGGAACCGGTCCGATCCGATAAGGAACCGGATCGGGTTCCGGTTCCACCGGTTCCGGGTTGGAAGAATTTATTTTTTTTTTTTTCGAAAAATTAAGGTATAACTTGTTGTGTGGAGGATTCGAACACGCAACCATCACATTCTACTCTATAACTCTAACCAATTAAGCTAATGGGCCTTTGTGTTTGTAAACTAACATCAAATATATTTATATATATTTAAAAAAATTAATTTTTTTAAAATTCACGGATTTGGTTCCTCCGGTTCTGGTTCAACCCGGAACCAGATCCGTTTAATCCGGAACCGGTAAGATACCGGTTCCGGAACGGTAGAACCGATCCGGACCGGTATCTTACCGGTTTCGAACCGGACTAACCGGTCCGATTTCGGACCGGGTCCGGATCGATCCGGTCCGATTAGCACCCCTAAGTAAAGGACAGAGATTTTCGGTCCAAATTCTTTTTTCTGCTTCAAAATTCTGGAATGTTCAAATTCTCACCAAGAAAAACAGAATTCTTTACTTTCACCTTATCAAATATAAACTCATAAATACCCATTGGAGATGTAAGACAATGTAGTTTAGTGAAAGAAATCGAATTATTCGAATTTAGGATTCGTTGTTGTTATCTCTGTTCGTAAAGTAAATTATTATGGACAAAAAATAAAACAAAATTTATGATTTTTGTTTTTTGTATTTTTTGAAGAGTACAATTTTATTTACTCCGTCCACTGAGTTTGGTCAAGTCCTATTGACGAGGGAGGTGCCACAGCTGTTATTGTGGGCACGAGCGTACACAATTAAAAAGCCATGCCTCGAAAACGGAAACAGTTAAAGTTTCCGGATAAAACAAATTAGAGGGTCAAACGTAAATAACTTACATTTCGAGGGCATTCAGTTGAAACTAACGGACAAAAAAGGCTGCGAAAGTGATTGAAAGGATGATTCCCCTGTGGGCGAAGGCACTAAGCCAACCAATCATAATTTTGTGGCATTCATTTCACTTTTATACGTACGGCAATGTCTATACATATTTTACTTATATAAAATCATATTTTTGTTCGTTTGATTTTCTTATTTATAACATTATATCTATATAAAAAAAAGATAGCAACAAGAAAATGATAAACAAATAATGAGATATTTTCAAACGTTTTAAATGGAGCGATGATAATTTTATAATAAATTTGAATTCATTAGTTTGTTTTCTGATTTTAATATCCAAAACACACAATATTTTTTCTTAATTTTTTTTTTCAACTTTAAGTAAAAACAATATAAAAGTGCTTTGAATATCTTTTGCAAAAGCTATCAAATATATTAAAAAATATAATTTTGATAAAACAGTGGTTCTATTATTGGTATCATAAGCATATTAATGTGTTTTGACTTTCATGATTTGCAAATATTGCAATAATTTGAAGAGTAGGTGGAAATAATAATTATCATGTTAAGAAAATAACAAAAGATTTGAGTTGCACTTTTACCATCTACTATGATTTTTTTATAAACCATCAAACACTATAATATACATATACTATACATGTAAGTATAAAATTATGATTACATATGGAATTTTTGTAGCAAGAAATGCAACAAAAAATGGAGTAAAGATTCTAGGCAAATTGCAGGCAAATTTAATAAAATAATATCAAAATGAAAAATAGTTTAAAAACTAATGTTGGAATGGTGTAGTTAAGGAAGTAATGTGAATCGCGTATGTGGACCGCGATTCTTTAAAAACTTATCAATAAAATCGTGGACCAAGAACATGATTTTTTTAAAAAAGTTTAAAACAGAAACGCGGTCCTGCTCCACGTTTCTTGGTCTTCGGAATCCAAAAGCAGAAACGCGATCCTGCTCCGCGTTTCTTGCTCTTCGAAATCCAAAAGCAACCCGTGACTCTCAGCTTTACAGCTGAGAGTCACGAGATCCGTATTCATTTAAAAAAAAAATTAAATTTTTTTTTTTTTTTGCTCTTTAAAAGGGCCAAACGAAGGAAATGAATAAATGTAGAGAAGAGAAATCCTCTTGGTCAGAAGGTAAGTAGCTTAACAAAATTTTTGGAGTAAATTTTTCAGTTATTTGTGGTATATATACATGCAAATTACTTATATTGTGTAATTTTTGTAGGTTTGAATTGTCTTGGTTTTGAGTTTCCAAAAACAAATCTTAATTTTGAGGTATGTTTTCATGAAATTTTACAATGATAAATTTTAGATATGTTGTATTTGTCAAAATGTTTTATTATGTAATTAATTACTGAAATTTTACAATGAAATTGTACTAATTTCCACAAATACATCATAAAACGCTGCTGCTATCCGCGTCTCTTATACGGAGGAAAAAAAATTCGTTCGAAAAATGCGGATTAAAGCCGCGTTTCTTGTACTGAAAATATGTTTATAAAACGCGGAGCGTGTCCGCGTTTCTCATACTGCCAGGAATTTCGTTCGAAAAATGCGGATGGCAGACGCGTTTCTTGTGCTGAAGTTTTTTCGAAAATTATGTTTATAAAACCCGAATGGAGTCCGTGTTTCTTGTGATGCCGGAGTTTTTAGTTTGAAAAACGTGGATATCGTCCGCGTTTCTTGTAAACCTTAAACTTTAAACTTTTATTTAAACATAATACTTCAACTATAATTTTTATACTTTTATTTACACATAATATTTAAAACGAAAAATTACTAAAAAAAATTAATATATGTAAATAAAATATAATTTTGAATCTATGAAAATAAAATAAATTATAAGTATTATTTTTATGTCATTTTCCATTTATCATTAATGAGCTGATGTTATATTTTCGGAGATAATATGTCGGTTCAACGTCAAATTCTTAAACTTTTATTTAAACATAATACTTAAACTTTAATTTTTAAACATAATATTTAATACGAAAAATTACTAAAAAAATATTAATATATGTAAATAAAATATAATTTTTGAATCTATGTAAATAAAATATATTATAAGTAATATTTTTATGTCATTTTCCATTTATCATTAATGAGCTGATATTATATTTTCGTAGATAATATGTCGGTTCAACGTCAAATTGATGTTTTATTGTACTATGGTGGTCGCATATCACATGATGAGATGACTGTTAGTTACTATCGACCTCCAATAAGATACATGCGAATGCCTCGAAATATTACAATGTCTGAGTTGTTGGCAAAACTGTATGAACAGATAGATATCAATAACGAAAAATATTCGCTTAAAGTTTGGACCAAGCATACATTCAATAATACTTCTGGGCGAGTCGAGCATTTATTAGAAATCGCAACAGACAGTGATATTTGGTTTTTCTTTGACCCCGAAGTTGGAAATGCTGGTGTTAATTTGTATATTGAGGCAGAAGAAATACACCACAGTAATGTGCCTGACATCCAATATACTCAAGAGTTGGGCACATATATGTCAATGCTTACTGATCATAACCCGGAGATACCAACAGTCACACAGGGTCTTGCAAGTATGAGAGTTGAAAATAACTATGCTAACAGTTCCGGTAATGTGGGCCATAACATGTATAGAACTGAAGGGGTATATGATGAATCAAGTGACGAAGGCAGAAATGAGTACGCCAACGCTGATTATTTTGGTCCTGAAAACCATGTCGATTCCGAACCAGATGATGCGGGACTTAATGTTCATGATGATAGCGACGAAGATGTAGCAATTGATGTTATATTAGAAACCATGTCCCAACATACCGAGGGTCAATCTTACATGAAGAGCAAGTTGAACCAATAATGTCCCAAGCGGCACAACCTATGCGCCAGCATTTTCCTGTCCTTCCATTCTTCTCGACAACCTTTTCAGATGTTCCTGTTGACTCTGTTGATATTCCGACTGGTTCATGGGGAAATTTCTATGATCATGTCAAGGGAAAATTGGAATTGGGTATGTTATTTAAGAGTAAAGCTCATTTGCAGTCGGCAGTGAAAGACTTCTCCATTCGGGTTGCCAGACGTGAGTACCATGTTATTGAGAGCACGATGATTGGCGGGCACAATGTCCATTGATAAATTATTCCATTGTTGAAATGCATCGTCCAGAAAGAGTTATGCGGCAGTTTGGTAGGGGGGTGACCCGGAGGAGAAGACGATCAATTAGCTCCGATACTCCAGTAGATGCTCACGATGGCATCCCTCCTTTTACAACTGGCACATTTGATGCAAGTGGTGCATCCACATCGCATCGTCCATCATTCCACTTTGATGAAGCATCTTCTGACTACTACGTGCCCCAAACTGCCAACCAGGAAGAGCCGTCCCCATATACTCCATATATACCGGTTCCAACCCAACCATTTGGTGGATTATCATATATTGATCTAATGCTTGGAGTATCTGGTTCTTCACAATTACGTCCAAATTTTGATGTCTCGCATGTTGCATTCTCTGACTTGACTCCACACTATCATGATATTGGTGAGTCCATCGCCAGGATTACACTTGACAAAACATAAACAAATAATGTTGCGGACTGAGCCATCTAGAAGACCACAAAGACAGATACACAGACGTGGTTGTGGGACCGGAGGAAATATTTAGAGTTTCAATGAATAATATTGTATTTGAATTACTGAAATATAAATAAATATTTAAGTTTATCTATTGTTTCAAAAAATCTAATCATTAAAACTATTATCAATTATTTCTCTATTATTATAAATTTTGTCCACACATTTAAACAATTTTTTATTTTTAAACTTGTCGTAAATTCTAAAAAATATTTATAAAATAAAATCATTTTTTTATAAAACAAATTAAATAAATATTTAAATAAATAAATTTATAAAGAAACGTGGATCAACTCCACGTTTCTTTATAAATTTTTTTAAAAAATATTTTCAAAAAACGTGGATCGAATTCACTATTCTAGTAAAAAAAAAAATTTATTCAAGAATCGTGATTTGGAAACACGTTTTTTAAAAATGTGTTCCCAAACCACGTTTCACTTTACTTCCTTAAACCTCACCTTAATTACCTTATTTTTCAAAAAAAAATTCATTTAACTTTATTTAATTAATGTAGCCCAAATAGCATATATAGCCCCACTATGAAAGCCCGAAAAAGCACATAACATCTCATATAAAACTAATGTTATTTTAAAACTATTTTTTAAAAATATATATATATATCTTTTTAAAAATCAGCCATAAAATTCCCTGTAAATGGGACAAATATATCTGATTTAAAAAACGTAGGGCTTAAAAAGATTTTAGTTTCAAATGTGAGGTTTTATGTTTTTTCGATATTTGACATGTCGATAAGTGTAATATATCCAAAATATTTCCTTATGTGTTTTTTTCCATTAATTATTAGGGATGATTGTAACGACTCAAAACTTTTACATGATTTACGTGATCATGCATAACTATCATGATTCATATAGGAGCATTTGTTGTGCATAAATGTGCGGTAAATTGTGAATATGACATTTATCTATCAATATGTGATATGGTTTAGAATCTATTGAATGCATGACTTGAGTGATAATTATGATACGAATGGAAATCTAATGAGTCGGTTTCATCATATCGAGCATATGGTTAAAATTATGAATATACAAAGTTGAGGAACTTAAGTGTAAGAGCCTAGAGACTTGAAGGTCTAAAGTGCAATATGACATAAAATTCATATTTATCTATTGTCAAAGGAAGGAAACTTATCAGAATTATCTTCCATTTTCGTTTCTTCAAGTACTCCTTTGGGAAAACATATCAAAAAGTCATACAAACTCAAGTTTTGTGCCAAAAACTTGTAGAGGAATGTACAATTTTCGCAGCAACAAATTAATTATTTTACTATAGTAATGCTATAGTCACAGTCATGTGTATGTATATAAGTGATGTGACGCCCTTACAGGATAAATGTTAGGCGACATGCCTCATGTATGTACACGCGTATACAAGATATATGTGTGTCATGTGTAATGAAAGGTACGGGTGTCACAATGATAATGGGATCCGGGCCCGTATTAAACTCATCTTATATGGGACGAGTCTACACCTAGTCAACGGGTACTGGGACGGGTCTGAACCCGATCAACAGGTTTTTGAAGAGGGTGGGTATTGAATTTTGCAGAACCTGCACCACTATGCATCTAAGTTGTAATTTTTTTGAAGCTCTCACCATTTCTCTCCCTCTTACCGATCTTTTCTCTTTTCTCAATTGCAGATACACAAATTAATTTTCTTTGTTCACATATTAATATTGCCAGCAGATGCATGTGTGCAAGGAAGGACCCAAAAAATAATTTTTGGGGGATGAATTTTTTTTATATAGTTTAAGGATTAAAAAAAAAAATTGGGAGCAAACAATTTTTTTTTAAAAAAATAATGGTAAAATTTTTTTTCCAAAAATATTTTTTTTGGGGGGCCGCCCGCCCCTAGATTCGCCCCTGCATATGTGCATTATGTTTGTGAATTTGGTAATGCTTTCAACTTTTTAAGATTTTCTTTTTGCTGTACTACCCCGTTTGCGGGTTTAACCCAATAGATTCCCGGGGCGAGGCAGGACTGGTAATTTTGGAGCGAGGGAAGTGTCTGAGATCTTTTTTTGTAACGGAGTGGGTTTTGAGTTTGGCCAAACTCTTCCCAAAACCATCATGTTGCCATCACTATTATTATTTTAAAGCTTTAGTTTCGAAAAAATTATACAAAGAAGTTCTGAATCTAAAATTGGTTTATTCTAATCAATTAATCAAAAATTAGTCTTTGCTATCTATGTGGTATATTTATTCATTAAATGTATATATTCTCATCAAATATTAATGAAAATATACTCATCTAATTGATATGACTATCGTGAGATACTACCCAACGAGGTAGTTAAAAATAAACCGTGAATCGAGATATTTTGTGCGAAAGAATTGAGCTATAACAATAAATATAATATAATATTAATTATAAAACAAAATATTTTCAACGAGCTATAAATTGGGGCAATTTAGGTATAATAAAAAAAGGATCGGATTTTTATACTTCCGTCTGAGAATGCTTCGTCGATGACACTCCGACATGACGATGGTCACTTCAGGCCGATCCACCTGACTCAACAACCGGTTCGACAATCTGTACCGGGGCTATTATAATCCACTTATTCAGGTTATTGGCGGCGAATATTCCGGCGAAGATGATGAACGTGAAGGGATTGAGCGGAACGGAGTTAGAGTACACAATGAAGCACCACCAGCACGAGATTAGAGATAATCAATGCAATTCTTTTCTCATCAAGCATATTAAAGCTCCTATTCATCTCGTAATATGATCTTTTTCAATTTTTTGCTGGGTTTTGTTATGTTTGGGTTTGTGTAGGTGTATGTGATTTAGTATATGTTTTGGGGGTTACTGTTTTATGGATGGCTTGTGATTGGGGGATGGATGGATGTGTGTGGATATGAGGATTTCGAGTTTAGATTTTCTCGTTTTAGATTGAGTTAAGAGTTTTACTGTTTGTGGTGGAAGGTTTGACCGGAGCCTTTTGGGTTTGATTTACATTCCTTTTGATGCTTTTTTTTTCTTTTTGTTTTTGTGTTCTTCTTGGCTGGAAATAGGAAACAACTGTATTGTTAATTTTCTGTGTGGCTGCTGTGGAGATTTAAAATGCGCGATGCTTTTTACAATTTAGTCTTATTGATGAAAGATACTGGTGCTATTGAAGTAAGGTTTTTTTTATAGTTTGTAGTTTTCCTGACATGCTTTGAAGTGATAACCTCATGTCTTACCAGATTTTACAATAATTTTTCTCCTCTTCTCCGGAATTTTCCAAGGTTTCCATGTATGCTTGCTTGTTGATCTTGCATAAGTGGCAACTGATTAGCCCGGTCGTGATGCACTTGGTTTTCTTGGACCTAGTTGTCACATCGGGTTGGTATATGAGTGGGCATACTGTTTTGAAAACATTGTGTGCTTTCTAAACATATTGTGGAACAATACATTAGAGGTTGTTGGAGGATGAAAGATTGTTGCATGTGTGTGTTGGAAGACCGTTTCTATTGTGAGGTTAGAGAGGTGAATGCTTTGGTTTGGGTGGTTGCAACTTTTTCGTATGCAAGGCCTCGACATGCTATAATTATGAGAGCCATCGAGGGTTTATATGAAATGACTTAAGAAAGCCCTGGCATTGAGGTTTTATATTTGTAATGATGCATTGCACATTGTTTCTTCATGCTAGGTTTGGTCTCTGGTGCGGAGATTTGATCAACCACAGAAGTACAAGCCTTTTGTTAGCCGATGTGTTGCTCAAGGAAATCTTGAAATCGGGAGTCTGAGGGAAGTTGATGTCAAGTCTGGTCTTCCTGCCACCACCAGCACGGAGAGATTGGAGATTCTTGATGATGAAGAGCACATACTTAGTGTCAGGATTATTGGTGGAGACCACAGACTCAGAGTATGCTACATAAATAAATATTTCCTTCCTAGTTAGTTTTCATATCGCTTTCTAAGTTTTCTGCTTCTATCTTGCACTTTGATGGGATTAATTGAGTGGTCTGTGACATTATCTAGATGGATAGTGTCAGTCTGAGTTTCTTAAACATTAGCTCATCGTTAAGCTATGAAGCCTGTGATTTTCATAGCAAGTCTAGATATTTATCTGAATATTCCAAGAATGGGGACTCATACTTGGTTCATGAATCATAATTAAACTACAATACAACAATTAAACCTTTAATCCCAATAAATTGGGGTAAACTATATGAACAATAGAGAGAGTCGGGTCGGGTCTGTAACACCCCAAAAATATTAATTACAAAAATTAGACAAAAATAATTTGAAGCTATCTTCAATGCTACTAAAATAATCATCCTAAACAAATAATAATAATAATAATAATAATTTATGAATTTATGTTTAATTATATTCCATAATATTAACTAATAAAAGAAAATATTTAATTAAGAATTAGGTATACACTTGTCAATACAATTGCCCCAACACATGCCAACTCCTTAAAGCCCCAATCCATGCAAAACCCCTATAAATACCCCCCCCCCCCATTTCATCAAATTGAACTCACAATTCAAAGAGCAAGTTTGAGAGAGATAGTGTAGAAAATATGGTGGAAATAAGAAAATTATGAGGAATAATACCAAACCTCCTCCAAAAAATCCGAAAATTTCACACAATCATCCTTATACACCCAGAAAACATTTAGTTTGAGAGGTGTAACAAAATCAAAGCCAAATCACCCAGAAAAATCGAAAACCCGTGAAGAACATTTGCAGAAATGCAACCCAGAAATCTATTTTGAGGTAGCGTGTTCATGCCTTCATTTCTTCTATTTTAAAACCGATTTTGATCTTGTGTATAAAATGAAAGTTGTTCAAAATGTGTTAAAGTTTATGGGTATGTCGGCCGATCTCCCAAACGGCCGTTTTACGAACAGATTTCCGGCGACCAAAACACCAAGTCAATCATTTCGAAACATCAAATTCTGGGCAAAATCCGTTTGGAATTTCAAAATGGTTTCTGAATAAAAGTTGTAGATCGAACCGAGGCGATCATACCGTAAAAATTTCAGCCGCGCGTGGCGGCCGGAGCACGGCCACGCGCCGACACGGTGGCGCGTGTAATACACGCGCCGACGAGCTTGACAAATTCCCGGTCGGCGAACGTTGCTGGACTGATTTAGCATTTCTGGAAAGTTTCGTGAAGTTTCGACTTAAACTTGATTTTTAATGAATTTTTAAAGTCTTATTTAGAAATTACCCGGACAAGTTTTGTACAAAAAATGATTTGCAGAAGATTCAACAACATATCTGGGTTGCTAAACACCCAAATTACTTATATTATGTTTATAGGACTTTATTTGACATCTGGGTTCAAAATCGAGCCAATCCAGTAAGACATCAAATAGTGAGGTGAGGTGTATTACGGTTTTCTTTCTATATAGCCCCTTTGGCATTTGGCCTGGAACTTACTGTAAATGTTATTCAATATCGTACCTTTCATTTATGTTTGTGCAAATATTTCATTGCTCATATTGTCTGCATATAGTGAGGTGTACTGCCGAATTCTTGTTATATAGCCCTTTTGGCATTTGGCCTGGAATTTACAGTATCTTGTTATTCATTGTCTCACCTTTTATATATTGTCATCATATTGTACATTATCTCGTCCCATTGGTCATCTTGATCTGCATGTTTATTTATCTTGAATGTTATCGATTACTAATCGATTCCTTTGATTGAACGAATCATTTGACTGAATGAATGGAGCCCTGGATATTTATCCGTTGGACAACGCGGCTTCGGCCCGGAAAGTGAGTCCAATGAACAACGGATGACAGTCCGGGTATATGGTTCATCTGAACAACGCGCACCGTTTTACGGTCCGGAGAATGGTTCACTTGGCTCGTAAATGACTGAATGTACAGATCCTATCTGAATATGTGGGGAAAAGTGCTACGCCGAACTGTCCGGTGGGAGCCACCTCTTTAGCCCACGATATTCACTCTGAAATCCTAAATCATCACTGTTCATTATTGACAATTACTTGACTGCAAGATCTTTGTTACATGACATATCATATTGAGAAATTGCATTATTTGATAATTACAGATATAAAGCCATTGTTATTCCCTCACTAAGTCCTCAAAGACTTAACCTCTGTTTTCCTTGTAATTTAATGTGAGTTCCAGATACAGGAGTACCGGAGCCAGAACCAGAGGAAAATTAGGAAAATGGAAATATTGGCTTACCGGGACTGTTATACTATTTTCTCTTTTATTAAGTGTCGGACTATTATAAGGAGTTTGTACTGGGATGTATTTTGTTACTAATTAGAATGTATAAACGCTTCCGCTACTACAAATGAGTGTTTGACTAAACGCTTCTGCTATTTCCGAAAAGGTTTAAAACCATCGTACGTAATGTTCTTAGAGAATGTGGTACCGGATAAGGGTTAAAACAATATGTGCCCGAGTCGGGTCCCACAGAGGTGGTATCAGAGCTCAGGCTCCCAGTCTATTATGAAATATCATTGGGTAATAGAATAAACTCCATAAGAATTTTATGCTTTGGGTTGTAAGATATTGATGAAGTTGACTGGTTTATTTCAGGATAAAAGTCTCTAGTGCTCATACAGGAATGATTAGAAGACATTGGTAAGAAAAAGCAACCAATTATTTGTAACCATAGAGTTATGGGCTACAGGCCGAGCCCGAAAAAGTTTCCCCTATTGGGACTATTATGGTTGACATTCAGATCGAGTAAACCCGGAACAACCAATTAGGATTGATAGTATAACACCAAACTTTGTTATTCCACAATTGTCATTATTTCAGATAATGGTGACTTAACCTTACTCTAGTTAATTAATTTTGTGCATTATTAATATTAACTCCCTATTCAAAAATAAATATGTTTTAAATCACCACTTTCTCATAAATTTGATGATGTCGTCAAGAAATAATTCACGAGCTAGGATGTCATCGTCACTTGGTGGTAGCTCTCACACGAGAAATCAAGGAAATGAGGAAAATTCTCCTGAGGAAGTACGTAACCCAAGAAGGAACGACGAGCAAGAAGAACAGCGTCCTCGACAAGAGCTACCCAACAGGAATGCGATGGAAATTTTACAACACCTCATGCAATTCTGTCAACAAAATCCTCCACGAAACGTCACAAGGAATGAAGAACCACTAGATAGAGCACTTGAGCGATTTCTGAGGTTCCACCCACCTAAATTCTACGGAACCCCTAATGCCCATCATGCAGAAGAGTGGTTACTCAAAATTGAGAGAATTTTTACTGTTCTCAACTATTCTGATGAACAGAAGGTCAACTTTGCTGTCTATCAATTTGAAGATGCAGCTCATCATTGGTGGAGAGTCATAGATCACCAATGGAAAAGAAATCAAACCCCGAGGACCTGGACGAATTTTGTACGTGCATTCGAGGAGAAATATGTTACACAGGTAATACTGAACACCCGTGAACGAGAGTTTATGGATTTGGTACAAGGAAGACATACTGTAGCTGAATACGAGGCTGAATTCCACCGACTAATTCACTATGCTCCACATTATATAGATGATGAACCAAGGAAAACTAAGAAATTCATTCAAGGCTTAAATCTTGATATCCGTTGGGCCACACTATCCACCGAATCCACTAATTATCTTTCTGCAGTCAACCAAGCGTTACGAGTTGAATCCGATATCAAATCATTGATCCAAAGAGAGCAGAGGGAAAAGAGGCTCTATAACCCAAATTTGACAGACACAAGCAACAAGAAGAGGAATCTTGGAAAGGAAATGATTGGAGAACCAACTGGACAGAAACCACAAAGAGACTTGGGTAATGTTAATGTTAATGCGCCAAAATGTGGCTATTGCAAGTTGTCCACTCACAAGGAAGAGAACTGCTGGAGAAAGAACGGAAAATGTCTGGTCTGTGGAAGTGAACATCGTATCCAAGATTGCCCAAAAAGGACCCAGAAGATACCACCGCCACAAAAACCGAGAATCCCAGCAAGGGCTTATGCCTTAATGGGAAATGAAGAAGTTGACCCGATCGTTGTGGTTGAAGGTACCGTTATTTGACTTTCAAAAGTCGACTAAATCTTGTTTGGCCCTAGAGCTACACATTCTTTTGTTATATTGGCATATCATCTAGGAATCGGTTTACCGATAAGATTGAAGTAACCACCGACATCGTCTATAAGAATTACCTACTAAAAATTCTACGAACTATAATATCTGGCAAATTCTACATACATATATGATTACGATATTATACTGAGCATGGACTGGTCGTTCAAACATCAATGCTACACCAAGGAAGTGACTTCACCAGGTGCGACTACACCAGCTACCAGATGCCATCATTCATAAATGATAGATGGTGGTAATATCTACATTGGAAGCAAGGACAGATAGAAGAGATGAGAAACTCAAACCGAGGTAAATATAGCTACCAGAGAGGAAGTCTCAGTAAAATCATTACCTGAGGTTGGATTTGAGCCTAACATTTTTCCTCCCTTTTTAAAGTCATTCACTCTTTTCAGCCAGAGAACCTTTTGCGGACATGCACTACTCCACCCAGTTTCTTTGTCATTTCAAATCCGGTCATGGATTAATTAGGACTTGATATCAAAAGTTTGATGTTGATATTGACATTTTCTTTGAATACCTACGCCCTGCTTTCATTCCCGGGTAGTGGAATAAAATGTTTTTTTTCTCTCTCTCGACCATGTGCTTCTTCTTCTACTTCTTGATTCTTATCCAAATACTAAAGGGATCGTTATCCATAACTCAGAGAGTCATAGTAGACCATGCTGCTCACCAGAAATGGAAAACCACGAGTGTAGTTTTCTCGACTCGACGACAACAACAGAAGATCGGCTAGATGAAGAACCACGTTACGCAACTGAAATCATGTCAAAGGAAGCTAGGACATGGAAAGGAGATTTCAACTCAAGGCTTCAGAGTTTTGCGGTAACAATGATGGAATCTGGGGACCAGATTCCTTGAATGAGGGGAGATTGTAACACCCCAAAAATATTAATTACAAAAATTAGACAAAAATAATTTGAAGCTATCTTTAATGCTACTAAAATAATCATCCTAAACAAAAAATAATAATAATAATAATAATTTATGAATTTATGTTTAATTATATTCCATAATATTAACTAATAAAAGAAAATATTTAATTAAGAATTGGGTATACACTTGTCAATACAATTGCCCCAACACATGCCAACTCCTTAAAGCCCCAATCCATGCAAAACCCCTATAAATACCCCCCCCATTTCATCAAATTGAACTCACAATTCAAAGAGCAAGTTTGAGAGAGATAGTGTAGAAAATATGGTGGAAATAAGAAAATTATGAGGAATAATACCAAACCTCCTCCAAAAAATCCGAAAATTTCACACAATCATCCTTATACACCCAGAAAACATTTAGTTTGAGAGGTGTAACAAAATCAAAGCCAAATCACCCAGAAAAATCGAAAACCCGTGAAGAACATTTGCAGAAATGCAACCCAGAAATCTATTTTGAGGTAGCGTGTTCATGCCTTCATTTCTTCTATTTTAAAACCGATTTTGATCTTGTGTATAAAATGAAAGTTGTTCAAAATGTGTTAAAGTTTATGGGTATGTCGGCCGATCTCCCAAACGGCCGTTTTACGAACAGATTTCCGGCGACCAAAACACCAAGTCAATCATTTCGAAACATCAAATTCTGGGCAAAATCCGTTTGGAATTTCAAAATGGTTTCTGAATAAAAGTTGTAGATCGAACCGAGGCGATCATACCGTAAAAATTTCAGCCGCGCGTGGCGGCCGGAGCACGGCCACGCGCCGACACGGTGGCGCGTGTAATACACGCGCCGACGAGCTTGACAAATTTCCGGTCGGCGAACGTTGCTGGACTGATTTAGCATTTCTGGAAAGTTTCGTGAAGTTTCGACTTAAACTTGATTTTTAATGAATTTTTAAAGTCTTATTTAGAAATTACCCGGACAAGTTTTGTACAAAAAATGATTTGCAGAAGATTCAACAACATATCTGGGTTGCTAAACACCAAAATTACTTATATTATGTTTATAGGACTTTATTTGACATCTGGGTTCAAAATCGAGCCAATCCAGTAAGACATCAAATAGTGAGGTGAGGTGTATTACGGTTTTCTTTCTATATAGCCCCTTTGGCATTTGGCCTGGAACTTACTGTAAATGTTATTCAATATCGTACCTTTCATTTATGTTTGTGCAAATATTTCATTGCTCATATTGTCTGCATATAGTGAGGTGTATTACGGTTTTCTTTCTATATAGCCCCTTTGGCATTTGGCCTGGAACTTACTGTAAATGTTATTCAATATCGTACCTTTCATTTATGTTTGTGCAAATATTTCATTGCTCATATTGTCTGCATATAGTGAGGTGTACTGCCGAATTCTTGTTATATAGCCCTTTTGGCATTTGGCCTGGAATTTACAGTATCTTGTTATTCATTGTCTCACCTTTTATATATTGTCATCATATTGTACATTATCTCGTCCCATTGGTCATCTTGATCTGCATGTTTATTTATCTTGAATGTTATCGATTACTAATCGATTCCTTTGATTGAACGAATCATTTGACTGAATGAATGGAGCCCTGGATATTTATCCGCTGGACAACGCGGCTTCGGCCCGGAAAGTGAGTCCAATGAACAACGGATGACAGTCCGGGTATATGGTTCATCTGAACAACGCGCACCGTTTTACGGTCCGGAGAATGGTTCACTTGGCTCGTAAATGACTGAATGTACAGATCCTATCTGAATATGTGGGGAAAAGTGCTACGCCGAACTGTCCGGTGGGAGCCACCTCTTTAGCCCACGATATTCACTCTGAAATCCTAAATCATCACTGTTCATTATTGACAATTACTTGACTGCAAGATCTTTGTTACATGACATATCATATTGAGAAATTGCATTATTTGATAATTACAGATATAAAGCCATTGTTATTCCCTCACTAAGTCCTCAAAGACTTAACCTCTGTTTTCCTTGTAATTTAATGTGAGTTCCAGATACAGGAGTACCGGAGCCAGAACCAGAGGAAAATTAGGAAAATGGAAATATTGGCTTACCGGGACTGTTATACTATTTTCTCTTTTATTAAGTGTCGGACTATTATAAGGAGTTTGTACTGGGATGTATTTTGTTACTAATTAGAATGTATAAACGCTTCCGCTACTACAAATGAGTGTTTGACTAAACGCTTCCGCTATTTCCGAAAAGGTTTAAAACCATCGTACGTAATGTTCTTAGAGAATGTGGTACCGGATAAGGGTTAAAACAATATGTGCCCGAGTCGGGTCCCACAGGGTCGGGCACGTGCGTCAGTATTCTCCAAGCGCTTCTATCGGTTAGAATATTCTCATTAATCCCCTTGAACTTCAAGTCTCTGCGTATAACTTCAAGCCACATCTTCTTTGGTCGTCCTCTCGCTCTCGTGAAATGGCCGAAATCCATGGACTCCACTCGACGCATAGGTGCATTGCTGGGCCTACATCGTACGTGACCAAACCAATGTAAGCGATTTTTTTGCATCTTCTCTTCTATACAAGCTACACCTAATTCAGCTCGAATATCTTCGTTCCTTCCACCACCAGCACGGAGAGATTGGAGATTCTTGATGATGAAGAGCACATACTTAGTGTCAGGATTATTGGTGGAGACCACAGACTCAGAGTATGCTACATAAATAAATATTTCCTTCCTAGTTAGTTTTCATATCGCTTTCTAAGTTTTCTGCTTCTATCTTGCACTTTGATGGGATTAATTGAGTGGTCTGTGACATTATCTAGATGGATAGTGTCAGTCTGAGTTTCTTAAACATTAGCTCATCGTTAAGCTATGAAGCCTGTGATTTTCATAGCAAGTCTAGATATTTATCTGAATATTCCAAGAATGGGGACTCATACTTGGTTCATGAATCATAATTAAACTACAATACAACAATTAAACCTTTAATCCCAATAAATTGGGGTAAACTATATGAACAATAGAGAGAGTCGGGTCGGGTCTGTAACACCCCAAAAATATTAATTACAAAAATTAGACAAAAATAATTTGAAGCTATCTTCAATGCTACTAAAATAATCATCCTAAACAAATAATAATAATAATAATAATAATTTATGAATTTATGTTTAATTATATTCCATAATATTAACTAATAAAAGAAAATATTTAATTAAGAATTAGGTATACACTTGTCAATACAATTGCCCCAACACATGCCAACTCCTTAAAGCCCCAATCCATGCAAAACCCCTATAAATACCCCCCCCCCCATTTCATCAAATTGAACTCACAATTCAAAGAGCAAGTTTGAGAGAGATAGTGTAGAAAATATGGTGGAAATAAGAAAATTATGAGGAATAATACCAAACCTCCTCCAAAAAATCCGAAAATTTCACACAATCATCCTTATACACCCAGAAAACATTTAGTTTGAGAGGTGTAACAAAATCAAAGCCAAATCACCCAGAAAAATCGAAAACCCGTGAAGAACATTTGCAGAAATGCAACCCAGAAATCTATTTTGAGGTAGCGTGTTCATGCCTTCATTTCTTCTATTTTAAAACCGATTTTGATCTTGTGTATAAAATGAAAGTTGTTCAAAATGTGTTAAAGTTTATGGGTATGTCGGCCGATCTCCCAAACGGCCGTTTTACGAACAGATTTCCGGCGACCAAAACACCAAGTCAATCATTTCGAAACATCAAATTCTGGGCAAAATCCGTTTGGAATTTCAAAATGGTTTCTGAATAAAAGTTGTAGATCGAACCGAGGCGATCATACCGTAAAAATTTCAGCCGCGCGTGGCGGCCGGAGCACGGCCACGCGCCGACACGGTGGCGCGTGTAATACACGCGCCGACGAGCTTGACAAATTCCCGGTCGGCGAACGTTGCTGGACTGATTTAGCATTTCTGGAAAGTTTCGTGAAGTTTCGACTTAAACTTGATTTTTAATGAATTTTTAAAGTCTTATTTAGAAATTACCCGGACAAGTTTTGTACAAAAAATGATTTGCAGAAGATTCAACAACATATCTGGGTTGCTAAACACCCAAATTACTTATATTATGTTTATAGGACTTTATTTGACATCTGGGTTCAAAATCGAGCCAATCCAGTAAGACATCAAATAGTGAGGTGAGGTGTATTACGGTTTTCTTTCTATATAGCCCCTTTGGCATTTGGCCTGGAACTTACTGTAAATGTTATTCAATATCGTACCTTTCATTTATGTTTGTGCAAATATTTCATTGCTCATATTGTCTGCATATAGTGAGGTGTACTGCCGAATTCTTGTTATATAGCCCTTTTGGCATTTGGCCTGGAATTTACAGTATCTTGTTATTCATTGTCTCACCTTTTATATATTGTCATCATATTGTACATTATCTCGTCCCATTGGTCATCTTGATCTGCATGTTTATTTATCTTGAATGTTATCGATTACTAATCGATTCCTTTGATTGAACGAATCATTTGACTGAATGAATGGAGCCCTGGATATTTATCCGTTGGACAACGCGGCTTCGGCCCGGAAAGTGAGTCCAATGAACAACGGATGACAGTCCGGGTATATGGTTCATCTGAACAACGCGCACCGTTTTACGGTCCGGAGAATGGTTCACTTGGCTCGTAAATGACTGAATGTACAGATCCTATCTGAATATGTGGGGAAAAGTGCTACGCCGAACTGTCCGGTGGGAGCCACCTCTTTAGCCCACGATATTCACTCTGAAATCCTAAATCATCACTGTTCATTATTGACAATTACTTGACTGCAAGATCTTTGTTACATGACATATCATATTGAGAAATTGCATTATTTGATAATTACAGATATAAAGCCATTGTTATTCCCTCACTAAGTCCTCAAAGACTTAACCTCTGTTTTCCTTGTAATTTAATGTGAGTTCCAGATACAGGAGTACCGGAGCCAGAACCAGAGGAAAATTAGGAAAATGGAAATATTGGCTTACCGGGACTGTTATACTATTTTCTCTTTTATTAAGTGTCGGACTATTATAAGGAGTTTGTACTGGGATGTATTTTGTTACTAATTAGAATGTATAAACGCTTCCGCTACTACAAATGAGTGTTTGACTAAACGCTTCCGCTATTTCCGAAAAGGTTTAAAACCATCGTACGTAATGTTCTTAGAGAATGTGGTACCGGATAAGGGTTAAAACAATATGTGCCCGAGTCGGGTCCCACAGAGGTGGTATCAGAGCTCAGGCTCCCAGTCTATTATGAAATATCATTGGGTAATAGAATAAACTCCATAAGAATTTTATGCTTTGGGTTGTAAGATATTGATGAAGTTGACTGGTTTATTTCAGGATAAAAGTCTCTAGTGCTCATACAGGAATGATTAGAAGACATTGGTAAGAAAAAGCAACCAATTATTTGTAACCATAGAGTTATGGGCTACAGGCCGAGCCCGAAAAAGTTTCCCCTATTGGGACTATTATGGTTGACATTCAGATCGAGTAAACCCGGAACAACCAATTAGGATTGATAGTATAACACCAAACTTTGTTATTCCACAATTGTCATTATTTCAGATAATGGTGACTTAACCTTACTCTAGTTAATTAATTTTGTGCATTATTAATATTAACTCCCTATTCAAAAATAAATATGTTTTAAATCACCACTTTCTCATAAATTTGATGATGTCGTCAAGAAATAATTCACGAGCTAGGATGTCATCGTCACTTGGTGGTAGCTCTCACACGAGAAATCAAGGAAATGAGGAAAATTCTCCTGAGGAAGTACGTAACCCAAGAAGGAACGACGAGCAAGAAGAACAGCGTCCTCGACAAGAGCTACCCAACAGGAATGCGATGGAAATTTTACAACACCTCATGCAATTCTGTCAACAAAATCCTCCACGAAACGTCACAAGGAATGAAGAACCACTAGATAGAGCACTTGAGCGATTTCTGAGGTTCCACCCACCTAAATTCTACGGAACCCCTAATGCCCATCATGCAGAAGAGTGGTTACTCAAAATTGAGAGAATTTTTACTGTTCTCAACTATTCTGATGAACAGAAGGTCAACTTTGCTGTCTATCAATTTGAAGATGCAGCTCATCATTGGTGGAGAGTCATAGATCACCAATGGAAAAGAAATCAAACCCCGAGGACCTGGACGAATTTTGTACGTGCATTCGAGGAGAAATATGTTACACAGGTAATACTGAACACCCGTGAACGAGAGTTTATGGATTTGGTACAAGGAAGACATACTGTAGCTGAATACGAGGCTGAATTCCACCGACTAATTCACTATGCTCCACATTATATAGATGATGAACCAAGGAAAACTAAGAAATTCATTCAAGGCTTAAATCTTGATATCCGTTGGGCCACACTATCCACCGAATCCACTAATTATCTTTCTGCAGTCAACCAAGCGTTACGAGTTGAATCCGATATCAAATCATTGATCCAAAGAGAGCAGAGGGAAAAGAGGCTCTATAACCCAAATTTGACAGACACAAGCAACAAGAAGAGGAATCTTGGAAAGGAAATGATTGGAGAACCAACTGGACAGAAACCACAAAGAGACTTGGGTAATGTTAATGTTAATGCGCCAAAATGTGGCTATTGCAAGTTGTCCACTCACAAGGAAGAGAACTGCTGGAGAAAGAACGGAAAATGTCTGGTCTGTGGAAGTGAACATCGTATCCAAGATTGCCCAAAAAGGACCCAGAAGATACCACCGCCACAAAAACCGAGAATCCCAGCAAGGGCTTATGCCTTAATGGGAAATGAAGAAGTTGACCCGATCGTTGTGGTTGAAGGTACCGTTATTTGACTTTCAAAAGTCGACTAAATCTTGTTTGGCCCTAGAGCTACACATTCTTTTGTTATATTGGCATATCATCTAGGAATCGGTTTACCGATAAGATTGAAGTAACCACCGACATCGTCTATAAGAATTACCTACTAAAAATTCTACGAACTATAATATCTGGCAAATTCTACATACATATATGATTACGATATTATACTGAGCATGGACTGGTCGTTCAAACATCAATGCTACACCAAGGAAGTGACTTCACCAGGTGCGACTACACCAGCTACCAGATGCCATCATTCATAAATGATAGATGGTGGTAATATCTACATTGGAAGCAAGGACAGATAGAAGAGATGAGAAACTCAAACCGAGGTAAATATAGCTACCAGAGAGGAAGTCTCAGTAAAATCATTACCTGAGGTTGGATTTGAGCCTAACATTTTTCCTCCCTTTTTAAAGTCATTCACTCTTTTCAGCCAGAGAACCTTTTGCGGACATGCACTACTCCACCCAGTTTCTTTGTCATTTCAAATCCGGTCATGGATTAATTAGGACTTGATATCAAAAGTTTGATGTTGATATTGACATTTTCTTTGAATACCTACGCCCTGCTTTCATTCCCGGGTAGTGGAATAAAATGTTTTTTTTCTCTCTCTCGACCATGTGCTTCTTCTTCTACTTCTTGATTCTTATCCAAATACTAAAGGGATCGTTATCCATAACTCAGAGAGTCATAGTAGACCATGCTGCTCACCAGAAATGGAAAACCACGAGTGTAGTTTTCTCGACTCGACGACAACAACAGAAGATCGGCTAGATGAAGAACCACGTTACGCAACCGAAATCATGTCAAAGGAAGCTAGGACATGGAAAGGAGATTTCAACTCAAGGCTTCAGAGTTTTGCGGTAACAATGATGGAATCTGGGGACCAGATTCCTTGAATGAGGGGAGATTGTAACACCCCAAAAATATTAATTACAAAAATTAGACAAAAATAATTTGAAGCTATCTTTAATGCTACTAAAATAATCATCCTAAACAAAAAATAATAATAATAATAATAATTTATGAATTTATGTTTAATTATATTCCATAATATTAACTAATAAAAGAAAATATTTAATTAAGAATTGGGTATACACTTGTCAATACAATTGCCCCAACACATGCCAACTCCTTAAAGCCCCAATCCATGCAAAACCCCTATAAATACCCCCCCCATTTCATCAAATTGAACTCACAATTCAAAGAGCAAGTTTGAGAGAGATAGTGTAGAAAATATGGTGGAAATAAGAAAATTATGAGGAATAATACCAAACCTCCTCCAAAAAATCCGAAAATTTCACACAATCATCCTTATACACCCAGAAAACATTTAGTTTGAGAGGTGTAACAAAATCAAAGCCAAATCACCCAGAAAAATCGAAAACCCGTGAAGAACATTTGCAGAAATGCAACCCAGAAATCTATTTTGAGGTAGCGTGTTCATGCCTTCATTTCTTCTATTTTAAAACCGATTTTGATCTTGTGTATAAAATGAAAGTTGTTCAAAATGTGTTAAAGTTTATGGGTATGTCGGCCGATCTCCCAAACGGCCGTTTTACGAACAGATTTCCGGCGACCAAAACACCAAGTCAATCATTTCGAAACATCAAATTCTGGGCAAAATCCGTTTGGAATTTCAAAATGGTTTCTGAATAAAAGTTGTAGATCGAACCGAGGCGATCATACCGTAAAAATTTCAGCCGCGCGTGGCGGCCGGAGCACGGCCACGCGCCGACACGGTGGCGCGTGTAATACACGCGCCGACGAGCTTGACAAATTTCCGGTCGGCGAACGTTGCTGGACTGATTTAGCATTTCTGGAAAGTTTCGTGAAGTTTCGACTTAAACTTGATTTTTAATGAATTTTTAAAGTCTTATTTAGAAATTACCCGGACAAGTTTTGTACAAAAAATGATTTGCAGAAGATTCAACAACATATCTGGGTTGCTAAACACCAAAATTACTTATATTATGTTTATAGGACTTTATTTGACATCTGGGTTCAAAATCGAGCCAATCCAGTAAGACATCAAATAGTGAGGTGAGGTGTATTACGGTTTTCTTTCTATATAGCCCCTTTGGCATTTGGCCTGGAACTTACTGTAAATGTTATTCAATATCGTACCTTTCATTTATGTTTGTGCAAATATTTCATTGCTCATATTGTCTGCATATAGTGAGGTGTATTACGGTTTTCTTTCTATATAGCCCCTTTGGCATTTGGCCTGGAACTTACTGTAAATGTTATTCAATATCGTACCTTTCATTTATGTTTGTGCAAATATTTCATTGCTCATATTGTCTGCATATAGTGAGGTGTACTGCCGAATTCTTGTTATATAGCCCTTTTGGCATTTGGCCTGGAATTTACAGTATCTTGTTATTCATTGTCTCACCTTTTATATATTGTCATCATATTGTACATTATCTCGTCCCATTGGTCATCTTGATCTGCATGTTTATTTATCTTGAATGTTATCGATTACTAATCGATTCCTTTGATTGAACGAATCATTTGACTGAATGAATGGAGCCCTGGATATTTATCCGCTGGACAACGCGGCTACGGCCCGGAAAGTGAGTCCAATGAACAACGGATGACAGTCCGGGTATATGGTTCATCTGAACAACGCGCACCGTTTTACGGTCCGGAGAATGGTTCACTTGGCTCGTAAATGACTGAATGTACAGATCCTATCTGAATATGTGGGGAAAAGTGCTACGCCGAACTGTCCGGTGGGAGCCACCTCTTTAGCCCACGATATTCACTCTGAAATCCTAAATCATCACTGTTCATTATTGACAATTACTTGACTGCAAGATCTTTGTTACATGACATATCATATTGAGAAATTGCATTATTTGATAATTACAGATATAAAGCCATTGTTATTCCCTCACTAAGTCCTCAAAGACTTAACCTCTGTTTTCCTTGTAATTTAATGTGAGTTCCAGATACAGGAGTACCGGAGCCAGAACCAGAGGAAAATTAGGAAAATGGAAATATTGGCTTACCGGGACTGTTATACTATTTTCTCTTTTATTAAGTGTCGGACTATTATAAGGAGTTTGTACTGGGATGTATTTTGTTACTAATTAGAATGTATAAACGCTTCCGCTACTACAAATGAGTGTTTGACTAAACGCTTCCGCTATTTCCGAAAAGGTTTAAAACCATCGTACGTAATGTTCTTAGAGAATGTGGTACCGGATAAGGGTTAAAACAATATGTGCCCGAGTCGGGTCCCACAGGGTCGGGCACGTGCGTCAGTATTCTCCAAGCGCTTCTATCGGTTAGAATATTCTCATTAATCCCCTTGAACTTCAAGTCTCTGCGTATAACTTCAAGCCACATCTTCTTTGGTCGTCCTCTCGCTCTCGTGAAATGGCCGAAATCCATGGACTCCACTCGACGCATAGGTGCATTGCTGGGCCTACATCGTACGTGACCAAACCAATGTAAGCGATTTTTTTGCATCTTCTCTTCTATACAAGCTACACCTAATTCAGCTCGAATATCTTCGTTCCTTATTTTACCTCTTCTGGTCTTACAGCACATTCAACGAAGCATACACACTCGTGTGATTCCTTTTGGGTGCCCAGTATCCCGTCCCATACAACATTGCAGGTCTAATCGCGGTTCTATAAAACTTTCCTTTCAATTACAGCGGGATATTACGATCACTAGAACTCTGGTGGCGTTTCTCCATTTCAACTCGTCCGCCTGAATCATGTGTGTAACGTCACTGTCAATCTCTCCATCCTTTTGGATAACAGAACCTAGGTATCGAAACTCGGTGCTCATCGATACCTCTTGACCATCGAGTGCTACAACACGGGGATCCCGAAAGGTACGACCACTAAATTTGCACTTCATGTATTCCGTTTTAGACCTGCTCAATCTAAAACTCTTTTATTCCAAGGTCTCTCTCCATAAGTCAAATTTTCAATTATCATTGCCCTGGTCTCGTCGATTAACACGACATCGTTGGCGAAAAACATGGCCCAAGTTAATTCTGTTTATATGTCTTTGTTATCTCATCCATCATTAGGGCGAACAGGAAAGGATTCAACGCAGATCCTTGGTGCAATCCAATAGTGATCGAGAACTCACTTGTCACCCCACTGTATGTTCTCACATTGGATGTTAATCCATCGTATATGTCCATTATTATATTGACATACTCGATGGGAACTCTTTTCTTCATTAAAGCCCACCACAATGTTATCTTCAAACTCTCTCCTGCTAAAAATGTCTTATCATCATCTATGTTGAATATATCAATGAATACAAGTTGGAGTTGAATTGTCGTTTCTCTTGTTGTGGGGTTTGGATAAAGGCTGCTAAAATACAAGTATGCCGTGGAGCCTGGGACATATTTCATGTCCTAGAAAAAGGAGAGAGAAAATTCAACAAGGACCAAGATTGGCCAACAGTTGTGTCTACAGATACAAATATCATCCCTTTAGAAAAATAGAAATCAGAATAAAGAAACGTACAGATTTGGTATCAAGCCAAATCAAAATTTTATAACTTCTGCCATGGTACCATGTGTTAAACCATTATTAATTTGCATAGCCTGCAGCTTATGGTCAATGACCATATCATAGTCAGTGACTCGAGATTATAAGGTCGTTCTAATTATACTGTTTCTCCTTACGTAAACATGAGTGAACACATAATTAATCCAGTCTTTATGTTTCTTCCAGAACTACTCTTCCATTGTATCTGTTCATCCAGAAGTAATTGAAGGGAGACCTGGGACAATGGTGATTGAATCATTTGTCGTGGATGTGCCTGAAGGAAACACAAAAGATGAAACTTGCTTCTTTGTTGAAGCGTTGATCAAATGTAATCTTAAATCACTTGCTGATGTTTCTGAGAGGCTTGCTGTGCAGGACAGGACCGAGCCTATCGATAATGTCTAGAACTGCAACATTGTAAAGGCTGTTTTTTCACCAAGGATGAAGCTTATGTGAAGGCTTTTGGACTTTCAAGGCTTTGGTAAATATGGAGCTCAAGAACTGCAGATATTATGGACTCCTTCTGTGTGAATATATTATAACAAATTTGAATATCCAAATTTAAGGGTTCTGTACCGGATGGGCATTCTATACACACACATATATGTGTGTGTGTTGTGGGTGTAAATATATATGCATGTTTATATGTATTTTTGTCCATAAAAATCCAATTAACCAATGTAACGGTCATCATAACTTTTTCTTGAGAAACATTGTAGAATATTACTGAACATGAAGAACAAATCTCATAGAACATAGTGTGCATTAAACCCAATTCTACAGTTTTGAACGTAAAAAGTCAGTTTCCACCCGGACCAGTGAGATATTTAGATCCACCCATGTTTAAGACTCTTCCCAAATCATCCAAAATTCTACAGCAGCTTAGAACAGTTTAACTGTTTCAGCATCAATGAGTTCGGGTTAAGTAGACAAGAATTACCCTTCAAGTTTAATATTTCGTTGTTAAAAAAGGTCATTTTCAGCTAAAAAATCAAATGTAAAATAATAATTTAAACGACATCAACTCTTATATGATCTGTATTGAAGAACATTTGAACTTAAGATGATAATACGCGATCTCGAGTTGTGTCGCCATTGAAGTTAGCCAAATTCAACTCAAACTTTTGACCAAACTGCTAGCGAGCCTATATATAGCATGCCTTGAGGTCTTAACTCACAATGTATGATTTTTTGTTATTATCTCAATGACCAAAAAGGGTGTTAGCATTCTCGTACTTCTTTTTAAAATATCAAAATAACAAATGTGATTTGTATATAATCAACAGTTATTTGAAATAAATCATTACTTCCTAAAAGTTCATCGATTGAAGAACTTACTTTTGTATAAAAAATGCTGACCAGCTAAGTATACTCTGCCTCTTAATGATTAATGGAGCAAAGCTGCATTAAGCCAATACAAGCTCCTCTTCCAACTGTTGAACGCTTTTAATTCTTTCTGCAGTAGACGTTTTATACTCCAGAAGTGCATTTGCAAGAGTATGTCTTTAAATGCAACAATCAGAATTTGAATTGATTAATCATGCCGCGACAAAACATTTCGGATAGATTCGAAATAATTTGGAAGGTAATATTTTAACTTAGATTCCAAACCAAGAACATTGCTGCAATCAAACATTCGGAAAAGCAAACTAGTGATTGTTCACAGTCGCCCCAAAAGCGTATAGTAAGAGGAATATTATAACAGTGCAACTCCAAAAGTTCCAAACAAAAACTTTAAGCGTCAAAAGAGATGGGAACCATACACTATCCAATCTTGTCACCATAACCAAGAATATAACAAACAGTGCCCATGTGCAGTCCATTATTATTCTGCTTACGAAATATCTCTGCCGCTATTGAGGATGCTGATACGGGGGCATCGGGGACGAGTGTGGCAGCCCATTCTGGCCCTGAGGGGGACCCATACCGTGGCCCATTGCAGGAGGACCAACTCCATGCGGGACATAAGGGTAATTATGCATTTGCATCGGCATAGATTGAGGCATTGACGAAGTGGGGTTCCATCCTGCAGAATGTGGAGGCCTGGTATGAGGACCTGGAGCATATTGTGTCGTGTTGTAAGCTTGAGCACCTGGAGCTCCCAATGGATACTGCCGTTGTCCTAGCATTGAGAGTTGGGAGTTCAAGACAGGAGTATTGGGAATGGTATAGTCTCTGCTCCTATCATTATTGATCTGAAAAGAAGCTCATGAGTTAAAAAGAAAAAAAACATGCCCCTATAGTTGAAGAGGAGACAATTAGAAGATACTAGCAAGGCCTCTGTTTGATATCTTTAGCATAAAAGGGGCTTACTTTGATGCTGAGATCCGTGTGTCGAGAATATGTGATATGAAGCTTGCAGTACCCGCCATCGTAAATGCAATGCCCTTCCAAAGCTTCCTTTGCAACAACAGCGGTTTGTACATCTGCCAGTCCATATATTAGTGCCTGTTTTCTAATACTTGTTCCAAGAGTAAAGTTCATTGAGTTCTCAGTGCATGCAATGCACAATCACAATTTTTAACCATCCAAAACAAGGGCATTACCATTTTGTCCTAATTCCAAAATATGGAAGTAAATGAGAGTTCAAGATCATTTTATGAATTCGAGGTTGTGCTAGTACAAACTCGAGTCCAAATGATGACATATCACACTGTACTATGGAGAATTGCATCAATTTTTTGTTGGTTTTTGTAATTGCAATGTTCGATCTCTCTCTCTCTCTCTCTACACAAAAGAGAGATACACACAAATAAATGAAAAATAGAAATATCAATCATAAATATGATGCTTTCATTGATATAGTTCGTTTTCCTAGAATTATCGAGGAAATCATGCTAGCAAAAGGTAATAAAAAGAGCAGGTAAGGCAGGTTACTGAAGTTCATACCAGGATACTGTATCAAAGCCTGAAGACCCCCATTTTTATCAAACATGGCAATCTTTAATACCGGACCAAAAGCCGAAAAGACCTTGGGACACAAAACAATTGTAGCAGGGAAGCGTCAATAATTGAATGATATGATAAAAATGTCAAAAGGATTCTCAGTTCCAACGTGTGAAGGTGTTTACCGTTTGTAAAACATCCAGAGTGACTGCATATTGCATGTTTTCAATAGAAGCAAGAAGAACATTGCTCTCTGGCTCCAGTTTTTTGCCATCAACTCCTAAACTGAACTGTAAACACAAACAAGCATTGCAAGTAAAGGAGTTTAAACCTTGCAATTATGATGTGAGGCAGATATATGTTAGCAACCTTATTTGCACGAGTAAAATGGGTTCTTTAGATGCAATAATTTGGTTGAAAAGTTAGTATGAACAGATATTGTGTGTTCAGTGTGTTAAGAAACAGGCACAAGAAGTTAAGAAAGGTGCAAGATTGCAAAAAATCTAACATAAAGGAAAAAATATTTCTCCAATGTTCACCTGGCTGCTTGCGTCGATAGCTGAAGGAGCGACAGGGAGTAGAGGGTTGGTATAATCCCTGAATTAACACAACACAACCAACAGAAATGTCTAAATACAAGTAAAAGTCAAAGGAATGAAACAAACCGAGGTAAAAGTTTCATATATAAATTCCTAAAATAAGAAAGTACAACATCAAGATGCCAGCCATTATGATCTATTATTTGAATAGAAATTGTAAAAAAAAGAATCAGTTTACCTACTGCGATGAGACTGGAATTTTACACTCAGATCTGTATGCGCAGAATATGTGATCTTAAGGGAACATGGTCCCAACTCTGGAATAACTGGCACACACGGAAAAAGATAGCAAATCACTACACAGGCGATGAGTGATTTAGTAAAATGTATGCTTCACAAATGAAAATAAAATTACCAAGCTTAGCCATTGTAACCATGTGGATAAGAGAAATATGATGGAAACGATATAAAACAACTATGTAGCATATAAAGCAAAGGCTGTCAAAACCAGATACTGTATGAGATACAATTGTGATAGCTTTGTAACTTCAATCTCACTCAATGGTCAACACTGACATCAATAGTCCTTCTCAGTAACTAGTCAATACGATTGCCTGTAGCCTGGTTGTGGTGATGCTTTCTCCCAGTAAGGGGAACCTAGAAAACGGGGGACAATACACATTTTCGCAATCATTCTTTCAAGTAATATCTCCAATCTCTTTTGGCACCCGAACATTCTTGCTCTCACTTATTCTTCGTTGGCTTGGACCGACTTCGCACAATTTTAAAATTCAAGGATCGATTTTATCGACGAAGCGCATACACCAAAAATCTAGAGTCTCAGAGGAACCTAAACACAGTAGAGGCTCCCCTCTCCCTTCTTCTTTAGTAGCATCGTTCACTACTGCCAGTGTTGCTTTGTACCCGCTCGTAGGTTTTAGTCGTCATCGGTATGATTGCAGGATGTTATAACTCATAAGGCAACAATAGGGGGGGCATTTTTAGAAATATAAATTCTTAAGATATTTTGTTTTTTTTTTCTTTCTTATAATCTATTTACTGATTAAAGTAATAAAATCATCAATTTATGTTACCGGTGGTTTTTAGCAAATCAACTCATTTTCTATTCAACTTCTAAGATAACGGTTTCCAAAAGAAGGATACCACCAATCTAGCCAATACATGATTAGTTGAGAAATTGTCTATCGAGGTCTTTTCAGGATTGAAGGTGACGGGCTTTTGTGATGTAACTCAGACAAGTGATTCATAACAGGGGATAAACATGAACCTAATATATGAAACTCACATCACCTTGGAATGCTTCTTCCGTCAAGAGCATCCTTTGCAGCAGAAGCAGTTTCTGTATCAGAAAACTGAACAAGAGCCTGACAAGGAAAGCAAAAAATTAGTGTGAGAGACAGTAGTCTCATCTACGAATGCAAATCGATAATATAAAAGGTTTTAGCAGAGAAATACACCTGAAAACCAGCAGTCTTCTCAAATGTAGTAATCTTGTGCACAAACCCAAACGCAGAAAACACCTGCAAATAAGACAGGTTTAATAACTATACCAGCTACTAACGACTATAATAGAATTAGATTACAAGTTAAAAAGGCAAATCTCATACACAACAAAAAAGAAAAGAAAAAGGAAACTGCAAAACCATTCTTCATTTCGATACTATACAACAATTAGAGGTTGTTGTCCGGAGTAAAAGAAAACATGGCATGTAGTAGCAGTAAGATAACTCATGCTGACAAAAGAGCAGTCTAAGTCTTGTGGTAAGAATCAAGGTTCTAAAAAGCGTGAAGCGAGATGACGCATCGTGGTCAAGTTTAAGCAGGTTTAGTACAAGCTTAAGAGTAAAAAAACGCTTGTAATTTTAATATAATTTTAATTATATCAATTCAATCAATAGATGGAATGACCCCAAAGTGTTTTGGCATTTGGGGGGTTTTTTTTTGGTGAGGCTGAAAGAGATTAGCTTTAGGTTTTTTTTTGTTAAAATATTTTATATAAATAATTATTTATTATTTAAATAATTTTTAAAAAAGTAATTTATTTTTTTCCAAAAAACTGTTGCTTTTCCGCGCTTACTGCACTTCATGCGGAAAATTTAAAGTTTTATCTCAAAAACCCTTTTCACCTTAATTCTGTCAACCTTAGGTTGACCATTTTTTTCCGCACTTCTACTCGAATAGTAGCTTTTGATTTGCGTTCGCGCTCAATCATGCTAAGTCCTCGCTTTTCACACTTCTTAAAACACTGGTAAGTAATTCCAGATAAGATATAAAATTTACAAACTTTAGCCTAAATATCATTAAGAAAAGCTTCAGAGATTACAGTAATCCCAACCCAGAATATAGTTTTATACAACTGAAAAAGCAGGAAACTAACTGCTTGATTGCGGAGAAAGATGAAGCAACATGAAATTGCTAATAATACTGACTTAGTTTACATTTTGCGACAATTGTAAAGCAGGAAACTAACTGCTTGATTCCGGAGAAAGACGAAGCAACATGAAAAAAAATTATAAGGCAAGAAAATATGAGACTATACCAGGAACTTTACCCAATACCTCATGATGCACAGTTACATGCAAACAAACAGACACGAAATAGTCACAGGAACATCTATTTGAAAATAATATAAACGTATTTACAAGCAGCTTGGGCTTTTTTAATAATTTTGATTGATTGAAAATTCTAATTCTAGCCCAACGTTTGACTCACAAAACCTTTCTGAACATATAGTAAGGCACCGTTTGGGGTGCGGGATAGGATTAGTAATCTTCGGATTATTAATCCTATCCCATGTTTGTTACATTTTTTTAAAAAAATATCCTACTATATTTATCTCATTCTAATCCCAAGTTACAACAAAATGACATAAATATCCTTACCACCTTTTTTTACTATCTCAAAATTTGAAATTCCCACCAAAAATTAAAACTTATTTCATACAACTTTATTTTTATATTGTATTATTTTATTTATTTCATTCTTATTATTATTATTTTATTATTATTATATAATGATTATTATAATATAACATATTATTATTATTATTAAAAAATAATAATTTAATATTATTCATCTATATTGTGTGCACATAGATATTATGATTATATATATTATAATAATATATATAAATTATATATATATTATTATTATATATGCATATATATATATTATTACGTAATAATAATAATTATTATTATTATATGCTATTAATATAATAATTTATATATTATATTATATATATACTATTATTATGTATATTATTATTATTATTATTACTATTATATATATGTATATATACACATGCAAGCACGCACATATATATATATATATATTATAATAATGTATATAAATTATATATATATTACTATTATTATTATATATGCATATATATATATATATATTCAAATATATATATTTTTATTATTATTTATATTAGTATTATTATTTTTTATTTTATTTTATTAATATTATAACATAATAATAATAATTATTATTATATATTATATATACTATTATTATTATATATACATACACACAATTATTATTTTTATTATTTATAATAACTATTATTTCTATTATATTTTATTATTATAATGATAAGGGTATTTTAGACATTACACCATATAATAATCCTTATCAACCATCTTATTCTCCAATCAAACAGCATATAACTTATCACATACTATTTTTACAATCATTTCACAACTTTTTAATCCTTACATTACTTATCATATCCATCACTTCAAACGGTACCTTAAGCATATGTCATTCATCCATAGATACCAAGTCCCCAGTCAGATCACTATCTTAAAAGCCGTAGCAATTTTTATACCCACTTCTAACTTTTGCAGCTAACTCCTCGCCCATCTTCACCAAATTTCAACCTCCGACAATAAAGGTCTTTCACACAATCTCACAGTGGATACTGAAAATGCTCATCCTCCATAATCTTAAAAACACCACCACATCTTCAAGGCCCCATCATCACAAACTTAAAGATTAAAGAAAAAAAATCATACATATCATGGCCATGAGAAAATATGTAGGACACAGCTATGGCTGACGCTGTCAAAATATTTTTGAGATAAACCACCTTCGATATTTCCATGATGCTAAGATATTTTTCAAAGTTCTGCACAATTCCATGTTCTTCCCCAATTATGGATATCGTTTTTCCTTGGACAACTAAATCCTAACAAGTTAGTATTTCCTTTAACCATTGTAATATAGTGTATAGTTACTATGCTACTTAAAGAATAGAAAAATAGCATGTACAAAAAGGAAGTGAGGTTCAGAAATCTGAAAACAAAGAGAGCGAAAATTATTTGAAGCTCCTAGGCATTTAGGAGTAGAGACGTGAAGAGGAAGAATGGAAGAAAGAGCCAGTGTTAAGGGAAGGAGAAAGGAGACAAACACACATGCGCTCTTTCTCCCGATGCATTAAGCTGCCATTGAAGATATATCCTTCACAAGTGCCTGCTGATTAATTCACATTCTTGTCAAATTAAAGCTTAAAAAATCATGGTGTACTACAATCTATACACAAAAAATTCATCAAGTACATCCATCTATCATGGACAAAATTCATTGCTCTGAGTTCATGTTGAAGATTCTCGATATCTTACCAAATGTAGGACATCAATGCTCACAAGACGTGCATCATTCCCCTCAATAGTTACCAAGAGCACATTTCCAGCGACATCTGCAGTAGTTTTATTGTTTACTATTTCTTGCCTGTTGGAATATTGTACATACACGGTTTTTCCTCGTACCATAGCTGGCTCTGAGGATGATGAATAATATGATATCATAGAAATGGCTTGATTAGTTTCTGCCTACAAAGACATGAAGAAATGAAACCTCAGAAAGTCAAGACAATATAAATCATCGTGATTGAATCAACAACAGTAAATAAGGAATAAAAAAGAAGAAAGTATAATACACACTTACGAATTCAATAAAAGCTTGATTTTTATTTGCACCAACATTACACTTTGTGTTAACAACTTTGCCAAATGGCTTCCCCAGTTCTACCAGTTCCTCTTCAGTACATTCCCAAGGTAAGTTTCTCAGATGAAGAACCTTGGAAGGAGTTTGTGTGTAGCGGAACTGTGGCTGGCTCGAAACAGATGACATTTCGCACTGGCCCAAACTGCAAACGAATTAACTTTTCAGTTTCCATCATAAATTGAGCAGAGCACACGATCAGAGGTCGATCTAAAATATAAATTTCCATGTAACTGTAATCGCAAAGAAATACATAAACTGACAAACATAAGAAAGGAATAACCACAAAAAAACCACGACCTATCTAACTGAATTTTATTGACCCATTAGTTAAGGCCAATAGACTCAATTCTTGAATGTTTGACAAAATGCATAAAGCTTTCTGTAAAAATGACACTCCAAATCACGTAAGCTACAAGTGGAAACATGAAATTAGAGTTTAATAATCAATTTCCTAAATGAAATTCATTTTATTCAGATGGACAGAAAACAACATTTCTTCAATCAAACTCAACACTTGTAATTCACAAGCTTAGTTCAGACTAAAAGAAATATCGACCATAAGAAGAAAGCAGAACCTCACTTTCATACGAAGAAAAACATACTACAAACAAGTACCAACTCGAAACAACGTCATAAAATGAACAATGCCAGACAAGACCCAGTTCCCAAGAAAATACCAGACGCACAACCACAATCATCCAAAAAAGTGATTTTCAATAAACCAAAAACCAATTAAATTACGACATAAAAGTAACTCAGAAGCTGGGTCATTACATTTATCAGTCAAAGAATTGAACAAATCTAATGAACGACCAAATACAAAAAGATTCACGAAATTCAAATTGAATAAAATTCTGACAATCAGAGCATTAACAAAACTACGGGGGGTTAAGAAGGCACCTGACGAAGATTTAGGGTTCAGAGAATGCAATAGAACCGAGCGGTCGAGCGAATACCATAGAACGATATTTGTTTGTATATATATATAAATAATAATAATAATATAATATGAGCAAATTCACCTAAAATACATAATTAAGTTGTTTTTCAAACTCCACATCCCATAATTTCTCTGTCTTAGCTCCCTAAGTCTAAGTGATTCAAAAGTACTAAAATATCCTTCATATTATTTAAAAACCACCGAACACCCCCATATATTTTTATTTGTTCAGCCTTCTCTCCATCCACCATAGGTCCACAGTAGTTTTGAAAGGGGAAACCTAGCAGAAATCTAACCAAATAATAATGGCAAAGATGATGTTATTCAGCAAACATCATGTGGACGAAGTTGATTCTGTAAAGTTGGAGCTTATGGAGGTGGCCGAAGATTTAAGCTTTTACTTTTGAGGTAAATTTTGTACATAGCTTGAAGAAATCTGGAGAATTTCAGGGAAAAATTAAGATTTCGAAAAGAATTGCTCGGGCAATACACTAGTTTAACTATTTCTCAGCATTCTGCGAATTGCAGTATCAGAATTTTAGGTAATGGGTTTGCTTTATATTTTGTAGAATTTGACGACAAAAAACATATGTTGCACATGTTGGAGTCACGGGACGCTCTTAAAGATGAGGTTGTAAAGGATATGGATGTCTTGTGGAACGTGTCTCATCAGAAGGCTGGAAAACTGCCGACAAATTGGCTCCATTGTCTATGAATGATTGACTTGGTTTGAGAACATTGTCATGCTAACTAATTATTCAATTGACACTGATTTAGTTTTACTCTTTGGCAATGTTTGGTAGGTAGGTTTAGGCCGGATAAATGCATGATTAAGTACTTTATCTAACGTTTGGTTGGATTTTAAACAAACACGTGAAAAAGACTGACTAAACCCATGAAAAGAATCCCACCAACCCACCTGGTACAATTTAACTCTTGTTGTACAGTGTACATGATAAAGGGGAGAAAGTGCTTCCTTTCCAGTTCCAACACGACATCACAATTCGCAGCAGCCTCAATCACTCGGATCTGTGAAATTTAAATCTGAGGGGAGACAGAAGTGAACCTCGTCGCTGTGAAACAAAAAGCCATTTTCATCTCTTTTCGAACGTAAATTAGCAAATATGGACTTTGATTAATTACCCGATTCTGTAAGTGAAAATACAAAAATGGATTCTGTGATATTTTTTCTGCTCTTTATGGTGGATTTTGATTTTATGAGGAAAGAACTGTTGAGACTCGACCTCAGTGGATCATAGAAGTTCTTGATTTTTGGGACATTTCTTTAGCTTACCTATCAATATTCTGCAGTCTCTGTGTGTTTGGATGGAACACAGAGAGACTCGGGTTTGCCAACATGTATGTTCACACTGTTAATTTTCTTCTATTCTGCTTGGATGCTTTTTGGATTTTAATCTTGCAGCAATTAACATAGACAACGAGAAAGTAAGAGTCGCCACTGGGATTTTCCTTCGTCTATTTGGGTTACTTTATGGTGGATTTTGGAGGAGATGAGAAAAAGATTAATTTTCCTAATTCGTGTACCCATATTAAGTTTCTGTATGAAGTGGTACAACTTTTAAAATTTGGGAAGAGCTGGGGAAAGATTTAGGGCGATGTATTCGTTTTTCTGCGATAGAGTGTGCGTGTGTGAGAACTGAGAGGAGAAGAATACGCGACACAAAATTGAAGATGCTTTACTAGGTTTACAGGGATGTTTTAGTCATTTCGTCAAAATTTCCTATATTTATCCTCCACGTAAAAAACATATCAAACCTAATATTATTTAACAGAACATTTTCAACATCCTTAATTATACACTGTTTTATCACTTTTTTTATTAATCATTCGATAATCACATCCTTCAAACCAAGCGACCCCTTTATGTTCAAGACTTCAAATTTTGGGACATCGTCCATTTTTCTTGTTGGCAAATTGATAAATTTGGATGACGATGTGAAGCCTTAAAAATCAATTTAAAATTGGTAAACTCGAGGGGAAACTAAAACAAAAATCACTACAGTGAAACATAAATATGGAATCAGTCATCAAGTCAGACAAATACAATTCAAATTTTGTTTCTAACTCCCTACTTAATAAATGACTTTGATACCCCTCTATTAAAATTTGAACTTTTAATTTTGAGAAATCATTACAGTAGGTATTAAATCTATACAATTTTTGTACAAGCTATACATGACATTTTGTAAGAAATTTATATAATTTTGGTACAGGTTACACATGATATTGGTATGAAACATATACTATATTCGGTACTTATTACATGTATTAGTATGAAACATATAAAATTTTGGTATTAGTTACATATGAAGTTGGTATAAAACCTATACAATTTTGGTACTAGTTACACATGAAATTTGTATGAAACATATACTGTTTTGGTACTTATTACACGTGAAGTGTTGTGATATGCCTTAAGACAACTCATTAGAATGATTGATTTTGGCATACAATGTAATATGATTTTATTAAAGACAATTCATTATTATATATTATTCTAGTATCTGTGTAATATGAATATATATATATATATATATATATATATGTATATATTTATATGTTAATGTCCTTAGAATAATATTGTATTATTCTTAAAGATTGTCCATAGTCAAGTATTATCATGTATTATGATAATGATAATGCATTGAGACTAGTATGTATCGGTTGATGAATTTGTTCATGGATATGAGATATTAAATCAATGCATGGGTATATGGTAGAGAACTATGTACTGGACAGACCCACCATTAGAATGCTACATGGATAGTTATATGAATATCATAAGCAATTCTCATAGTGATAATAATGTATGTAATCCTTACGACTTGAGATCACCAGAGATCCCAATATAAGGAGTTGTGTATATTGATATTGTCAAATGTTACCTGTAACAGGGTAAACTATAAAGACAATCATTGGATACACCACAAATTATGTAGATGGATGTTGAGTGATCAAGATAGGATATGTCCATCCTATATAACAGGAGAAGTGTTTGGCCCTTGATCAAGTGAGACGAAAATGCATGGCCATGCTCGAATGAGTCGATATGTGATATCGAACTTATTCGTTTATTCTAGTCTACTTGGGAATCAAGAAACAAAAGATTGGACTATATGAGTATGACTTATTCCACGACTCGTGTTTAATCTAAGCACATAGGACAAACGGATTAAGTTACATGGTGAATATTATCACAGGCCATAGGTTATGTCGAGTCAATGACATTCTTGTAACTTGGGTAGCCTTGATGTGTTGCTAGATACCGTTCATTGCTTGTGACATAAAATTATATTTTATATCACTGTCAACGATACAAGATCCTAACGGGTCGCGCAAAAGATTAAATCGATAAAGGGAGTTAAATCCATTGGATGAATTGAAATGGTTTAGGAAAGTCCTAAGCATAAATTAATGGGCCAATTATATATATATATAGATATATATATATATATTAATATGCGATATACAAGGATAAAAGAAGAACTCGGGCCCAAGGGTTTGGGAAGACCGATTAGCCGTTTCTTTATGTCTATATATATATATATATATATATATATATATATATATATATATATATATATATGTCCATTAAGTTAAAAGGTGATCAGACGTTGATTGAGAATTAATTTCGATAGCTTAACCTAGCAGACAGACATGGCCGTCATTCTTCTTCGACATCTTGTGTCTTTGTTCCAGTTGAGTTATTGAGTCGAGCAACTCGATAATGTCAACATCCCTTTCAATTTGATCGTGTGGATACCGTAGAGGGAAAACTCGAAAAGTTTTGCTCGTGACTCGTGGACGTTTTGCTTCGAGGATTCTGCATCAAACACGCTACAAAGGTATAACTCTTGACACCCGATATGAATACTTCGTATAGGTCCTCAGTGGGAATCCGATAATTATTCCGCTGTAATATTTGATAGCGGGATTTCTTACAGTGGTATCAGAGCCGTGTACGAAGCTCATATCGGGGCTATGTGATAAATTGTTTTATCATGCTTTGAGTTATTGTTACATGCTAATCGAAACTATAAGAACATATTAGATATGTTATAATAAACATATGAGATTTGTATGTGAAAATCATCGTACAATATATATGATATATTAACGTATATTTGTGTATAAGATACATATGTATGCTCGCGGCTGACCCTAGCAAGGCGGGCGAGCGTTGCTCGATAGTCGGGCGACAGGAGCTTGCAAGTCGGGCGACCATGCCATGCAAGGGCGGGCGACCGAGCCCTTACAAGGGCGGGCGACCGAGCCATCACCAAGATAGGCGATCGGCTTGAGCTTTAGGGGCAACCGGTGATTTCCCAAGGGGCGACCGACTTGAGCTTGAGGTGGGCGACCGGCTTGAGCTTGGTGGGCGTCCGCGCCCCTTGCGTAGGCGGGTGTCCGAGGCATGTGATGCCCTGAGCGTGCGATAATTTTTCTAATTTTATTTTTACAGTTTATGAACATAGAATTAAATTTTAAAATGTTTAGAATTTAATTCATTAATTTGTATGCCCTAACATGTTTTATGTGTTGTTTGAGTATGGTACATGCTTATAGCCCTATGACATATTAGATAGGAATTTTGTGAATGGTTGTAATTTTAATACGGCATGTGTGTCGTGCCTTCTCTATATTTTCTGAATGTATTCCCTCCCCTATGCTTCCTCTCGAATGTAACTCGACGACTTATCTATATCATGTAGTTGTTATAAAGTATAGTTATAGTTTTGTTGATGGAGATCAATGGAGTTGGACCATGGTGCGGTACGATGAGGCCATTCACAAAAGGACCGAAGATGTGCTTGGAGAAGTTACCCTTAGGTTGACCTTTTAGATTTTCTCATTGGCTTGAGAAAGTCAATAGTTGGGGCTATAACCATGTCACGTTTATTTATGTTGATGTATGTGATGCATGTTTATCTTTTGATATTTAATATTGATGAATGATATATATATATATATATATATATATATATATGTATACATGTATATATGGACAAGACATATTTTCATTATCATTATTAATAAAATCATGAGATCTTTAAATCCCTCTATATTAAGTCAATCAAGATGCCTTCAAATTAAAAGTACTCATCAAGACTTCGATTGAACATGTGTGGGTTTGCCAAAGCAAAGTACCGTAACAATCTTAGTAAGGCGTGATAGGATAAAAGTGATATCCGTGTGATTTAAATTGGGTTCGACTTAACTAGTGTTATCTCAATAGGATTGGGAACCTAGCGGCATGAGGTTGGGTAATAATCCATTAGATGAATTAGAACAAAGTGTTGTTCACCCAACCATCCAAGAGTTACATGTGATGTAATTGACAAAGTGTTGTCTACCTAAATAACCGAGTCTTGGGTGATTAGCCAAAGCTAACTCAAGGTTAGGTGAAATATGGATCTTGGCCCATTAATAGTTTTGAGGGTTGATAATTTTAACTAAATAGTGGGAGTTTCATTTAATATAAGACCTTATTAAATGATTAAAATCATAAAACTTATTTTGCATATTTATATTGTAAATATCCATGGCATCAAACAACGTTACTAGTACACTATCTTTGCGATCGATCCTTGAGAATGACAAATTGAATGAGACAAATTTCCTAGACTGGTTTAGGAATCTGAGGATTGTCCTCAAATAAGAGAAAAAGCAATATGTCCTAGAAGAACCCTTACCTGCTGAAAAATCTCCCATTACGGCCGCAAGGGCCGATAAGGATGCTTACAAGAAGCATCAAAATGACGCTCTTGATGTTGGTTGTTTAATAATGCTTGCAACCATGAACTCTGAGCTTCAAAAGCAACATGAGGAAATGGATGCGTTCAATATGATTGAACATCTGAAACTACTTTACCAACAAAAAGCTAGACAAGAGATGTATGACGTCTCTAAAGGTTATTTCAGTGCAGAATGGTAGAAGGAACCCTTATTGGAATTCATGTACTCAAAATGATTGATACATAGAGAATCTTGAGAAACTGGGTTTTCCGTTGGACCAAGAGTTGGCCACTAACGTGATCTTACAATCGTTGCCTGATAGCTATAGTCAATTTGTTCTGAATTACAATACGATTGAAATTGAGAAGATTCTACCATAGTTGCTTGGTATGTTGAGAACTTACGAAGCAAACACAAAGAAAGCCCACAAATGTTCTTATTGTGAATAAGAGCAAGGGAAATGCTAAAGCAAAGAACTTTAAAAGGAACAAGAAAGTCTCTGTCAAACATAAAACTCATGCTACTGCACTTAAGCCTAAGGGAGGAGCGGCTAAGGAAGGAAATTGCTTCCATTGCGGTGAGACCGGACATTGGAAGAGAAACTGCAAGTTATACCTAGAAGATCTTAAGAAGACGAAGGGAAGTGTGACTTCTACTTCAGGTATTTTTGTTATAGAAGTCAATCTATCTACTTCTTCATCATGTGTATTAGATACTGGATGTGGTTCTCACATTTGTGTAAATGTGCAGGTTCTCAAAAGGAGTAGAGTGTTGGCTAAAGGCGGAGTTGACCTACGAGTGGGAAATGGAGCAAGAGTTGTTGCATTAGCTATAAGAGATTATTCATTAACTTTGGCTTCTAGCTTAATTTTAGATTTACAAGATTGTCATTTTGTGACGTCGATTACTAGAAACATAATTTCAATTTCTTGTTTGGACAAGATTGGTTTTTCATTTATTATAAAGGACAAATGTTGCTCCATTTATTTGAATGAGATGTTTTATGCTAGTGCACAATTGATTAATGGTCTTTATGTTCTAAATTAGGGGTGTAAACGAATCGAGCCGGCTCGACAAATATTCGATTCGTATTCGAAATTATCGAATTCGAGCCGAACTCGAACATGTTCGAACTTTTTTTCGAGCCGAACTCGAACTCAATTTTTATTGTTCGATTGTTCACGAACTGTTCGCGAACCTTAACATTTTATTTATATAATATTTTTATATATTAAATATATATATAATTTTATGTACATATATTATCTCTTGTCCAAAACCCTAAGCCACATCTCTCTCATTCTCTAGATCTACGAAGCCGCCTGCTCTCATTCCAAATGCACGCCACTCCCTAATATCATTTTCCAAATCCAGTCAATGTTGCCGCCACTCTCCCCTGCAAGGTCCATTCCACCGTCGTTCTATCCCAAAAGATCCACGTCGTCGTTGTCATCGTCGTTCTTGCATGCTAGATCTACACCATCGACCACTCTTCCCAGCAAGATCTAAGTCACGGCTGCTCTTCCTGTCAAATCCACGCCGCCACTGCTTATCCCTGCAAGAACCACGCCGACGACACTCTTCCCTGCCGGATCTATACCTCGCTTGTCCACTTAAAGTGGATTCTCTTCCACTCATCTTATTGATTGTTTGTTCAGCGTTAGGGTATCTTAATTTTTCTTCTCTTTTTAGTTAGATGTGGTTAGTGATATAAAAGCCAAAACATGATACAAATTTCTTATCTTGATCCATAGAAAGTGCAAAAAATGGTTCAACCGTACCAATGTAAAATATAATTAATTCGAAAAATTTGATACAAAATTTCAATTTATTGGCTCGAAAAAGTTCGAATTCGAGCTCGAAAATTTCGAATCGAGCTCGAATTCGAACTCTATTTCGAACCGAATCCGAACAAAAAATAATAGAAGTTCGAACTTCGAACCGAGTTTCGAACATGTCTATTCGAACTTGAACTCGAATTCGAATACTAAATTTGTTAAAAGTTCGGCTCGATTCGATTCGTTTACACCCCTATTCTAAATCTTGATATGTCTGTCTATAACATAAATACTAAGAGGATTAAGAATAATGATTCTAATCCAACTTATCTCTGGCATTGTCGCTTGGGCCATATAAACGAGAATCGCATATCAAAACTTCATAAGGATGGAGCTTTAGATTCATTTGATTTTGAATCATATGAAACATGTGAATCTTGTTTAATGGGCAAGATGACTAAAGCCCCTTTCAGGGGACATGCTTTAGAAATGATAGGCTTAGATTTTAAGTGTTTTTAGCTGTAATTTCTTTCTATTTTTCGTACTTTTTCCTGGATGAAATTACGCTTTTTGGTATTTATTTGCTTTTTTCAGGAAAATAGTTCGGAAATGGAAGAAATGAGCTAAAATGAAGAAAACGGGTGAAATCGAGGCGAAAACGAGTAAAAAAATGAAGAATATGATTTTTCATATTTTCGATCGATCGAGATTTTGTCTCGATCGATCGATCGAGGCAGAGACTTCAGCAACAAATTTTGAGAATTGTCGATCGATCGGAAAAATATCTCGATCGATCGAGCGAGGCAGTGAGTTGAAAAGACTGAAGTGAACAGTGCACCGATCGATCGAAAATTCTTTTCGATCGATCGAGACGCGATATTCTGAAAATCTTATTTTCCATAATTAACGTGATTTTTCAGTGGTTTAAAGAGAGGATCTCTTCCAGATCATATATATCATATCAGACTCGATTTTCACCACCAAGGAACCCTAGCCGCCGCCTAGAAGAGCCGAGAGGAAGCCATCTTCTTCCTTCTTCATCCAAGCTTAAGCGTACCATTTCTGGAGTGCAAGGAAGCAGCAAGAGAAGAAATCACGGTGCAACGCACGGATTCATTCCAACCGTTTATCGTATTTCTAAACTTTGATTTATTTAATTTTCATTTTCATTTGATGTTTTTGAGGTCGAGAGACAATTAAACTTCTTATGTAATTGATTTGAATTGAATCTAGTTTATTTTATTGAGTTTTAGTGAAATTGTGTTTCATTTATTGATTCGTTCGTGTTTGAGTGGATTGAGTTCTTATGTTCATGAATTAAACGCTTATTAAGATCAAAGCCTAGCTAACTTTGGTTGAAATCTGTGAGTTATAACCGAGATCGAGAGATAACGTTATAATACGCTACATTAGTTCATGATGTATGTTAAGATTGAGATCGAGAGATGAAATCACATACGTGAGCGTTTTGAATCGAGAGATTTAGAGTAACGAGGTTTTGAAGATTTATGCAATATTGGATTAGTAAATAGGTGCACGAGAGTGACTTGTTCTAATTTAATATTAGTTTCTTTACAGCTCGAGAGAGTGTATTGAATATCATTGAAAACCTTTCACCTTAAGAATCAATTGTTTAGTAATTTCCTATTCAAACGAATCTTCGAAGAGAACATAGTTGAACGAAAAACGAGATAAATTTCTCGAGCGAATTTCCTTTGCATATCCGGAACCCGATTCATTTTATTTATTCTCGTGTTTTAGTTCTAATTTCCGCATTAGTTAGTCTACCCCCATTTTAATCGTAGGCTAAATATAATTTTACTAATTTTATTTGGTACTTATACATTAGTCCCCGTGGAATCGACAACCTTACTTTCATTTCACTATACTAAAACTTGACAACTGTGCACTTGCGGTAGAATCGCTTCACATTACACTCGAAAATACTGTTTAAAAAAATAAGCGGTCAAGTTTTTGGCGCCGTTGCCGGGGACTAATCTGTATAATATCATACGAGATTAGTTGATTGTAATTTAGCCAATTCTTTATTATTTCGTTTTTGTTATTTCTTGTTCATTTTCGATTAGTTGATTTTGATTTTTGATTTCTGTATTTTTGTTGTCTCCTTTTGTCTGATCCAGTACAGGAACCACTTTTCTAGTGCATGCTCAGAAGAGAGGAGCTCATTCTCGAGCCATTTGATCCGAAAATAGAGAGAACTCTACTAAGAAGATTATGAGAAGCTCGAGCAATGGCCGAAAATAACGAAGCACAGAACCCTAGATCAATGATGGACTTTGCACAGCCGGCATTTCATGGATCTTTATCCAGTGTAACGAGGCCGACGATTCAAGCAAACAACTTTGAGATCAAGCCTGCGATTATCCAAATGATACAGCACTCTGTAATGTTTGGGGGAGCTGCCACGGACGATCCGAACAATCACATCTCCAACTTCTTGGAGATCTGTGACACGTTTAAACATAATGGCGTCTCCGACGACGCGATCAGGTTAAGGCTCTTTCCTTTTTCATTACGAGACAAGGCTAAATCTTGGTTAAACTCATTGCCTGCAGGATCAATTACAACATGGGAAGGAATGACAAAAGCTTTCTTATCGAAGTACTTTCCTCCCTCAAAGACGGCAAAGATGCGGAACGATATCACCACGTTTGGGCAGTTCGACCCCGAGACGTTATATGAAGCGTGGGACCGTTTTAAAGATTTGTTGAGGAGATGCCCACATCACGGTCTACCCATCTGGCTGCAGGTACAGACTTTCTATAATGGTTTGTTTTCTGCTAACCGTTCAATGATAGATGCATCATCTGGGGGATCAATTATGCGGAAGACACCGGAAGAAGCATATGAACTATTGGAGGAAATGGCGTCCAATAGCTATCAGTGGCAGTCAGAAAGGAACACGCCATTGAAACCAATAGCAGTCCATCAAGTGAATGAGATTGCTGCTCTTTCGGCTCAGTTGGAAGCTATGAACCGGAAGATAGATAGCATGGGTGCAGCAGCGATGCAATCTCAAGCTATCTTCTATGATTTATGTGGAGGCGGTCATCCAAGCATGGAGTGCCAGGCAGGTAACCAATTTAACCAATCTACTGAAGCTGTGAATTTCGTAGGGAACAGGCAGCAGAACAATCCATATTCGAATTATAACCAACCGTGGAGGAACCACCCAAATTTGAGATGGTCAAATCAAGAGAATGTGTTGAATCCACAACCACAGCCGGGATTCACACAAAAACCGAGTATGGAGGAGCTGATGGCGAAACTGTTTCGTCGACTGAGGTGAGGATGCAGAATCAGGATGCATCGATCAAGAACCTGGAAGTACAGATAGGGCAGTTGGTGTAAGGCCTCTCTACCTTAACAGTGTAATCAAGACATAAATAGGGCTAAACATGCATTAAAGACATCTTAGGGTTCCGGTTGTAGTTTTGAGCTAATAAGATTATAGGCCAAATAAAACTTCAACAGTTAATTAATTACATTCCCAATAATGAATGTTAAAGCGATAGCATTATACTACTCCTAGAGTAGAGACTATCCAAAAATCATGTATCCTATCTTCTTTCATGCCCTTTTTAGCTCACGGCCTCAACCCGACCCTCAGCCCTTTGGTCCAAAAGTTTACCTACAGGAACAATTCACCATGAGCATATACATCACCATTTAACACAAATCATTATAATGAAATAATTAAGTGCATGAGACGATTAATAGATATGCTCCTTGGTTTACCACATTAGCACATTTCATGGTTGTTCCTGTTTCATAAACTCATGCACAAATCATTAGTTCACAATATAATGCTCGATATCACGTTCCAGTTATAACCACAATATTCCACATTAATCACTAGAATTGTGACTGTTCCGGTCCCAATACAACAGCGGAATTTTAGGTCCCCTCGCTTCGACATATAGCGGCATCATATGATATCCCTCGCTTCGACAATGACAGCGGCATGTTACCTCGCTTAGACATGACAGCGGCAAATATCATACTACCATCGCTTCATATGACAGCGGCAAGTACCTCCCTCGCTCGGAGATAAAGGCTACCGGAACATTCATCAATTCTACCACAATAATCAAACACAACAGTTGATTCCATTTCACAATATATCACTATCATTTCACATACACCATCACATGTAAGGATTCACTATCCACGATATACATAATCAAAGGTGTAACACGTTTTACCGTCCGATGCCCGTACGTCTCACTACGTACCTTGGTTTCAAAAGTGGAGAAGTTGTATAACTTTATCTCCTAGATGTTGTTGGTACCTGGGATGGTTCTACACAACCATATAAATCAATATTAGAAGCTAAACAATAGCCAAATACCAAAAAGTCATCAAACTTCAACATTTTCCAACTTTTACACAGTGGCGATCGATCGCGTCAAAACATGGCGATCGATCGCCTGGTTGTTCACTTCGCGGCGATCGATCGCTTCATTTGAGGCGATCAATCGCCTGCTGTGTAAATGGCTACTGGCCATCGGCGATCGATCGCGCCATTTGAGGCGATCGATCGCCTACACTCGTTTTGCCCACTGTCTCTCGGCGATCGATCGCTGCTTTTTGCAGCGATCGATCGCCACAACCAGTGGCCGCGATTTCCACCATTTTTGCACATTAAATTCTTCACCAACCTCAACCACACTTATACCAACAACTCAAAAACATAATAACACTCTAAACCTTCAACAAACACCATTTAATAACCAAAAATCTAACATCCAACCCAAAATCATACTAACCCCAAACAAACCCATTTTAAAACCCCTTCAAAACCATTCCAAACTCAACACAAACACTACACAAACAACAAGGGATGATATATACCCTTCCTAGGTCTTAAATCTTACCAAGAATCACAAGGTTAGAGCTTTTGCAAGAACTTCTCTCCCACCAAGAAGCCAAAAACGAGATTTGAAGGAAATGAGAGTTTTGGGGAAAAGATTTGGGGATTTAGGGTGTAAAGGGGGTAAGGTGAAATAAAGGTAGTGGGGTAAGGGTTAAAAGCTTTTATTAAACTTGTACCCCAACATGGTATTTTAAAAGCATTATACCACAATGCGCCAAAATTCCAATTAAATGTATGTTTCACCAAATAATTTACCACCAACACATTTAAGCCATTAAAGCACCCAATTACCCAACATGCATAACATGCACCCTGAAATGCTCTGTCGGGTCACGCCCACATGTGACTAAGCATTTCCACATGGCAATTAATTCTAACACATAAAGCAATTATCACCGTAATTAATCATATGAACATAATTAATGCCTTAAATGCAATTAATCATTTTGGGGACATCACAATACTCCCCTACTTATAAGATTTTGACCTCGAAATCGCATGCACTTACCCTAAAAGAAACTAAACATAAATCACATACCAGAGAATAGTTCTTGGTAGTGCTGCATCATATGCCGTTCCGCCTCCCACGTAGCCTCTTTGACACCTCGACGATCCCACTGAACCTTGACCATCGGTATAATCTTGCTTCGAAGTCTGCGATCTTCTCGATCCAGAATTCTGACTGGTCGTTCAACATAGGATACATCTGAATCCAACTGAACCTCTGACGGCTGTAAGACATGAGACGGATCTGGCTCATACTTCCTCAACATAGAGACATGGAAGACATCATGTATACCAGACAAAGACGGCGGTAGAGCCAAATGGTAAGCCAAGGTACCGATACGCTGCAATACCTCATATGGCCCAACATACCTCGCAGACAACTTCCCGCGCATACCAAAACGAACTACACCTCTGAAAGGTGAGATTTTCAGAAAGACTTTGTCTCCCACTTGGAATTCCAATGGTCGCCGCCGTTTATTAGCGTAGGCCGCTTGCCTATCCTGAGCCGCTTTCATCTTCTGACGGATCACTTTGATTTTCTATTCCATTTCTCGAATCATTTCCGGTCCTTCGACCGTCTTACTAGTCAAGTCCTCCAAGTACAACGGTGACCTGCAACGTTGACCGTAAAGAGCCTCGAATGGAGCCATCTGAATGCTCGCCTGATAGCTGTTATTGTAAGAGAACTCTACTAGTGGCACTGAATCTTGCCACGGAGTATCAAACTCCAAAACACATGCTCTCAATATGTCCTCAAGCGTCTGTATGGTACGCTCTGTCTGACCATCTGTCTGAGGGTGATATGCTGTACTTAGTCTCACTTCCGTACCCAAAGCTGACTGAAGGCCCTCCCAAAAATGCGATGTGAATCGTGGGTCTCTGTCAGACACAATTGAGACCGGAATCCCGTGTAACCTCACTACGTCCCGTACATACAATTGGGCCATCTTTAAGTATGTGAAAGACATACAATTAGGGATGAAGTGAGCCACCTTCGTCAGCCTATCTACGATCACCCAGATCGCATCGAATCCCGAGGCAGTCCTTGGCAAGTGGGTCACGAAGTCCATAGAGATGTGTTCCCACTTCCACTCTGGTATTTCTAAACTCTTCAACTCGCCACCGGGCCTCTGCCTCTCCGCTTTTACTTGCTGACAAATCAGGCACTTCTTGACAAATGCGATGACATCTCTTTTCATCCGTCTCCACCAAAACTGATCACATAAGTCCTTGTACATCTTTCTCCCATCTGAATGGAGCCATCTGAATGCTCGCCTGATAGCTGTTATTGTAAGAGAACTCTACCAGTGGCACTGAATCTTGCCACGGATTATCAAACTTCAAAACACATGCTCTCAATATGTCCTCAAGCGTCTGTATGGTACGCTCTGTCTGACCATCTGTCTGAGGGTGATATGTTGTACTTAGTCTCACTTCCGTACCCAAAGCTGACTGAAGGCCCTCCCAAAAATGCGATGTGAATCGTGGGTCTCTGTCAGACACAATTGAGACCGGAATCCCGTGTAACCTCACTACGTCCCGTACATACAATTGGGCCATCTTTAAGTATGTGAAAGACATACAATTAGGGATGAAGTGAGCCACCATCGTCAGCCTATCTACGATCACCCAGATCGCATCGAATCCCGAGGCAGTCCTTGGCAAGTGGGTCATGAAGTCCATAGAGATGTGCTCCCACTTCCACTCTGGTATTTCTAAACTATTCAACTCGCCACCGGGCCTCTGCCTCTCCGCTTTTACTTGCTGACAAATCAGGCACTTCTTGACAAATGCGATGACATCTCTTTTCATCCGTCTCCACCAAAATTGATCACATAAGTCCTTGTACATCTTTCTCCCACCTGGATGTATGCTGAACCTGCTGCTATGAGCACGATGTAAAATCCCTTGACGCAACTCCGGTGCCCTCGGCACTACGCAACGATTACCAAGCTGCAAGGAACCATCTTCTGCCACTCTGAACTTTGATGACTGACCCAGACGTAAATATGATAACCATCTCTGCACCTCAACGTCTATCATCTGAGCTTTCCTGATAGATTCAAAGATGTCCGGTTCTGCCAATAGGGTCGATACCTGCACTGGTGATGTGTCTATATCAAAGTCATATCCCAGGTGACAACAGGAAGTCATCATAGCTGATAATTGAATAACATCCTCCACGGTATGCTTCACTTTTCTACTCAAGGCGTCAGCTGTCAGGTTTGCCTTCCCGGGATGGTACTCTATCTCGCAGTCATAGTCTTTGAGCAAGTCCACCCACCTCCTCTGTCTCATATTCAGCTCCGCTTGGGTGAATAGGAATTTCAAGCTCTTATGGTCCGTGTAAATGGTAAAAGAAGTACCATATAGGTAATGCCGCCAAATTTTCAAAGCGAAAATGATAGCCGCCAGTTCCAAATCATGAACCGGGTACCTGGTCTCATGAGGCTTCAACTGTCTTGAAGCATAAGCCACCACGTGCTTATCCTGCATCAGTACACATCCCAAACCCTGCAGCGATGCATCCGTGTACAAAGCAAACCTCTCATTCTCCGAAGGGATCACCAGAACAGGTGCTGTAGTCAACCGGTGCTTCAACTCTTGGAAGCTCTGCTCACATGTTTCAGACCACAAAAACGGAACACCTTTCTGAGTCAACTGTGTCAACGGTTTAGCGATCTTGGAGAAACCCTCGACGAAACGTCGGTAATAACCTGCTAAACCAAGAAAGCTCCGGATCTCGGGCACAGATGTAGGCGCAGACCAATCCATCACTGCCTCTACCTTCCTGGGATCCACAGTTATCCCCTTGCTAGAGATCACATGCCCCAAAAACACCACGCTGCTCAACCAAAATTCACACTTGCTGAGCTTGGCGTACAACTGATTGTCCCTAAGAATCTGAAGCCACTGTTCTCAAATGATTCTTATGCTCTTCCTCACTCCGAGAGTAGATAATTATATCGTCAATAAATACTATGACGAACCGATCAAGGTACGGTTGGAATACTCGGTTCATCAAGCTCATAAAAACAGCCGGGGCGTTTGTCACTCCAAACGGCATGACCAAAAATTCATAATGACCATAACGGGTCCGGAAAGCTGTCTTCTGCACATCTTCCTCCCTTACTCGAATCTGATGGTACCCCGACCTCAAATCAATCTTACTGTACAACCTTGTGCCTTGCAACTGATCAAACAAGTCATCGATCCTCGGAAGAGGGTATTTATTCTTCACTGTGGCCTTGTTCAATTGTCTGTAATCGATGCACAGACGCATCGATCCATCTTTCTTTTTCACAAATAATACGGGCGCACCCCAAGGCGATACGCTGGGGCGTATGTAACCCTTGTCAAGGAGTTCCTGAAGTTGCTCTTTCAACTCCCTTAACTCTGCCGGTGCCATCCTGTAAGGGGCACGAGAAATAGCAGATGTCCCCGGTAGTAATTCGATCCCAAACTCGACTTTCCTAGCCGGTGGAAATCCCGGAATCTCTTCTGGAAATACGTCGGCAAACTCCGCGACTACGGGTACATCCTCGACTCTTAATTCTTCCCTCTTATCAGCAACATCAATGGCATAGATAAGATAACCCATATGCCCACGTTCCAATAACTGAGCCATCTTGATAGCCGATATCAATGGGATTCTTGAGCGAGAACCATCCCCATAAAAAGTCCACTGGACCCCCAAATTGGATCTGAACCGCACTGTTCTCTGTCTGCAGTCCACCACTGCCTGATATCTGTTCAGCACATCAATACCCACAATACAGTCGAAGTCTGCCATTCCCAGAACAATCAAATCTGACTTCAACTCGTTGCCCTCAAAATAAATGAGGTCGTCCACAACAAACCGATCAGCAATCATACTCTTTCCAGCGGGTGTCGATACTAGAAGAGGCGTGGGCGACGGAGACGTGCATATTCGACGCCTCTCCACAAAATTTGTCGACACAAAGGAGTGTGACGCACCTGTGTCTATCAAAATAAAAGCAGGGTGCGTAAATAAATAACACGTACCCGCTATCACTTCTTCTGGGGCCGCTGTAGCTTGTTCCCTAGTCAGAGCATACACTTGCCCTTGAGGTGGCCCCAACGGCTGACCTCCCAATGGTCTCGGTGCAAATGGCGGTCTTTGTTGCACTGCCCTGTCTGAAGGTCTCCCCATATTGTTCTGTGGTCCTCCTCGATTAGGACAATTCCGGGCCAAATGACCTTGTTTACCACACTCATAACAAGCGGAGCATCCTCCGCACAGAAAACACTTAACCTTCCCAAAACTGCTGGCTTGAGATTGTCCCCTATGAGGCGGGGCATCACTTCCACGATTTCCCCTTCCATGAGCATCCGACCATCTACCACTGAATCTGGAAGATGATGAGTTCCCCCTTGGCTTAAAATGGTCGCCCCTTGGTTTCCAGTTTTCAGGGGTCGATCTCTGTGGTGGTGCTGGGGGTGGTGCTACAGTCGGATATGCACCCACTCCCAATTCTGCCAACTCGGTCCGTGCAAGGGCGTCATCAAAACAAGTAGGGCCATAAGTGATCACCCTATCATACAACTCAGGCCTCAAGCCTTTCATGAAGTTCCCCATCTTCGCTTGAGTACTGGTGGCGATATGAGGTACATATCTGAGTAAGGAACAATACTAGAGAGCATAGTTTGACACCGGCATAGAACCTTGCTTTAAGTTAGTAAATTCATCCTCTTTAGCCTGCCGTGCCGCAGCTGAGAAGTATCGGGTCAAAAATCGAGTTCTAAACAGCTTCCAGTTTATTTCCAGACCCTGAGCCCCCTGTTCAATCACGGTGGTCTTCCACCACATCAGCGCCTTTTTGGCCAATTGAAACTCTGCTAGCCTTATCCAGGTTGTCTTTGCACACGGGGCTGCTACAAATATCTATTCTATCCTCTCCAACCATTCCTCGGCCCGTTCCCCTGTTTCGGTCCCTTCAAATGTCGGGGGCCGATATGCTAGAAATTGAGTCAAACTCAGTTCTCCCGGTAATAACTGCTGTTCGGACGGCTCTTCGCCCAAAGCTGACGGTGGTAGGGGATTTGTGTGTCCGGCACTAGCATTAACACTTACTGCGTCACCTATGTCGATATTTGCTGCCATACTGCAACACAAGGGTTAACAACAATACCCAAAATAGTTCACATAATACATCGTTAGAAACCATAACATGTTAGTATAATAGTCATATTCCACATATGCACAAAACATGTTTAAAAGTAGGCACCTAGCCAACTTATTGCTAAAGCTACTCTTCACTCATTCCCGGGTTCTCTAACCACTGCTCTTGTGATATCCCCGAAATGATTATGTGATTTTAATCATTAATTAAATTATGATGATTTTGGTGTTAATTCATGGGATTGAATTAATATTATTGAGGAGATGCATATCAGGGTGCATGTGTTATATGTTGGAATTTTGGGGTTGTGGCATGATTATTTGGGGTGTGTGTTATTTGTTTTGGTGAAGCATGTTTAAATGGGAATTGAAGTATTTTATTGAGAAAATACTATAAATATCATGTGAAGATATTTTAATACATCGTGCTAAATACCGGGACCAAAACATAACACATCATACCACCCAACACCCAACCACCCCCCCAACCCATGCTGATGACACAACATAAGCTGGCCATACCCCCCACTTGGCACAATGATTCATCCCTTCTCCTCCACTCCAAATCTCGCCATTTCTCTCCCAAATTATCTCCAGCACCTGCTAAGCAAGATTGAGAGGAGCCCTTCCATTTTCATTGCTTGGAAGCCTTTCAAAAATCGGAGCAAAGTAGGGTGAGAAACCATGCTCTGTTTTTGATTTAAGCTTGATTAAGTTCATGTTTTTAAGTGGTGTGAAAATGGCATGTTAGCTTAGGTTTCTTAAAACCTTCGATTTAAATGCTTACATGGTGTTGTTATGAAGCTTCCAGTATTTTTCCTTGAGCATGTTACATGTTTTATGTGAAGGATTTAAGCATGTAAAATATAGTGTTCGAAAATCTGGGTAAGGTGTGTGCCCTGTTTTTTTTCTGGAAAATATGGGATGGGAGTGAAGTTGTGGAGATATTATCATGCATGTTAGCTAGGTTTTTGGTAAACCTTTGATTTGAGTACATGCATGGTAGTTTTGTAAAGCCCTTGGCGTTGGTTGAGTACCGATGTATTTAGGCGATTATAATGCATGTAGATTTGAGATTGGAGTATAACTTTGATATGAATACACTCAGGGTAGTGTATTGTAGCCCCTAGCATTTTTGTTCAAGCATGTGGTGCGTCTTATATGCTAGATTGAAGGGTATGAAAATAGGTGTTCGAGAATTCTGGTATTGTGTTTCTTGAACAGGACATCTCGATCGATCGGGATTCCATCTCGATCGATCGAGCGAGGCAGAACATTGGCTTTGAAAGAAGGCGTCTTCTCGATCGATCGAAAAGAGGGGCCGATCGATCGAGAGACCCAGAATGTTGAAAAATATAAATTGTTATATTTTGTTTAATTTTTGATATTGGATTGTAATGAGGCATCTAATATTGTGTTGTACACTGGTGTAGAACCATCACAGGTGCCAGCACAGTCGAGGAGATAAAGTCGGTTGACTCCTCTATCTTTTTGAAAGGTACGTAAGTGACGTACGGGCATCCCAACGGTAACATGTATTAAATGTTCATTATTGACATATGATAAGATGCAAAGTGGTGCATTATGTGTAAGATACATGTTATTATGCATTGTTGTTGCATATGTATGTTGTGGAATAAAGAGTGTGTATTCCACGAGTCAGGGTTATCGTAGTGATGATTTTTAATGCTTACGCTTATACCGCTAAAAATGTGGAGCAAGGCTTGCACATGGAGGCGGGGTATACCATACTAAGCGGGGAAGAAGGTACCGCTAGTATGAAGAGCGGGGAAGAAGGTACCGCTAGCGGGGAAGAATGTACCGCTTGTTATGAAATAATGAAGCGGGGAAGATGGTACCGCTCATTATGAAGTTAAGAAGTAAGAAGCATTATAATACACTGATGATAAACTGACTAAGAAAGAAGTAAAGATTTAAGAAGTGAAGTAATGTCATGACATTCATATAAGCCATAACATCATACATTGAATTGATTATTGAGTTATGGTACAGGGACAACCAATGGGCGTTTTAAATGCATTGGAAATACATGAAGTATTTCATATCTATGATTTTGCATTATGCTTTACATTCATGTTATGTTGAATATGAATTGTGATGTGCTCATGTGTTGGGGGTTGTCTTTGTAGGTGCTTTTGATGATGAGAACCAGGGTCGGGGTTGAAACGCTGAGCTGTAAGGAGTGCTACAGGATTGGCTGTATAGAGAGTCACTTTTATATAGTTTCTACAAGCGGTAGAGTAAACCTATATTGTAGTACCTTTAGTTAGGAATGTGTATAATTCCTTTTTGAACTTTTGATATTGTAATCTCTTAAGCTCAGGTAGTCAACACGGCCTAATACTCTGATATATATATGTTTAGTTCTCTTAATCGCACCTTAATATCTTATTTAGATAACGGGGTCTCACAGCTCTGATACCACTAATGTAAGGCCTCTCTACCTTAACAGTGTAATCAAGACATAAATAGGGCTAAACATGCATTAAAGACATCTTAGGGTTCCGGTTGTAGTTTTGAGCTAATAAGATTACAGGCCAAATAAAACTTCAACAGTTAATTAATTACATTCCCAATAATGAATGTTAAAGCGATAGCATTATACTAGTAGAGGCTATCCAAAAATCCTGTATCCTATCTTATTTCATGCCCTTTTTAGCTCACGGCCTCAACCCGACCCTCAGCCCTTTGGTCCAAAAGTGTACCTACATGAACAATTCACCATGAGCATATACATCACCATTTAACACAAATCATTATAATGAAATAATTAAGTGCATGAGACGATTAATAGATATGCTCCTTGGTTTACTACATTAGCACATTTCATGGTTGTTCCTGTTTCATAAACTCATGCACAAATCATTAGTTCACAATATAATGCTCGATATCACGTTCCAGTTATAACCACAATATTCCACATTAATCACTAGAATTGTGACTATTCCGGTCCCAATACAACAGCGGAATTTTAGGTCCCCTCGCTTCGACATATAGCGGCATCATATGATATCCCTCGCTTCGACAATGACAGCGGCATGTTACCTCGCTTAGACATGACAGCGGCAAATATCATACTACCATCGCTTCATATGACAGCGGCAAGTACCTCCCTCGCTCGGAGATAAAGGCTACCGGAACATTCATCAATTCTACCACAATAATCAAACACAACAATTGATTCCATTTCACAATATATCACTATCATTTCACATATACCATCACATGTAAGGATTCACTATCCACGATATACATAATCAAAGGTGTAACACGTTTTACCGTCCGATGCCCGTACGTCTCACTACGTACCTTGGTTTCAAAAGTGGAGAAGTTGTATAACTGTATCTCCTAGATGTTGTTGGTACCTGGGATGGTTCTACACAACCATATAAATCAATATTAGAAGCTAAACAATAGCCAAATACCAAAAATTCATCAAAATTCAACATTTTCCAACTTTTACACAGTGGCGATCGATCGCTTCAAAACATGGCGATCGATCGCCTGGTTGTTCACTTCGCGGCGATCGATCGCTTCATTTGAGGCGATCGATCACCTGCTGTGTAAATGTCTACTGGCCATCGGCGATCGATCGCGCCATTTGAGGCGATCGATCGCCTACACTCGTTTTGCCCACTGTCTCTCGGCGATAGCTTTTTGCGGCGATCGATCGCTGCTTTTTGTAGCGATCGATCGCCACAACCAGTGGCCGCGATTTCCACCATTTTTGCACATTAAATTCTTCACCAACCTCAACCACACTTATACCAACAACTCAAAAACATAATAACACGCTAAACCTTCAACCAACATCATTTAATAACCAAAAATCTAACATCCAACCCAAAATCATACTAACCCCAAACAAAGCCATTTCAAAACCCCTTCAAAACCATTCCAAACTCAACACAAACACTACAAAAACAACAAGGGATGATATATACCCTTCCTAGGTCTTAAATCTTACCAAGAATCACAAGGTTAGAGCTTTTGCAAGAACTTCTCTCCCACCAAGAAGCCAAAAACGAGATTTGAAGGAAATGAGAGTTTTGGGGAAAAGATTTGGGGATTTAGGGTGTAAAGGGGGTAAGGTGAAATAAAGGTAGTGGGGTAAGGGTTAAAAGCTTTTATTAAACTTGTACCCCAACATGGTATTTTAAAAGTATTACACCACAATACGCCAAAATTCCAATTAAATGTATGTTTCACCAAATAATTTACCACCAACACATTTAAGCCATTAAAGCACCCAATTACCCAACATGCATAACATGCACCCTGAAATGCTCTGCCGGGTCACGCCCACATGTGACTAAGCATTTCCACATGGCAATTAATTCTAACACATAAAGCAATTATCACCGTAATTAATCGTATGAACATAATTAATGCCTTAAATGCAATTAATCATTTCGGGGACATCACAGTTGGCCACATTGATTTCTGGAAGGACGCAAGGTACGCTCCCTAGTGATTCTGTGAAGAATCCAAAGGAGCAATCAAGTTAACAGACGAGGAGGTGACAGTCCGGCTTGGGACTATAAATCAAGAACTCTTTCTTCTTCCCTTTGTTTTTTTTCTTTTCTTTAGTTTAGTTTAATTGATTTTGTTATTTTGTTTCTTTTGTTTTTAGCATGAATCCGTGTGTGCTGTGCATCACTACCCAGTCCCCCCTCCGGAGCATGATGAGGACGACGATCAGTGACGATTGTTGTCATGGTATGTGTTTTGCCTTTACGCTTATTTGTCTTGTACATTGAGGGCAATGCACATATTAAGTTTGGGGGGGTTTGTGTATTTGTATATATGTTGCTTTTACATTTCTGCTACTTGTCTTATTTCGTTTCCTTGCATGATTGCACATTTCTGAGACTAATTCGTCCTTGAGCACAATACACAAAAAAAAAAAAAAAATTTAGAAAATGAGTCAATACTTGAGAACTGATGAATTGGATTTGCAATGGTGTTAGTTCCGGACCTTATCGATGAGATTTTAAAGATGACAAAACATTTCAGATCGGATCGATAGAAATCAGTTTGACCAGATCGATCGGACAAAACAGAGCAAGATGACAAAACATTTCAGACCGGATCGATGGAAATCAGGCATACCAGATCGATCGCGCAAAACAGAGCAAGCTGATAAAGTATATCACATATCAGACCGGATCGATGGATTCCAGACTGACTAGATCGATACTTCAGATCGATCTCAATCTTTATCAGATCAAAGCAGTCAAAGATACATAAAGGATGGCTTCTCAGTCCGAACCATTAACGGTCATTTATTGTAGCATTTAATGCTGTAATTAATGCTACAAAGGATCAAAAGTCGAAGATTGCCATTAAAGGTAAGAAGACAAAGAAGAGCTTACCTGACAGTCGCCGAAAGCATACACCAGAACGGCAAGTGTCCTGAAGAAGAAGACTGTAGCTTTCTCAGAGTTTAAAAAGAGTCAAAGTTGCACATTAAGGGAAACAATGCCGTTGCTACCCTCAACTATAAAAGGATGCAACAAAAGGAAGACATTGACTCTGGATTTTGAACTCACGCTGATCAATTGAAAAGCACACAAGAAAGCAACTGCACACGCTTACAAAGTTCAGAAGCTTTCGAGCTGAAGTTATTTATTTAAGCGCGATTACTTTGTAACATTTGATCATTGTAGGATCACTGTGCGCATTGTGTATTGAAAAATAGAAGTTAGCAACTCATTGTAACTGTCAGACAGAGTGTGTCTGAGCAGGTTGAGTGACTAGGAGTTTCAGACTGGTAGTGAGGTAAATCCAGCCTGAATCGGGTTTGTACAACAGGATTGTATAAATCAAAGTCTTCTAGTATAAACCTTCCTTAATTGGAAGAAGGGGAGACGTAGAAGGATTACACCACCTTCGAACTTCCAGAAACATATCCTGTGTTTTATCCTTCCTCACTTAGCCATCGAGCCGTTCTTACTTTTACAAGAGCAGACCGTTTCCGCACTTACCTTTTTAGTGGTCTGTTCTGTTCAAAGAGTTGATTAAGTAACAGATTTCTTTCACTAATCTGAAAGAATTCTCAAGGGATAAATTTTATAAGGAGTGTTCATTCACCCCCCCCCCCCCCTCTAAACACTCCGGACCGATCCTAACAAGTGGTATCAGAGCAGGTCATCTTAATCAGCACAAAGACTACTAAGCTGATGGCATCATTCAACAAAATCCCCATGTTCTCAAAAGAAGACTATGATGACTGGAGAATCAGAATGCAAGCTCATCTGGCAGCTCAGGATGACGATATGTGGTTCGTCATCACTGATGGACCAATGAAGATTTTAAAAATCAATACAGCAGTAGCCATCTCTGATGGAGAACCACAAATGGTGGAAAAAGACAGATCCCTCTGGACGAATGAGGAAAGAAAGAAAGCAAATCTCGATAATGTGGCCAAAGACATCTTGTTCAAGACTTTGGACAAGAACATGTTCAGCAAAATCAAAATGTGCTCTACTGCCAAAGAAATTTGGGAGAAGATAGCACAGCTATGTGAAGGCAACGACCAGACCAAAGAAAACAAGTTAACTGTTGCTCTTCAAAGATTTGAGAGCATAAAGATGAAAAGTGGAGAAACTCTAAATGAGTTTGATGAAAGAGTCACCGGCATCATAAATGAACTGAATGGTCTGGGGAAGGAATATTCTAACAGAGAGATCGCTCTGAAAGTAATGAGAGCTCTGCCAAAGGAATGGGATGTAAAGACCATCGCCATGAGGGAATCAAAAGACCTTAACAAGGTTGAACTTCATGATCTGTTTGCAGATCTTAAGGCCTATGAGTTTGAACTGATAAGCAGAGGTGAAGCAGAGCCATCCATCTCTCAACCAAACAAGGCCCTGGCAGCCACTCCAGACCAGATCGCTTCAACATCAGACCGATCTGCTGAACAGATGAGTAACGATGCTATGTCATTATTTATCAAGAAATTCGGTAAATTTATGTCTAAAAATAAGAGGAACTTCAAACCCTCTCATCATTATAATCAAGAAAAGATGATACTGTTAACGATCAGGCTTGCTACAATTGTGGTAAGACCGGACACTTCATTGCAGATTGCACCAGACCGAAGAAAGAAGAACGGAAAGAGAAGCATCGTGATGATAGAAAGAAGAAGCACTACAAAGACCGCAAGAATCATGGAAAATCCCAAAAAGTCCTAGTAGCTGAAGAAGGAAACAACAAATGGGCTCAGACAGACTCAGACTCGGAAAGCTCTGAATATTCTTCCAGCGAAAGCGAAGAAGATATTCAATGTCTTATGGCAGACGAATAAATGAGTCAGACAGACGAGGTATATGATCTTGACTCAAGTGAATTTACACGAGAAGAGCTCATGTCCGCACTGCAAGACATGGCTAATGATTATAGGATCTTAGCTGAATCATTTGAGAAGAATAAAGCCAAAATCAGTACTCAAATGGATGAGCACAACAAACCAAGCTGCTCTGAGCAGGGTGAGTGCAAAAATCTCCAGATCGAGCTGAATAAGCTGAAAATCTCTTATGATCAGCTCCATGAAGAAAATAAGAGAATTAGCACACTAAATGCTAAGCTCTCACATATATTCAAAACATGGACAAAATCCAGAACATCCTTGGAAGAATTACAAGAGGTTCAAAGAAACGTCGGTGATTTCACCGGCATAGGCTTTGACACCAAAGAATGCACCAAAGATGAATCTGAGCTGTTGCTGGTAAAGAATCAAGTCAAACAAATGACATTTGTTAAATCCAGCACAGTATATGAAACTGAAGCACCTAAGATTCAAACAGGAGTCTCTTACGTGAATCAAAATCTGAGAAAAGGAATTGGTTATGTTGACCAAGCCAAAGAAAAGGCACCAGCAAGATTTGCGTCTATCAGACCAAATCCAAAGGTACAAGATCGAAGGCAAGGAAGACAATACAATTACTATAACTCAAAACCGATTCAACGAAGATATAGACTACCTTATGAGAATCAAAGGTTTTCACAGCGCACACATTATCACACACAGCATCGAAACAGACCAGCACACAGCACACCCTACACACACAAGCCATTGAAGCTGATACAGGTGTGGGTTCCCAAAGGGCTAATCCGTTCTGGACCCAAATAGGATTGGGTACCAACAATAATTATATTTGATGACAGGTACCGAAGAAACTCGCATCAGACTGGTATTTGGACAGTGGGTGTTCCCGTCACATGACTGGAAACATCGAGCTGCTGTCTGAAGTGACAGAATGTATTGGACCCAAAATCATTTTCGGAGATAACTCAAAGGGTAAGATCGTGGGCAAGGGTAAGATTGTTCATGGTAACATTATTATCAATGATGTGCTGTTAGTTGAAAATCTGTGCTATAATCTGATTAGCATAAGTCAACTATGTGATAATGGTTATGCTGTAGAATTTCATAAACACACTTGCAATGTTAAAACATCAGATGGTATAACCATGCTCGTAGGAATCAGGAATGGAAACACTTATAAGATTAACTGGAATCATGCTCAACCTGATAATCCTACTTGCTTCATCGCTAACAATGATAATAAACATTGGCTGTGGCATAAGCGCTTAAATCATATCAACTTTAAGACCATTGCTAGCCTGTGTAAACATGATTTAGTTATCGGTCTGCCCAAGATCGATTTGCTAAGGATAAGATCTGCGAAGCTTGCCAAATGGGCAAACAGATCAGATCATCCTTCAAAAACAAGAATGCCAAATCCTCCTCCCGCTGTTTAGAATTACTGCATATGGACTTGTTTGGTCCTGTACCAATAACAAGTTTAGGGGGAATGCGGTATACTCTTGTTGTTATTGATGATTACTCACGCTTTACATGGACTATATTCTTAAGCAGTAAAGATCAGACCGGTCCGAAGTTGATCAAGCTGCTGAAACGCACTCAGAACGAGAAATCATCCAGCATAGACAGGATTCGAAGTGACTGAGTTTTCAAATCAGAATCTTGAATCCTTTCTAGAAGATCATGGAATCAAGCATGAGTTTTCAGCTGCTCGAACTCCTCAACAGAATGGAGTTGCAGAACGAAGAAACAGAACGCTCAAGGAAGCAGCAAGAACAATGCTTGCTGATTCTGGTATCTCTCAAAAGTTCTGGGCAGAAGCTGTAAATACTGCTTGCTACACTCAAAATCGATCTATGATTAACAAGAAGCTGAATCTCACTCCATATGAAATATGGACTGGTAACAGACCATCTGTTTCTCACTTTCATGTATTTGGATGTAAATGCTTCGTTCACAACAATGGTAAGAGTCATCTTACAGCATTTGAAGCTAAGTCAGATAATGGTATATTCTTAGGATATTCATCAATTAGCAAAGCTTATCGAGTTTTTAATAATCGAACTTTAACTGTAGAAGAATCTGTTCATGTAGTCTTTGATGAAACTTTATGTGTTGAGGGCAACAAAGAATCAATTCAAAATCAGATGGAAAATATCCATCTCGAAGCTAACAGTGATGATGAGATTGTAGCTAACAGGTCAAGAGACAATCCACCAGAACCAGAAGTACCAAACAGACCGGATCAAGGCGTTGAAGAAACTTCAGATCGAGCTGATCCGGATGCTCCTGACTCAATTATTAAAGCAGATACTGATCATGCTGTTACTGTTCATCCGACCGGACCAGACAATCCAGAGTCAAGCTATCGATGGACTAAGAAGCATCCACCTAATCTAGTGATTGGTAGTCCTTCTGCACCGATCAGAACCAGAGGACAGATGATGGATGAGTTCACTCATGCTGCCTTCATCTCAACTCTGGAACCCAAGAAGATCGATGAAGCTCTGACTGACTTCAACTGGATTAAAGCAATGCAAGAAGAGCTTAATCAATTCGAACAAAATCAAGTTTGGAGTCTAACCCCCAGACCAAGCGATCTGCCTGTTATTGGAACCAGATGGGTCTTCAGAAATAAGCTAGACGCAGATGGAACTGTGGTTAGAAACAAAGCCAGACTGGTGGCGCAGGGATTCAGACAAGAAGAAGGAATCGACTTCGATGAATCATTTGCACCAGTCGCCAGACTTGAAGCTATCCGAATCTTTCTTGCTTTTGCTGCCTTTAAAGACTTCAAAGTATATCAGATGGACGTCAAGAGCGCCTTTCTTAATGGAAAGCTTCAGGAAGAAGTCTACATTGAGCAACCACCTGGATTTCAGAACCATTTGTATCCCAATCATGTATATCTACTGAATAAAGCAGTGTATGGTCTGAAACAAGCTCCAAGAGCCTGGTATGACACTCTATCTCAATTTCTGCTGAACCATGATTTCCAGATCGGCTCAGTAGATAAAACTCTATTTAAATTCATTAAGGGGGAACATACCCTATTAGTTCAGATTTATGTTGATGACATAATCTTTGGGTCAACTAACCCCAAATTGTGCGAGAAATTTTCTAAGTTAATGCAGGGACAGTTCGAGATGAGCATGATGGGAGAATTGTCATTCTTTCTGGGTCTGCAAGTAAAACAGCTCAACAATGGCATTTTCATCAATCAGACCAAGTATAGCAAAGAGCTCCTCAAGAGTTTTGGAATGGAAACATGCTCAACTGCATCAACTCCAATGAGTCCAACAATCAAGTTAGACAAAGATGAAGGGGGAACGACAGTTGAAGTAACCATGTATAGAGGACTAATCGGATCGCTATTGTATCTTACAGCGAGCCGGCCCGATATTATGTTTTCAGTCTGTATGTGCGCCAGATTTCAGTCAGAACCAAAGCAATCACATTTTATTGCTGCCAAGCGTATTCTGAAATATTTAAAAAGATCTCAGAACGTTGGTCTTTGGTACTCCAAAGATTCAAACTTCAGCTTGATCGGGTATTCAGACGCAGACTACGCTGGGTGTAAGATCGATCGTAAAAGCACCAGTGGAACATGTCAATTCCTAGGTGAAAGATTGATCTCTTGGTTCAGTAAGAAGCAGACATCGATTGCCACATCCACAGCTGAAGCATAATACCTAGCCGCTGGAAGCTGTTGTGCTCAAATGCTCTGGATTCAACACCAGCTCAAAGACTATGGCATCCAAGCTGTTGACTCTCCGATATTTTGCGACAACACAAGTGCAATTGCTATAACGTATAATCCAGTTCTGCACTCTCGAACAAAGCATATTGATATACGACATCATTTTATTCGAGATCATGTTGGCAAAAAGGAAATTCGGATCGAGCACATTTCAACAGAGCAGCAAGCAGCAGACATCTTCACTAAACCGCTTCCTGAGGGCAGAAGATGCTGCGATGGTGTCCATTTTTAGAGCCCTGGAATCATCTGGTTTAAGGAACTTCTTGGAATGCGGAACAGTTGTTTATGAATCAGAAATTCGCGAGCTGTTCGCCAACGCCATCTCCCGGAAGACATCCATTTCTACTACTGTCCAGGGCAAATCTTTCGAGATCTCGCCAACAACGATGGCCAAGACCTTTGGCCTCCCCAGTTCCGGACTGACAGAGTTCGGACAGACTCCTCAAGCGTCACTCTTAGATCTTCAGGGGAAGATTTCTATTTCTGGCCAACGATTGCAACCCTCCTTTAAGAAGAAGGAAATGCTCTTCCATTTCCAGGTGCTGTGCGAAGTGGTAGGCAAGCCACTTTTGGGTAAAGCAGGAAGTTTCGATGCTGTAACCGCCGAAAAGTTCAGGGCTATGGCGGCTATTGTATCCGGCCAGAAGATAAACTGGTCCATGATTTTGTTTGGAGTACTGCTGGAAACGGTGATTGCATCCAAGCACGCCGTATGTTTTGTTGTTCCTCTCAGCAAGCTCTTGGAGTCCTTAGGACTCGAGCTGAGCAAGCCGTCTGCTCTCCGTCCCTTTAAGATCCTTAACTCCAAAGGGCTTGCACTGCTGAAGTCCAAGAGTGCTCCGCCTACTCCTGCTACTCTGGCTGCAGTCAAGGTTGAGCAGGACGAGGAACCAGTTGCTGTGCGCAAACCTCGGGTCAAGCGGAAGCTGACCATTCAGACTGACTCAGAAGCCACCCAGTCTGCTCACTCATCACCAACCAAGCCACTTCCCAAAAAGCCCCGAACCCAGATTACCAAACCAGCCAAATCTCTACCTCCACCCATACTACCACCCTCTAAAGCAACCCCTGCCCCTCAACCTTCCACCCAGCTTTCACAAGCTTCAACCCCTGCACCCAAAGTCACCCTTCGAATTCCCTCTGCCAATCCCGTGGTCAAAGGGATAGTTATCACTGAGTTGGGAGACTATACCCAATCAGGGATTAAGTCCCCTTCCTCCACCGGCAAGGGAAAAGACATTCTCACCGAACCCCTCTCTAAACCCAAATCTGCAGCGCAGACTGCCATCGACATCGCTATGGAGGATGTTGATGAGAAGCTAAAGGACCTCATTGTGGTGTTTGATGAATATGTCCAGTACCGGACTATCAACCACATTGAGCTGTTCTACGGAAAGTTGCACAGATTGAAGAGGATGGAAGAGGAAGCTCTGAAAGGAACTGAGACTGATGATGTTCGACTTGCCGTGCAGCGCAGAGATTTATTTACGGCAAAACACAGATTCAGACTGGCCAATCTGCTTCTTGTTGCCAAAAAAAAGAACTTCGATCCGCTTGCTCCAACTGCCAGAGCTGATGGGGCTGTGATTGCTCAACTCGAGATGGATGTTCATGCTCTATCCTTAGCTGTCCGTTTTCAACGACAGAAGCTAGGTACCTCCACTCCAGCCACAAGCCCGGATCATCCTTCTGCAAGCAAGACTCTGGCAGAACCATTTATCGAGGCTATTCCCTCTGATGCAGCAAAACAGACAGAGGATCAGCCTGCAGAGCACGTACCAGACCAGACAGCGGAGCAGCCACTGCCTAATGCTCCGTCTGCAACAGATGATGAACCAATGAATGTTCTGTTGGACTCTCCGACAACATCTATTCCATTGAAGTCATCAGCCTCCCGTGCACAACCCAGTCCAGCTGAAGCATGTGCAACAACTGAAGTACCAGACCTCATTGATCCGGATTTCGTGGTATCTACAGTGGTTGCAGCTCTCCAAGTTGAGGAACCTCCCAGTCCCCACTCTCCTCCGGGACCATCAGATGAAGATTTGGCCTTCATTCAAGGTTTTTCTTCGGATCTGGTCACTCTGATCCGATCCGAAAGTCATCTAGCTGCCATTTCTTCCATCGTGCCGATTGCTGAAGAAGATGACCATGCCATGTCATCATCAGATCACTCTCCCAGCAAGCTATCTGATGCACCTCCATCCCTGGCACGGACTATCCAGCACTTCTCTGATACCTGTCTGTCCTTGACTCAACGCATTCTAGAAGTTCATCAAGGTCAGAGGGTCACAGCCTTGGACTTTGATTCTTTCAAAGAGAAGATGAATGCCAGTATCGGAAGCCTTCAGCGTGGCATAAACGATCTGTTTTCTCAACAGGCCTCTTACAAGAACAGCCTGAGAAAAGAGCAGATCGAACTAGCCACTGAAGTCAGAGCATCTGTTGCCAATTCCCTCCGCGCTCAAGACGTTCGTCTTGACGCTATCAGCGCGCAGCTAGCACAAGTTGTCGACTTTCTTCAAGAGATTGCTGCTGACAAAAAGGGGGAAAAGAAGACAGACTTCAGGCCGCCTTCTAGAAAATAATATTTTCAGACTGTGTATTTTTAGGATTTTCTTGGTGATCAATAAAATCCTCGTTTGATTAAGTCTGTGTTCATTTATTTTGAACCTCATCATAAGGCTTAATAATAAAGATTTAATCGATTCAACTTAATGAAGTTCATTTATTTTGAACAAAGAAGTAATCGATCCGAAAGCATTCGCTTCAGAGCTCTTATCAAGACTGGTTAAAAAGACTTAGAAGCTAGGTTTTGTCATCATCAAAAAGGGGGAATTTGTTAGTTCCGGACCTTATCGATGAGATTTTAAAGATGACAAAACATTTCAGACCGGATCGATAGAAATCAGTTTGACCAGATCGATCGGACAAAACAGAGCAAGATGACAAAACATTTCAGACCGGATCGATGGAAATCAGGCATACCAGATCGATCGCGCAAAACAGAGCAAGCTGATAAAGTATATCACATATCAGACCGGATCGATGGATTCCAGACTGACTAGATCGATACTTCAGATCGATCTCAATCTTTATCAGATCAAAGCAGTCAAAGATACATAAAGGATGGCTTCTCAGTCCGAACCATTAACGGTCATTTATTGTAGCATTTAATGCTGTAATTAATGCTACAAAGGATCAAAAGTCGAAGATTGCCATTAAAGGTAAGAAGACAAAGAAGAGCTTACCTGACAGTCGCCGAAAGCATACACCAGAACGGCAAGTGTCCTGAAGAAGAAGACTGTAGCTTTCTCAGAGTTTAAAAAGAGTCAAAGTCGCACATTAAGGGAAACAATGCCGTTGCTACCCTCAACTATAAAAGGATGCAACAAAAGGAAGACATTGACTCTGGATTTTGAACTCACGCTGATCAATTGAAAAGCACACAAGAAAGCAACTGCACACGCTTACAAAGTTCAGAAGCTTTCGAGCTGAAGTTATTTATTTAAGCGCGATTACTTTGTAACATTTGATCATTGTAGGATCACTGTGCGCATTGTGTATTGAAAAATAGAAGTGAGCAACTCATTGTAACTGTCAGACAGAGTGTGTCTGAGCAGGTTGAGTGACTAGGAGTTTCAGACTGGTAGTGAGGTAAATCCAGCCTGAATCGGGTTTGTACAACAGGATTGTATAAATCAAAGTCTTCTAGTATAAACCTTCCTTAATTGGAAGAAGGGGAGACGTAGAAGGATTACACCACCTTCGAACTTCCAGAAACATATCCTGTGTTTTATCATTCCTCACTTAGCCATCGAGCCGTTCTTACTTTTACAAGAGCAGACCGTTTCCGCACTTACCTTTTTAGTGGTCTGTTCTGTTCAAAGAGTTGATTAAGTAACAGATTTCTTTCACTAATCTGAAAGAATTCTCAAGGGATAAATTTTATAAGGAGTGTTCATTCACCCCCCCCCCCCCCCCCCCCCCCCCTCTAAACACTCCGGACCGATCCTAACAAATGGTAATTCATGATGAAATTAATCCCCATCTAGATAGGAGCCATGAAAAGGTTTAACTTGCTTGTATATATCATTTATTGAACTTATGTCAAAATTGAGGATTAATTTGAGCAGGTTTTGAGTCATGATTGAGTGAAGTATATATTGAATAAAGTGAAAACTTGTGTTAACTATGATTAGTCTTGAGCATCTTAGAAAACTCTACAATTTATTTGAAAGCACTTTGAGGCAAAATTTTATAATTAGGAGCTTGACTTGGAGATGATTTAGGCGATCTTTGGACCGTTTGTGCCTTTCAAGCTTACCTTGTGTACATCATTCCCTAGTGTCCCCTCTTGAGCCTTATTGAAAAAAGAATGGTATATGCATTGCATATAATTAGACCCCCATTCGACATTTTTGGCTAACTCATTATACCCACCTTGGATTGAGCCTAAAGAACAATTTTTATCCGTCCCTAAGGGAGTATAATGAATCTCATTCATTGTACTGAAGTATTATGTAGATTGAACAAAAGAATGAGCAATAAGAAAAGATGTAGAGAAAAGCCTTGAAAAAAAATGAAATATTCAAATAAGACCCAAAGTGGCCAAGGCTAGAAAAAGTTGAAGAGAAGCTCAATGTTGTGCGAACAAGTTTGCACTGATTCTTTTATACTATCTTCTTTGCATTCATCCTACCTTTTCTTTGGAGCCGACACCAAAAGGCCTAACACTATAAGCTTTTTAAGACCTTCTGATCCAAGTCTAGGGACTAATTACATTAGTGGAGAAGTGCTGGATAGTAAATTTGTAGAGTATCATAAGTAATCTTGACTCTGAGTTTTTATGGCACATTTTGATCTTAAAAGATATTGCACTTCTCCGTCGCCCACGCCTCTTGTAGCCTCGACACCCGCTGGAAGAAGTTTGATTGCTGATCGGATTGTCTATGATGGCCTCATTTATTTTGAGGGTAACGAGCTAAGGTCAGATTTGATTGTTCTGTGAATGTCAGACTTTGACTGCATTGTGGGCATTGATGTTCTGAACAGGTATCAGGCAGTTGTAAACTGCAAGCAGAGGACTGTCTGATTCAGGTCTGATATGGGAGTGCAGTGGACATTCTATGGGGATGGTTCTCGTTCAAAGATCCATTGATATCTGCTGTCAAGATGGCACAGTTGTTGGAACGGGGCCATTCGGGATATCTCATCTATGCTGTTGATATTACTGAAAAGAGGGAAGAATTAAAGGTCGAGGATGTGCCCGTAGTGGCGGAGTTTCCTGATGTCTTTCCGGAAGAGATTCCCGGATTTCCACCGACGAGAGAGGTCGAGTTTGGAATTGAGTTACTGCCGGGGACGTCTGCCATTTCTCGTGCCCCGTATAGGTTGGCACCAGCAGAGTTAAGGGAGTTGAAGGTTCAGTTGCAAGAACTCCTTGATAAGGGTTACATACGCCCTAGCGTATCACCCTGGGGTGCACCAGTTTTATTTGTCAAGAAGAAAGATGGTTCGATGCGTCTGTGCATCGATTACAGACAACTGAACAAAGCTACAGTGAAGAATAAGTATCCATTTCCGAGGATCGATGATTTGTTTGACTAGTTACAGGGTACGAGGCTCTACAGTAAGATCGATCTGAGGTCGGGGTATCATCAGATTCGAGTAAGAGAAGATGATGTTCAGAAGACAGCTTTCAGGACTAGATATGGGCACTATGAATTCCTAGTCATGCCTTTTGGGGTGACGAATGCCCCAGCTGTTTTTATGAGCCTGATGAACATGGTGTTCCAACCTTATTTGGATCAGTTCGTCATTGTTTTCATTGACGATATACTCATTTACTCCCGGACCGAAGAGGAACACGTGAAGCACTTGAGGACAGTACTCCAGATCCTTAGGGATCATCAGTTATATGCAAAGCTTAGCAAGTGCGAGTTCTGGTTGAATAGTGTGGTGTTCTTGGGTCATGTTATGTAGGGTCTTCCTACCTTAACATCATAAGCAAGAAATAATTAGGGTTAAACATGCATCACAGACAGCTTAGGGCTCCGGTTATTACGTGAGTTATTAGAATTACAGGCCAAAATAAAACTTCAAGCAAATTAATTACATTCTCAAATGAATGGCGCTATAGAATTATACTACTCCTGGAGTAGAGACTATACCAAATCCTGAATCCTAATTCATAAGGCATCTCGAAGCTCACTTCTTCAACCCTGCCCATAGCCCTCCAAATCCAAATGTGTACCTACAGGAACAACCCATTTTGAGCATGTACATCATTACTCAACATCATAGGGTAATGGCATATAAATAAATGCATGAAGTAAATGGGTAACGTATACTTCCTGGTTAATCGCATTAACCCTCTTTGGTTGTCCCTGTTTCATAGTCACGCATATAATCGTTAGTTCTCGGCATAAATGATTAAAATCATACTTCACATATATGATCACATCAAACTATGTTAATTAGAAGTGGAACTGTCCCGGTCCTATTATGACAGCGGCACAATTGGCCCCCTCGCTCGACATAACACATCGTATGATACCCATCGCTACGCCTTGATAGCGGATGTATCTCTTTATTCAGCGGATGATACCCATCGCTACGCCTTGATAGCGGATGTACCCCATCGCTCAGCGGATGATACCCCTCGCTACACCTTGATAGCGGATGTACCCCATCGCTCAGTTATGTGAGCGGCAAGACCTTCCTCGCTTGCCCATAATAACTGATAGGCTTAGATTTTGAGTGTTTTTAACTGTGATTTCTTCCCATTTTCTGTACTTTTTCCTGGATGATATTATGCTTTTTGGTGTTTATTCATTTGTTTCAGGAAATTAGATCAGAAGTGGAAGAAATGAGCTAATGAGAAGATAACGGGCGAAATCGAGGCATAAAAGATGATGAAAATGTAGAAGATGGTTTCTTCAGATCTCGATCGATCGAGAGTTATTCTCGATCGATCGAGCCAGCCAGTAGCAAGACTCAGAATTTTCGAAGGCTCGATCGATCGGTAGAAATATCGATCGATCGAGCGAGGCAGTAACTTCAGCAACAATTTTTGAGAAATCTCGATCGATCGGTGGAAATTCCCGATCGATCGAGCGAGGCAGTAAGTTCCAAAAGCTGGCGTGAACAGTGCACCGATCGATCGGTGCAATTCTCGATCGATCGAGACGCGAGATCTGAAGATTTTATTTTCCTATTTTATCGAGATTTTGGAGGGCTTTTTAAGGGGACTCTCTTCCACAGAAATGAAGGACGAATTTTGATAGAATATATCAGACTTTTTAGGTCAAGAGCAGCCGCCCTAGCCGCCGCCCAACGCCTGAAGAAGGAGATCCAATCTCCGTTCTTCGTCCAAAGTCGAGCCTATCCGTTCCGGAGTGCAAGGAAGGAACAAGAGAAGAAATCACGGTGCAACGCACGGATTCATCCATCGTTTATCGTATTTCTGAACTTAATTTATTTGATTTTCAATTTTCATTTGTTGTTTTTAAGGTCGAGAGACAAGAAAACTCATCTGTTATTGATTTGAATTAAAATTGGTTTATATTATTGAAGTTTTAGTTCGTTGTGTTTGATATTATTGATTCATTGATATTTGCGCGCATTGATATTTATTGTTCCTAAATTAATTGCATGTGTAGATCAGAGTCTAGCTAGCTTTGATTGAATTTGAGGGTTACAGCCGAGATCGAGAGATAACGCTGTAACACGCTCCATTAATTTATGATGTATGTTACGATTGAGATCGAGAGATGATATCGCATACGTGAGAACTTGAAATCGAAAGATTTAGAGTTAATAGGTTTTGATAATTTAAGCAACTTTGAATTAGTAAATAGGTGCACGAGAGTGACTTGTTCTAATTTATTGTTAGTTTCGTTACAGCTCGAGAGAGTGTATCGAATAATCATGAAAACCTTTCACCTTTAAAATCAATTGGTTAATAAAGTGAGAATTCCATTGAATCATTAGAGATAACATAATTGAACGACGAACTTGGTAATTTTCTCGAGTCACTTACCTTTGCATTTCCGGAACCATTCTTGTCATTATTTCTCGTTTAATTTTGTTCTTTAGTTTAATTTAGTGTTAGTTTATCAAACTCCTTTAATCGTAGGCTAAATATAATTTGATTGATCTTATTTGGTACTTATACGTTAGTCCCTGTGGATTCGACAACCTTTACTTAATTTTCACTATACTAAAACTTGACACCGTGCACTTGCGGTAGAATCGCTTCAACCCATACACTGAAAAATAATTGTTTAAAAATAAAAGCGGTCAAGTTTTTGGCGCCGTTGCCGGGGACTAATCTGTATAATATCATACGAGATTAGTTAATTGTAATTTAGCCAATTCTGTTATTATTGCATTTTTGTTTTCTTTGTTTTCTTTTGTTGATATTTGTGAATAATTTTGTGCATTTTTGTTGTCTCCTTTTGTCTATTTTGTACAGGAATCAGTTCTTTAGTGCATGCATAGAAGAGATGAACCCTTTCTCGAGCCGTTTGATCCAGAGATAGAGAGAACGTTACTAAGAAGATTACGAGAAGCTCGAGAAATGGCTGACAATAACGAAGTACAGCACCCTAGATCAATGATGGACTTTGCACAACCTGCATTTCATGGATCGTTGTCGAGTATCACAAGGCCGACGATCCAAGCAAACAATTTTGAGATCAAGCCGGCAATCATACAAATGATTCAGCACTCGGTGATGTTCGGGGGAGCAGCTACAGATGATCCGAACAATCACATCTCCAACTTTTTGGAGATTTGTGATACATTCAAACACAATGGCGTCTCTGACGATGCCATCAGGTTAAGGCTCTTTCCTTTTTCATTACGAGATAAGGCTAAAGCATGGTTAAATTCACTTCCTGCAGGTTCAATAACAACTTGGGAGGGGATGACAAAGGCGTTTTTGTCAAAGTACTTTCCCCCTTCCAAGACGGCGAAGATGCGGAACGATATCACGACTTTTGGTCAGTTTGACCCCGAAACTTTATACGAAGCGTGGGATCGGTTTAAGGAGTTGTTGAGGAGATGCCCACACCATGGTCTACCCATATGGCTACAGGTGCAAACGTTCTATAACGGTTTATTTTCTGCTAACCGTTCAATGATTGATGCAGCATCTGGGGGATCCATAATGAGAAAGACGCCGGAAGAAGCATATAGCTTGTTGGAGGAAATGGCGTGCAACAGCTACCAGTGGCAATCTGAGAGGAGCACGCCACAGAAACCAATGGGAGTCCATCAAGTGGACGAAATCACTGCTCTTTCGGCTCAATTAGAAGCCATGAACCGGAAGATAGACAGCATGGGAGCAGCAGCAATGCAGGCCCAAACTATTTTCTGTGAGCTGTGTGGAGGCGGTCATCCTAGCATCGAGTGCCAGGCAGGTAATCAATTTAACCAATCCGTTGAAGCTGTTAATTTTGTAGGTAACAGGCCACACAATAATTCCTACTCGAATTACAACCAACCATGGAGGAACCACCCGAATTTGAGGTGGTCGAATCAAGAAAATGTGTTGAACCCTCAACCGCAGGCCGGGTTCACACAAAAGCCGAGTATGGAGGAATTGATGGCGAAGCTGATTTCATCAACAGAGGTGAGGATGCAGAATCAAGATGCATCAATCAAAAATTTGGAGGTGCAGATAGGGCAATTGGCCACGTTGATATCTGGGAGGACGCAAGGTACGCTCCCGAGTGATTCTGTAAAGAATCCGAAGGAGCCATCAAATTGAGAAGGCGAGGAGGTGACAGTCCAGCTTGGGACTATAAATTAAGAACTTCCGTTTTTTTTTCTTTCCTTGAGTCTTGTTTTTGATTTCTTGTTTTGGTGTGTTTTTGTTAGTGTGTTTGTTTTGAGTTTATCTGGGATTGAATTCGTGTGTTTTTAATGCAGGTGTGAAAGTAAGAGCAACAACGAGCTAGGCGAGGCAACCCGAGAGAAAGTGTTGAGAGAGAAATGAAAATCCTAAGTTCTGGAGTTGGCGATCGATCGAGACAAAATCTCGATCGATCGCCCGTTTTCTTTAAAATGCATTGTGAAGTACTGCCTCGCTCGATCGAAATCTCGATCGATCGCCCGTTTTTTTTAAAATGCATTGTGAAGTACTGCCTCGCTCGATCGATCGAGAATTTTTCCGATCGATCGAGCGAGCGGATTTTTTTGAAAAAAAGAGGCAGACGCAGCAGCCATAATTCATTCTTCTCCTCTCCAAAACAAAACCCTAGCCAATTTTTTTTAAAATCCTTTCATCAAATCTCAAATTTTGTTCATCAAATTTCGATTTACTTCAATTCTAAGAAGTAACATTCATTCTAATGAGATTTACATTGCAGATTTGAAGATTTGAAAGAAAAATTGGGTAGAAGCGCATAAAGAAGGGAATTCCAAGCCGAGGGCCACATTTGTCCAAGATCAAGTTTTTACGAGGTAATTGGTTTCCAATCATCCTAGATTTGAGCTTTTGGTGCTTTTTCGTGAATTTTATTAGAAGGGGATTGGAAAAGAATTTCAATTAGGAGGAAGTTGTGTGGTATTGGAAGGTGTCGGATTACAGTGTTGTGGGGTGTTAATTGAATTGAATTGAAGTAGTTGAGAATCTGTTGGCAAAGAAATGTCGTCCAGAAAGAGGTCAAAGCAGGCAGAAGCTTCCCAGAAGCAAAAGCAGGCAGAGGCCACTGTTTCTGAGCCAGTTTATGATGAACAGAAGTTTCTAAATGCCAAGATTGCTGAGTTATACCCCATCTACCATAAGAAACCCCTGAGCCGTGAAAAGGGAATGAGCTTGGATAAATTGGAGTGTCCTGTCATTAGGACAGTACGCCGAAAAGGATGGTTTCAATTCATTCAGACACCGATTGATGCTGTGGTGCCGCTGGTAAGGGAGTTTTACACGAATCTTCGAGCTGTTAGACCAGGGCACCAAGTAAGTGTTTATGTTCGAGGGAAGGATGTGTTGGTGGATCGAGCCGCAATCAACAATATTCACCGGATGCCGTTACTTCAAAACTGTGCATACCAATCTTTTAAGAGTAGCAGGATTGACTACGATGAGGTATTGACAGTTATCGGCAAGCCGGGAGTGGATTGGCAGAGGAATGATAAAGCAGAGCCACAGTTGGTTCTAAAGAAAAATTTGAAGCCAGAGGCCCAAGCATGGTTTTCATTTGTCGCCTCGCGGGTCATGCCATCGACCCACACTTCTGAGGTGACAAAGGATAGAGCGGTCCTGGTATATGCCATCCTCTCAGGGAAGGAAGTGGATTTCGGCGAGATTATTGCTGATCACATTGCTGATATTGGAAGTAGCCCACCGACCTCCGCACTACCGTTTCCATCCACAATCACTGCTTTATGTCAGAGGAACGGAGTGACTTGGGGGGAAGACGAGGAGCTACTCCCGCCGAAGACACCAATCATTGTGGCCGATCCTACGAGACGAAGACCCTCGGACACTACACAAGCTGGAGCATCATCCTCTGCTGCAGAGCATACACGAGTTACTTTGGATTCTCTTCATAGGGATCTCCAAAACATTCGCCTGGAGCAGCAGAGCATTCACAGCATGCAGCGGGACATTCATAGCATGCAGAGAGCATTGCAGATGGACCATGAGCAGGTAGCTCAGCGTCAGATGGAGTTCATGCACTATCAGAGTGCATGGAACACTGCCATGGCCCAGGGCTTCCCAGGTTTCCAGTTCCCGCCGGAGCCACACTTTGCACCTTACCAGCCACATGCACCTCCACCTTCCGAGTACCCACCATTTCCGCCATATCAGGGCGAGGAGCACCACTACCCAGTCCCCCCTCCGGAGCATGATGAGGATGACGATCAGTGACGATCGTCATCATAGTATGTGTCTTTGCCTTGGCATTTATTTTTCTTGTTCATTGAGGGCAATTCACATGCTAAGTTTGGGGGGGTTTTGAGTATTTGTATATAATCTTGTTTTTGCACGTACTGCTACTTGTTTTATTCCCATACCTTGCATGACTGCATGATGTTGAGACTAATTTGTCCTTGAGCATTACCAACAATTTTTTTTTTTTGGATTGAGTTATTCTTGAGAATTGATGAATTGGACTTGCAATAGTAATACATGATGAAATTAATCCTCATCTAGATAGGAGCCATGAAAATGTTTAACTTGTTTGTATATATCCTTTGTTAACTATATGTCAAAACTGAGGAATAATTTGAGCACTTATTGAGTCATGATTGAGTGAAGTATGTATTGATTAAATTGAAAACTTGTGTTAACTATGATGAGTCTTGAGTATCTTAGAGAACTTTACAGTTTAGTTGAAAGCACTTTGAGGCGAAATTTATAATTAGGAACTAGACTTGGAGATGATTTAGGCGATCTTTGGACCGTTTGAGCCTTTCAAGCCTACCTGTTATATATTATTCCTTAGTGTCCCCTTTTGAGCCTTATTGAAAAAAGAATGGTATATGCATTGCATATGATTAGACCCCCATTCGACATTCTTGGCAACTCATTATACCCACCTTGGTTTGAGCCTAAAGAAAATTCTTACCTACCCCTAGGAGAGTATAATGAATCTCATTCATTGCACAGAATTGTATATGCAAATGAGTTCAAAAGGAACAAAAGAATGAGCAAAGAAAAAGAAAAGATGTAGAGAAAAGCCTTGAAAAGAAAAATTCAAAATAAGACCCAAAGTGGCCAAGGCTAGAAAAAAGCTGAAGAGAAGCTCAAAAATAGTTGAACTGATTTTGTTATACTCTCTTCTTTGAATTCATCCTACCTTTCCTTTGAAGCCGACACCAAAAGGCCTAACGTTATAAGCTTTCAAGACCTTTTGATCCAAGTCTAGGGAACAATTACATTAGTGGAGAAGTGCTGGATAGTAAACTTGTAGAGTAATTTAAAGTAATCTTGACTAGGAGTTAATATGGCACATGTTGATTTTAAAGATATATATGTAACTCATGTTTGACAATAGCACACACGCACGTTCCGATGTTGCGATGCATTGTTTAACTTAGGAGAAAATGCTTCTGGTTAAATGTTGATTGAATCCTATTGATGTGTAAGTAGGATTTCTGAGCTGTTACATATGTTGCAAAGAAAATTCATGCTTAGTATCGAGTTTAACTTTCTTTTTGAGTTTATTGCTTGCTCGAGGACGATCAAGTCTAAGTTTGGGGGAGTTGATAGGCTTAGATTTTGAGTGTTTTTAACTGTGATTTCTTCCCATTTTCTGTACTTTTTCCTGGATGATATTATGCTTTTTGGTGTTTATTCATTTGTTTCAGGAAATTAGATCAGAAGTGGAAGAAATGAGCTAATGAGAAGATAACGGGCGAAATCGAGGCATAAAAGATGATGAAAATGTAGAAGATGGTTTCTTCAGATCTCGATCGATCGAGAGTTATTCTCGATCGATCGAGCCAGCCAGTAGCAAGACTCAGAATTTTCGAAGGCTCGATCGATCGGTAGAAATATCGATCGATCGAGCGAGGCAGTAACTTCAGCAACAATTTTTGAGAAATCTCGATCGATCGGTGGAAATTCCCGATCGATCGAGCGAGGCAGTAAGTTCCAAAAGCTGGCGTGAACAGTGCACCGATCGATCGGTGCAATTCTCGATCGATCGAGACGCGAGATCTGAAGATTTTATTTTCCTATTTTATCGAGATTTTGGAGGGCTTTTTAAGGGGACTCTCTTCCACAGAAATGAAGGACGAATTTTGATAGAATATATCAGACTTTTTAGGTCAAGAGCAGCCGCCCTAGCCGCCGCCCAACGCCGGAAGAAGGAGATCCAATCTCCGTTCTTCGTCCAAAGTCGAGCCTATCCGTTCCGGAGTGCAAGGAAGGAACAAGAGAAGAAATCACGGTGCAACGCACGGATTCATCCATCGTTTATCGTATTTCTGAACTTAATTTATTTGATTTTCAATTTTCATTTGTTGTTTTTAAGGTCGAGAGACAAGAAAACTCATCTGTTATTGATTTGAATTAAAATTGGTTTATATTATTGAAGTTTTAGTTCGTTGTGTTTGATATTATTGATTCATTGATATTTGCGCGCATTGATATTTATTGTTCCTAAATTAATTGCATGTGTAGATCAGAGTCTAGCTAGCTTTGATTGAATTTGAGGGTTACAGCCGAGATCGAGAGATAACGCTGTAACACGCTCCATTAATTTATGATGTATGTTACGATTGAGATCGAGAGATGATATCGCATACGTGAGAACTTGAAATCGAAAGATTTAGAGTTAATAGGTTTTGATAATTTAAGCAACTTTGAATTAGTAAATAGGTGCACGAGAGTGACTTGTTCTAATTTATTGTTAGTTTCGTTACAGCTCGAGAGAGTGTATCGAATAATCATGAAAACCTTTCACCTTTAAAATCAATTGGTTAATAAAGTGAGAATTCCATTGAATCATTAGAGATAACATAATTGAACGACGAACTTGGTAATTTTCTCGAGTCACTTACCTTTGCATTTCCGGAACCATTCTTGTCATTATTTCTCGTTTAATTTTGTTCTTTAGTTTAATTTAGTGTTAGTTTATCAAACTCCTTTAATCGTAGGCTAAATATAATTTGATTGATCTTATTTGGTACTTATACGTTAGTCCCTGTGGATTCGACAACCTTTACTTAATTTTCACTATACTAAAACTTGACACCGTGCACTTGCGGTAGAATCGCTTCAACCCATACACTGAAAAATAATTGTTTAAAAATAAAAGCGGTCAATAACCACCGGACATTCAACCATTCTTAATAACATAGTTTCATATTCATCATAAACATCATAGCATCTCATAGACATCATCATCTTGTAAACATCATTATCATATAAGCATTACCATCTTATAGTCATCAACGTCTCATCATAATCGTTATAGTAACGTCATATCATCTTCTTTTATCATAACATCATCGTAAGCATTTTGTCATCTTTATTCATCATATAATAATCTTTATTCATCATAACATCATCGTAAGTGTCTTATCATCTTTATTCGTCATAAAATCATCTTCGTTTATCATAACATCATCTTAAACATCTTAACATCTTTATTCATTATAAAATCATCTTCATCGTGAACTTACTTATCATAACATCATCTTAAACATCTTATCCTCTTCATTCATTATACACATCATCATGGCATCGTAAATTCTTATGCAATCATAGTATGATCCTAATATAGGAGTATGGCCTCTTACCATATGGGCATCTTACCCTGTGGCATCTTACCACATAATCAAATCGTATGGCCTCTTACCATATGGGCATTGTGACATCCCCGAAATGGTTAATTGCTATTTGGCTTTAAATTATGTTTGCATGATTAATTATGTGGTAATTGATTATGTGTTGGGATTTATTTACCTTATGGAAATGCATGGTCATGTTGTAAGGGGTGACCCGGGATTGCATTTCAGGGTGCATGTGGTGCATGTTGGGTAAATATTATGGGAAGCATGATTTATTTGCCTTGGTTAGCAATTTATGAGGAATCATGTGTTAATTGATATTATGGTGCATTTTGAGCAAATGCTTTGAAAAATATCATATTGGGGTGTTTTATACACCATGGAATTGTTGGTATGTGTTTTAAATAACCCCACACCTTTTATACCCAACCCCACCCCATCCACTCTTATTCACTTTACCAAATCATTTCCAACACCCAAACCCTTCCCCTCTTCACATTTTCGTTTTTGAGCTCTAGGGTGAAGGGAAGTTCTTGCAAAACTTGGATTTGTGGAGTTTGTTGGGTGATTTAAGGTCCTCAAGAGGTATGGATGCCTCATTGTAAATTTTGTAAGGTTTTGTTTAAGTTTGGGTTGATTATGAAGGGTTTTAAAATGGGTTGTGTTGTGTGTTGTGGTTTTGGTATTAGTTTGGTCGGATGTTGTATATTTGAGTTTATGTGGATGTTTATTGTTGGTTTTGAGTTGTTGGGTTTGGTTGATGTTGGTGTATGTGGGTATGTATGAGTTGGGGTTGAAGATGGGTGAATAGTGCCCAAACCCCGCATGCCCAGAGCTCGGCGATCGATCGGCGTTTTTCTCGCGATCGATCGCGAGCAGCAGTGCTGAGGCAGTGAGCTTCAGCGATCGATCGCGAGTTTGGCGCGATCGATCGGCGAGGCCGCGATCGATCGGCGCTAGCTCCGCGATCGATCGCGGATTGTTGAAAATTGTTGGGCGAGGCAGTGTGATCTCGCGATCGATCGGGGCTTGATGGCGATCGATCGCGAGACACCAAAAAGGGTGTCTTTGGTTATTTTTGTGGGATATTTGGTATTGGACTATTATTGGATTCTAATATTGGTATTTGTGAATATGTAGAACCAACCCATGTGGCAACACAGCCAAGGCATTGAAGTCCTACCATATCCTACATTTTGGAAAGGTACGTAGTGGACGTACGGGCACCCAACGGTAACATGTATTTTATATGCTCATTGTTTATGCATTGTGGATGCGAGTATATATGTGGTATTGCATTGTGGATGCATATACATGTTGATTTATGCCATATGAGGTATTGCATTGTGGATGCATATACATGGTAATTTATGCATATTGATGATAGATGCATATTATGATTATTGGATGCACATCCCATGAGTCGTGGTCATCCTTTGATGATTTTAATGCTTGCCGCTTTTTGTATTGGTTCCGCTAAATGTGAAGCGAGGGGTGGGAGCGCCGCATGTCACATTTGAGCGTGGTTGTCATATGGGGCGAGGAAAGGGTATTTGCCGCTCTCTGTGAAGCGAGGGGTGGGAGCGCCGCATGTCCATTGTAGCGAGGTTATCCTATGCCGCCCATATGAATATAAGCGAGGGGCATTAAAATACACTGTGATGGACAGACTAGGGAATGGTGACCAATATTTGGTATTGTTGAGATGGTACGATGTCATGACATGTTTTGGCCATTAAAAATAATCTGTTGATTATACTCATGAGTTATGGTACAGGGACAACCAAACGGGAAGCGTTTGTAATGCATGGGGAAAACAGGAAGTGTTTTATTATGATTATGCATTTACGCTTTATCTTCATATTGTGTTGAATATGAATGATTATTATTGCTCATGTTTGGGGGTTGTCATTGTAGGTACCTTTTTGGCATGATAGTAAGCTTTGAACGGGTTGAGGTGGTGAGCTTGTGAAGCATTCTTTTGAGGATTAAAGGACAGGATTATTTTGTCTAGTGCCTACTCTAGGAGTAGTGTAAAACTAGTTGATAGCATTCATTGATGAGGAATGTAATTAATCCATTCTTTTTGGAAGTCCTTATTATTATGGCATGTAATGCTTAAGCTCATAGACTCAACATGTTCTTTTCTCACTCTGATCATTATATTAGCTCTATTATGCCTTATTTCCGCACTTAAGGATTAGGGTCCTTACATTAGTGGTATCAGAGCAGTGGTTAGAGAACCCGGGAACGAGTGAAGGGTAGCCTTAGCATGATAGGCTAGGTGCTTACATTTGAAGCATGTTTATGCATGTGGTGCATATTGAGGTATATTTTGTTATACTAACATGCTTATATCACTCCTGTTATCTAACGACATGACATATATATATTGCTTTGGATTGTTGTTAACATTTGTGTTACAGCATGGCTGCTAATGAGGAAGTTGGAGATATTGGTAGTGTGAATGCAAGCGTTGGTCAAGTGAATCCTCTACCTCCACCGGCCGTAAGCATGGAACCAGTGGTTCAGTTATTGCTACCGGGGGAGATCAGTCTGACACAATTTCTATCTTATCATCCGCCTCGGTTTGAGGGGACAGAGTCCGGAGAAGAGGCTGAAGAGTGGTTGGAAAGACTCGAGCAGATCTTTGTATCGGCTCCTTGTGCTGTGACAGCTTGGCTGAGGCTAGCGGAGTTTCAATTAGCCAAGAAACCTCTGATGTGGTGGAGGAGCACAGTAATGGAAATGAGAGCACTGGGTGCTGTGATTGACTGGACTCTCTTCAGGACCAGATTTTTGAATCGGTACTTCTCCGCGGCAGCAATACAGACAAAGGAGGATGAATTTACAAGTCTGAGGCAAGGGAATATGACGGTGGCAGACTATGCCACATGGTACTCTTCGTTGTTGAGATACGTTCCCCACATTGCCACCAGTGGACACGCTAAGATGAGGAATTTCATGAAGGGGTTACGACCGGAGCTCTATGACCGGGTTATCACTAATAACCCAACTTCTTTTGATGACGCTCTAACAAGAGCGGAGCTTGCTGAGCTAGGAGTGGGAGCTTACGCTATGCCACCACCGGTACCGCAACAGAGGCAGACCAATGACAATTTGAGGCCTCGGGGTGAGCCATTTAAACCCCGTGGTGCCTCTTCATCTTCGCGATATGGTGGAAAGAAACACTTTGGTCAGAAGCAGGATAACAAGAAAGGCAATTGGTCCGCCAATAGAGGATCTTCACAAGGGGATAGGCCGGGAGAGCCGAGGTGCAATAATTGTGGAGGGCCACATTCTTCAAACAAGTGTCCTGCATGTTATGTCTGTGGCAAGATGGGCCACATTGCTCGGTATTGCCCCACACGGGGAGGACAGTCAGAGTATCAGGGCAGCAGGCCGAGGTTTGAGGATAGGACAGTGCAGCAGAGGCAGCAGTTTGGGCCTCGACCATCGGGAGGTCAGACAGTAGGACCACCCCAGGGACAGGTATATGCACTGACCAGGGAGCAGGCCCAGGCAGCCCCAGAGGAGGTGATTGCCGGTACGTGTCATTTATTTACGTACCCTGCTTTTATTTTGATCGATACAGGTGCCTCCCATTCTTTTGTATCGGTGGGTTTTGTGGAAAGACACCATATGCGCACGTCTTCTTTACCCACGCCTCTCCTTGTCTCGACACCCACTGGAAGAAATGTTGTTGTTGATCAGTTTATGGCAGACTGCCTCATTTATTTTGAGGGCAACGAATTGAGATCAGACTTGATTGTGCTGGGTATGTCAGACTTCGACTGCATCTTGGGTATAGATGTTCTGAACAGATATCAGGCAGTGGTAGATTGCCGACAGAGGACAGTGAAGTTCAGACCTGAGTTGGGCAGTCAGTGGACTTTCTATGGCAACGGTTCTCGTGCAAAGATTCCGTTGATTTCAGCGATCAAGATGACTCAGTTGTTGGAACGTGGCCACACGGGCTATCTCATTTATGCCGTGGACACGTCTGGGAAGGATAAGGAACTAAGAGTTGAGGATGTGCCAGTAGTGGCAGAGTTCGCTGATGTATTCCCAGAAGAGATCCCAGGATTTCCACCGGCTAGGGAAGTTGAGTTTGGGATCGAGCTGTTGCCAGGGACATCCGCTATCTCTCGTGCACCTTATAGGATGGCACCGGCAGAGTTGAGAGAGTTGAAAGAACAGTTGCAGGATCTCATGGACAAGGGATATATACGCCCGAGTGTGTCGCCATGGGGCGCACCAGTTCTCTTTGTGAAGAAGAAGGACGGTTCGATGCGGTTGTGCATCGATTACCGGCAACTGAATAAGGCTACAGTGAAGAACAAGTATCCTCTTCCAAGGATCGACGATCTGTTTGATCAGTTGCAAGGTACCAGGGTGTATAGCAAGATTGATTTGAGATCCGGGTATCATCAGATTCGGGTCAGAGAGGAAGATGTGCAGAAGACAGCGTTCCGGACTCGATACGGGCATTATGAGTTCCTAGTAATGCCGTTCGGCGTGACGAATGCTCCAGCAGTCTTCATGAGTCTGATGAACAGAGTGTTTCAGCAGTATCTCGATCAGTTCGTCATTGTGTTCATAGACGATATTCTTATCTACTCCCGGAGTGAGGAAGAGCATGTGAAACACTTGAGGACAGTGCTTCAGATTCTCAGGGAGCATCAGTTGTATGCTAAGCTCAGTAAGTGTGAATTTTGGCTGAGCAGTGTAGTATTTCTGGGGCACGTCATATCGAGCAGCGGGATATCTGTAGATCCCAAGAAGATTGAGGCTGTGATGGAGTGGGCTGCCCCCACTTCTGTGCCTGAGATCCGGAGTTTTCTTGGTTTGGCCGGGTATTATCGACGCTTTGTCGAGGGCTTTTCGAAGATTGCCAAGCCGCTGACTCAGTTGACCCAGAAGGGAGTGCCTTTCTTTTGGTCAGAAGCTTGTGAGGAGAGCTTCCAGGAGTTGAAGCACCGGTTGACGACGGCGCCAGTATTAGTGATCCCTTCGGAGAACTCCAGATTTGTTCTGTATACTGATGCATCACTGCAGGGCCTTGGGTGTGTTCTGATGCAAGTTAAGCATGTGGTAGCTTATGCATCGAGGCAGTTGAAGCCGCATGAGACCAGATATCCAGTTCATGACTTGGAATTGGCAGCTATCATCTTCGCCCTGAAGATCTGGAGGCATTATTTGTATGGTACTTCGTTTACCATTTATACGGATCACAAAAGCCTCAAATTTTTATTCACTCAGGCAGAGCTGAACATGAGGCAGAGGAGGTGGATGGACCTACTCAAGGACTATGATTGCGAGATAGAGTACCATCCCGGGAAAGCTAATTTGACAGCAGATGCTCTGAGCCGGAAAGTAAGGAGTTCTGCTGAGGACGTCATCCATTTGTCTGCTATGATGACCTCCTATTGCCATATGGGCTATGACTTTGACATTGATGCATCACCTGTATATGTATCAACTTTGCTAGCTGAGCCAGATATTTATGAGAACATCAGGAGAGCTCAGAGGTCAGATGACGAGGTCCAGAGGTGGTTATCTTTAGTACATCTTGGTCAGCCGACGAAGTTCAGGGTGGCAGATGACGGATCTTTGAGATTGGGTGACCGATGGGTGGTTCCAAGTACGCCGGAGTTGCGTAAGGGGATCTTGGAGCGAGCTCACAGTAGCAGACTTAGCATCCACCCAGGCGGGAAGAAGATGTACAGAGATCTGCGTGGTCAGTTTTGGTGGAAGAGAATGAAGTCTGATGTCGTCGCTTTTGTGAAGAGGTGTTTGATCTGCCAGCAGGTTAAGGCAGAGAGACAGAGACCTGGCGGCGAGTTGAGAAGCTTGGAGATACCGAAGTGGAAGTGGGAGCACATTTCCATGGACTTCGTGACTCATTTGCCGAGGAGTGCTTCAGGCTTCGATGCTATTTGGGTGATTGTGGACAGATTGACTAACGTAGCCCACTTTATTCCCTATAGCATGACTTTCACATTTTTGAGGATGGCGCAGTTGTATATCAGAGATGTGGTGAGAATGCATGGGATCCCCGTTTCGATAGTGTCAGATCGAGATCCGCGATTCACATCTCATTTCTGGGAAGGCCTTCAGTCAGCTTTGGGAACTGAAGTCAGATTGAGTACTGCTTATCATCCTCAGACGGATGGCCAGACTGAGCGCACTATTCAGACGCTCGAGGACATGCTGAGAGCTTGTGTTTTGGAGTTCGATGCCTCTTGGCAGGATTCAGTGCCTTTGGTAGAGTTTTCGTATAACAATAGCTACCAGGCGAGTATTCAGATGGCTCCGTTTGAAGCTCTTTATGGCAGACGGTGTAGATCACCCTTGTGTTGGGATGATTTGGACCGCAAATCGGTCGGAGGACCGGAGTTGATTCGGGAAATGGAAGAGAAGATAAAGATTATAAGGCAGAAGATGAAAGCAGCCCAAGACAGACAGGCAGCTTATGCGAATAAACGGCGGAGACCGTTGGAATTTCAGTTGGGAGATAAGGTCTTTTTGAAGATCTCGCCTTTCAGAGGCGTTGTGCGATTTGGGATGCGCGGGAAACTGTCTCCGAGGTATGTTGGACCGTACGAGATTTTGCAGCGCATTGGCACTTTAGCTTACCGACTGGCTTTGCCGCCTTCTTTATCTGGGATACATGATGTGTTTCATGTATCGATGCTGCGGAAGTATGAGCCGGATCCGTCTCACGTGTTACAGCCTTCCGAAGTTCAGTTAGAGTCAGATATATCTTATGTGGAACGGCCTGTTAGAATTCTGGACAGAGCAGACCGTAGACTTCGGAACAAAGTGATACCGATGATCAAGGTTCAGTGGGATCGCAGGGGTGTCGAGGAGGCTACGTGCGAGACGGAGCAGCATATGGTGCAGCACTACCCGGAACTATTCTCTGGTATGTGTCTATGTTTAGTTTCCTGTTGGGGGTAAGTGCATGTGATTTCGAGGACGAAATCTTATAAGTAGGGGAGTATTGTGACATCCCCGAAATGGTTAATTGCTATTTGGCTTTAAATTATGTTTGCATGATTAATTATGTGGTAATTGATTATGTGTTGGGATTTATTTACCTTATGGAAATGCATGGTCATGTTGTAAGGGGTGACCCGGGATTGCATTTCAGGGTGCATGTGGTGCATGTTGGGTAAATATTATGGGAAGCATGATTTATTTGCCTTGGTTAGCAATTTATGAGGAATCATGTGTTAATTGATATTATGGTGAATTTTGAGCAAATGCTTTGAAAAATATCATATTGGGGTGTTTTATACACCATGGAATTGTTGGTATGTGTTTTAAATAACCCCACACCTTTTATACCCAACCCCACCCCATCCACTCTTATTCACTTTACCAAATCATTTCCAACACCCAAACCCTTCCCCTCTTCACATTTTCGTTTTTGAGCTCTAGGGTGAAGGGAAGTTCTTGCAAAACTTGGATTTGTGGAGTTTGTTGGGTGATTTAAGGTCCCCAAGAGGTATGGATGCCTCATTGTAAATTTTGTAAGGTTTTGTTTAAGTTTGGGTTGATTATGAAGGGTTTTAAAATGGGTTGTGTTGGGTGTTGTGGTTTTGGTATTAGTTTGGTCGGATGTTGTATATTTGAGTTTATGTGGATGTTTATTGTTGGTTTTGAGTTGTTGGGTTTGGTTGATGTTGGTGTATGTGGGTATGTATGAGTTGGGGTTGAAGATGGGTGAATAGTGCCCAAACCCCGCATGCCCAGAGCTCGGCGATCGATCGGCGTTTTTCTCGCGATCGATCGCGAGCAGCAGTGCTGAGGCAGTGAGCTTCAGCGATCGATCGCGAGTTTGGCGCGATCGATCGGCGAGGCCGCGATCGATCGGCGCTAGCTCCGCGATCGATCGCGGATTGTTGAAAATTGTTGGGCGAGGCAGTGTGATCTCGCGATCGACCGGGGCTTGATGGCGAACGATCGCGAGACACCAAAAAGGGTGTTTTTGGTTATTTTTGTGGGATATTTGGTATTGGACTATTATTGGATTCTAATATTGGTATTTGTGAATATGTAGAACCAACCCAGGTGGCAACACAGCCAAGGCATTGAAGTCCTACCATATCCTACATTTTGGAAAGGTACGTAGTGGACGTACGGGCACCCAACGGTAACATGTATTTTATATGCTCATTGTTTATGCATTGTGGATGCGAGTATATATGTGGTATTGCATTGTGGATGCATATACATGTTGATTTATGCCATATGAGGTATTGCATTGTGGATGCATATACATGGTAATTTATGCATATTGATGATAGATGCATATTATGATTATTGGATGCACATCCCATGAGTCGTGGTCATCCTTTGATGATTTTAATGCTTGCCGCTTTTTGTATTGGTTCCGCTAAATGTGAAGCGAGGGGTGGGAGCGCCGCATGTCACATTTGAGCGTGGTTGTCATATGGGGCGAGGAAAGGGTATTTGCCGCTCTCTGTGAAGCGAGGGGTGGGAGCGCCGCATGTCCATTGTAGCGAGGTTATCCTATGCCGCCCATATGAATATAAGCGAGGGGCATTAAAATACACTGTGATGGACAGACTAGGGAATGGTGACCAATATTTGGTATTGTTGAGATGGTACGATGTCATGACATGTTTTGGCCATTAAAAATAATCTGTTGATTATACTCATGAGTTATGGTACAGGGACAACCAAACGGGAAGCGTTTGTAATGCATGGGGAAAACAGGAAGTGTTTTATTATGATTATGCATTTACGCTTTATCTTCATATTGTGTTGAATATGAATGATTATTATTGCTCATGTTTGGGGGTTGTCCTTGTAGGTACCTTTTTGGCATGATAGTAAGCTTTGAACGGGTTGAGGTGGTGAGCTTGTGAAGCATTCTTTTGAGGATTAAAGGACAGGATTATTTTGTCTAGTGCCTACTCTAGGAGTAGTGTAAAACTAGTTGATAGCATTCATTGATGAGGAATGTAATTAATCCATTCTTTTTGGAAGTCCTTATTATTATGGCATGTAATGCTTAAGCTCATAGACTCAACATGTTCTTTTCTCACTCTGATCATTATATTAGCTCTATTATGCCTTATTTCCGCACTTAAGGATTAGGGTCCTTACAGGCATCTTACCCCGTGGCATCTTACCACATAATAAACATCGTATCACATCATCATAAACATCATCATTATAAACATCATCGTAAGCATCATCATCATAAACATCATCATCATAATCATCATCGTAAGCATCATCATCATAAACATCATCATCATAGTCATCATCGTAAGCATCATCATCATAAACATCATCATCATAAATACTTATGCAATCAATACATAGTCATAGTTAGGAGTGTGTTACCGTCCGATGCCCGTACGCTTCTTACGTACCTTAATTCCAAAATGGAGAAGTTGTAGAACTTTATCTCCTTGAAGTTGTGGGTACCTGGGATGGTTCTACATAACCATACAAATCGATATTAGAAGCTAAATATAGTCCAATATCCAAAAATCCCTCAAAAATAACAAAAACACATAATTGTGTGACTCGCGATCGATCGCTGAGATGCCCCGATCGATCGTGAGATCGCACTGCCCGTTGCTGACTTTTTGTGCCTTCGGCGATCGATCGCCACTTTTGGCGCGATCGATCGCCAAGCTCGCCGATCGATCGCCCAAAAGTGGCGATCGATCGCCAAATGGTTCTGGAGCCTACTGCTGGCTCGCGATCGATCGCCAAAAACGGGCGATCGATCGCCAATCCCTGTACATCGAAAATTCGCCATTTTTGAGCATTTTTCAAGCTCCACTTCAAACCCTTCAAATCCAAACTTTTCTACAACATCAACATCATCATAACACACTAAAACCCACATAAAACACTTCAAAAATCATACCCCAACAACATACAACACATACTCAAAACAAACCCACATAATCACTTCAAAATCATCCCATTTCAAAACCAAACATCATAAAAACTTTAGGATTGGTTCCATACCTCTTGAGGATCCAAAATCTTACTAAGATTTCAACAAATGGAGAGTGTGCAAGGATTTCTCCTCCTCCTCCTTGGCTTGGACGAAAATGGGATGAAATGATAGGGTTGGGATGAATTTGGGGATTTAAGAGTGAAAAGGGTAAGGTGAGGGGGAGAGGGTATAGTGGGGTATATGGGTTAATTGATTTGTACCCAAAAATTAACATGATGTATAAAATACCCCAACATGGTATTTTAAAAGCATTTTACCAAAATTGCAACCAACATCATTAAATCCATACTTTCCTCATAATTAACAATCAACACAATCAAATCATGTTAACACCCCATTTCCTATCATGCATAACATGCACCTTGAAACGTAGCCCCCCCGGGTCATGCCTATCATGTGACTAAGCATTTCATCGTGATAATTAATTTCAACACGTAAATCAATTATCCACATAATTAATCACATAAACATAATTAATGCCTTAATTGCAATTAATCATTTCAGGGACATCACATGTTATATCTAGCAGCGGGATATCTGTAGTGTAGGGTCTTCCTACCTTAACATCATCTTATACACGTATCATGGACTAAACATGCATTCATAACATCTTAGGGTTCCAGTTGTAACTTTGAGCTAATAAGATTACAGGCCAAAATAAAATTTCACAAGCTAATTAATTACATTCTCAATAATGAATGTTAAAGCTATAGATTTACACTACTCCTAGAGTAGAGACTATCAAAATCTTGTATCCTATATTAATCTTGCTCCTTTTAGCTCACTGCCTCAACCTGACCCTAGGCCCTTCGGTCCAAAAATGTACCTACATGAACAACCCATCATGAGCATGTACATCATTACTTAACATCATAAGGTAATGACATATAAATAAATGCATGAAAATAATCGTAACATATACTTCCTGGTTAATCGTATTAACACACGTAGTTGTCCCTGTTTCATAGTCATGCATATGGGCATCTTACCCTATCGTATGGCATCTTACCATATCATAACATCGTGTGGCATCTTATCACGAGGGCATCTTACCCTATCGTATGGCATCTTACTATATCATAATATCGTGTGGCATCTTACCACGAGGGCATCTTACCCTATCGTATGGCATCTTACCATATCATAACATCGTGTGGCATCTTACCACGAGGGCATCTTACCCTATCGTATGGCATCTTACCATATCATAACATCGTGTGGCATCTTACCACGAGGACATCTTACCCTATCGTATGGCATCTTACCATATCATAACATCGTAACATTATATAAACCTCATATAAACATCATCACTTCAGAGACATCATCATAAACTTACTTATCATCATCATCATCATAAACATCTTAAATACTTATACGATTATTGCATAGTCATAATGTAAGAATATGTTACCGTCCGATGCCCGTACGTTTCTTACGTACCTTAATTCCAAAAGTAGAGAAATTGGAGAACTTTATCTCCTTGATGTCGTTGGCACATGTGATGGTTCTACACAACCATACAAATCAATATTAGAAGCTAAATAATAGCCAAATACCAAAAAATCATCAAAATCATCATTTTCCACTTTTTAAACAGTGGCGATCGATCGCTACTTGAGGCGATCGATCGCCTCGCTTTTTGCCTTGCGGCGATCGATCGCTAAAAATATGGCGATCGATCGCCTGTAGCGATTTTTGCTACTGGCCTTCGGCGATCGATCGCCTCATACAGGGCGATCGATCGCCACCTGCTGGTGCGCGATTTTTCGCCATTCTCTAGCATTTTTCAAGCTCTTCCTCAAACCATTCAAACCCAAACTTTCCTACAACATTAACATCATTATAACCCACTAAAACCCACATAAAACACTTCATAAATCACACCCCAAACAACACACAACACATACCCAAACAAACCCACATGAATCACTTCAAAATCACCCCATTTCAAAACCAAACATCATAAAAACTTTAGGAAGGGTTCCATACCTCTTGAAGACTCCAAATCTTAACAAAAATCTTAAAAACAAAGGTTTTGTGGAGCTTCCTTCTTCCTCCTTTGAAGAATTTCGAAAATGGGGTGAGGTTAGGGTTGAGGAAATGATTTGGGAATTTTAAGAGTGATTGGTAAAGTTAAGGGAAAAGGTATAGTGGGGGTATATGGGTTAATTTAATTAAACTTGTACCCATTAATTAACATGATGTATAAAATACCCCAACATGGTATTTTAAAAGCATTTACAAAAATGCATTAAACTTCCACTAAAACATGCTTTCCTCATAATTGACAATCAATACAATTAAATCATGTTAACACTTCATTACCCATCACATAATCAATTACCATGATAAATAATCACATAACCATCATTAATGCCCAAATTGCATATAATTAATTTTGGGGCATCACATTACTCCCCTACTTATAAGATTTCGTCCTCGAAATCGCATGCACTTACCCAAAAAGAAACTAAACATAAATCATACCAGAAAATAGTTTCGGGTAATGCTGCACCATATGCCGTTCCGTCTCCCACGTAGCCTCCTCGACACCCCGACGATCCCACTGAACTTTGACCATCGGTATGACTTTGCTTCGTAATCTACGATCCTCACGACCCAGAATTCTGACCGTTCGTTCTACGTAGGATACATCTGAGTCCAACTGCACTTCAGTATGCTGTAATACATGACGGATCTGGCTCATACTTCCGTAACATAGAGACGTGGAAAACATCATGAATACCAGATAGAGACGGCGGTAGAGCCAAACGGTAAGCCAATGTACCGATACGCTGCAATACTTCATACGACCCAACATACCTCGGAGATAACTTTACCCGCATACCAAAACGAACTACACCTCTGAAGGGTGAGATTTTCAAGAAGACCTTGTCTCCTACTCGGAATTCTAGCGGTCGTCGTCGCTTATTGGCATAGGCTGCTTGCCTATCCTGAGCCGTTTTCATCTTTTGGCATATCATCTTTATCTTTTCTTCCATATCCTTAATCATATCCGGTCCTCCGACCGCTTTACTAGTCAAGTCCTCCGAATACAGCGGTGATCTACATCGTCGTCCGTAAAGAGCTTCAAAAGGGGCCATCTGAATGCTCGCCTGATAGCTGTTATTATAGGAGAACTCTACCAGTGGTAATGAATCTTGCCACGGGGTGTCAAACTCCAATACACATGCCCTCAGCATATCTTCGAGCGTCTGAATGGTATGCTCTGTCTGGCCGTCTGTTTGAGGGTGGTAGGCACTCTGTGTCCAAAGCTGTCTGGAGACCCTCCCAGAAATGTGAAGTAAACCTTGGGTCTCTGTCAGACACAATCGAGACTGGAACCCCATGCAACCTCACCACATCCCGTACATATAATTGGGCCATCTTCAGGTATGTGAAAGTCATACAGTAGGGGATGAAATGAGCTACCTTCGTCAGCCTATCCACGATCACCCAGATCGCATCAAATCCAGAGGCCGTCCTTGGCAAATGGGTCACGAAGTCCATAGATATGTGCTCCCACTTCCATTCAGGTACCTCTAAGCTCTTTAGCTCGCCGTCAGGCCTCTGTCTTTCTGCATTTACCTGTTGGCATATCAAACATCTTTTAACAAAAGCGATCACATCACGCTTCATGCGTCTCCACCAGAATTGACCACTTAGGTCCTTATACATTTTTCTTCCTCCTGGGTGGATACTGAATCGACTACTGTGAGCTCGCTCCAATATTCCTCTACGCAACTCTGGTGCATCTGGGACTACCCATCGGTTGCCCAGTCTCAAGGAATCATCTTCTGCCACTCTGAACTTTGATGGCTGTCCTTGAAGTACTATCGATGACCATCTCTGAACCTCATCATCCGACTTCTGGGCTTTCCTGATAGCCTCAAATATGTCTGGCTCAGCCAACAAGGTCGACACTCACACCGGCGACGTGTCCACATCGAAATCATAGCCCAGATGGCAATAAGAAGTCATCATCGCTGATAAACACATAGCGTCCTTAGCAGTACTCTTCACCTTCCGACTTAAGGCGTCTGCTATCATTACCAGGATGGTACTAAATCTCACAGTCATAATCCTTGAGCAAATCCATCCATCTTCTTTGACGCATATTCAGTTCAGCCTGAGTGAATAGAAACTTCAGGCTCTTATGGTCCGTAAAAATGGTAAATGAAGTACCATATAGGTAGTGCCTCCAAATCTTCAAGGCAAATATAATGGCCGCCAGTTCCAGATCGTGGACTGGGTATCTTGTCTCATGAGGCTTCAACTGCCTCAAAGCATAAGCCACCACGTGCTTATCTTGCATCAACACACAGTCCAAACCTGCAATGATGCATCCGTGTACAAAGCAAACCTCTTATTCTCAGAAGGAATCACCAATACAGGTGTCGTAGTCAAACGACGCTTCAGTTCTTGGAAGCTTTCCTCACAAGCTTCAGACCAATGGAATGTGACTCCCTTTTGAGTCAGCAGTGTCAACGGCTTAGCGATCTTAGAGAATCCCTCGACGAAACGTCGGTAATAACCTGCTAAGCCAAGGAAGCTCCGTATCTCGGGCACAGAAGTGGGTGCAGCCCACTCCCTCACAGCTTCAATCTTCCTAGGATCCACAGATATCCCGCTGCTAGATATAAATGACCCAAGAACACTACACTGCTCAACCAGAACTTGCACTTGCTAAGCTTTGCATATAACTGATGATCCCTGAGGATCTGGAGTACTGTCCGCAAGTGCTCCACGTGCTCTTCCTCAGTCCGGGAGTAGATGAGTATATCGTCAATGAAAACTATGACAAACCGATCCAAATATGGCTGGAATACCCTGTTCATCAAACTCATGAAGACAGCTGGGGCATTTGTCACCCCAAAATGCATGACCAGGAATTCATAGTGCCCATACCTAGTCCTAAATGCTGTCTTCTGAACATCATCTTCCCTTACCCGAATCTGATGATACCCCGACCTTAAATCAATCTTACTGTAGAGCCTCGTACCCTGCAACTTGTCAAACAAATCATCGATCCTCGGAAGTGGATACTTATTCTTCACTGTGGCTTTGTTCAGTTGTCTGTAATCGATGCACAGACACATCGAACCATCTTTCTTCTTAACAAATAAAACTGGTGCACCCCAGGGCGATACTCTAGGGCGTATATAGCCCTTATCAAGGAGCTCTTGCAACTGAATCCTTAACCCCCTTAGCTCCGCTGGTGCCATCCTATATGGGGCACGAGAAATGGCAGACGTCCTCGGTAGTAATTCAATCCCAAACTCGACCTCTCTCGTCGGTGGGAATCCGGGAATCTCCTCCGGAAAGACATCAGGAAACTCCGCCACTACGGGTACATCCTCAACCTTTAATTCTTCCATCTTTCAGCAACATCAACGGCATAGATGAGATATCCTGTATGGCCTCGTTCCAATAGCTGTGCCATCTTGACAGCAGATATCAACGGAATCTTTGAACGAGAACCATCCCCAAAGAATGTCCACTGGACTCCCATATCAGATCTGAATCGGACAGTCCTCTGCCTGCAGTTCACAACTGTCTGATACCTGTTCAGAACATCAATGCCTACGATGCAGTCAAAGTCTGACATCCCCAGAACAATCAAATCTGACCTTAGCTAGTTATCCTCAAAATAAATGAGGCCATCATAGACAATCTGATCAGTAATCAAACTTCTTCCAGTGGGGGTCGAGACTACAAGAGGCGTGGGCGATGGAGAAGTGCATATGTGGTGCCTTTCCACAAATCTTGCCGACACAAAAGAGTGTGACACACCTGTGTCGATCAATATAAAAGCAGGGTGCGTAAATAAAAGACACGTACCCGCTATAACCTCCTCCGGAGCCGTTGTAGCCTGCTCCCTCGTCAAAGCATAAACCTGCCCCTGAGGTGGCCCCATGGGTTGACCTCCATACTACCTCGGTGCAAAAGGTGGTCTGTGCTGTGCTGCTCTGTCCGTAGGCCTCCCCGCAGAGCTCTGTTGTCTTCCCCTGTTGGGACACTGCCGAGCAAAGTGGCCTTTGTCGCCACAAACATAACATCCTACACAGTCTTTTGCCAAATGTGGTTGCCCACAAAGAGTGCACTGGACCTTCCCGATTCTGTCTCCCTGAGACTGCCCTCTTCCAGATGGGGCATCATTCCTACAACTTCCCTTCCAACGATTATCGGGCCTCTTACCACTGAACCTCGAAGCCAATGTGTTCCTCCTTGGCTTGAACTGATCACCCCTCGGCTTCAAATTGTCAGAAGTAGATTTCTGAGGGGGTGCTGGAGGTGGCACAGCATCAGGGTATGCACCAACTCCCAGTTCGGCTAGCTCAGCCCTTGAAAGTACATAATCAAAACAGGCAGGGCCATAAGTGATCACCCTGTCATACAGTTCAGGCCTCAAGCCCTTCATGAAGTTCCTCATCTTCGCTTGAGTGCTTGCGGCAATGTGAGGTACATATCTGAGCAAGGAACAGGATTGAAGAGCATAATCTGACACAGGCATGTTACCTTGCTTGAGGTTAGTAAACTCATCTTCCTTGGCCTGTCGTGCAGCAGCTGAGAAGTAGCGGGTCAGAAACCGAGTCCTGAACAGCTTCCAATTGATCTCCTGACCCTGAGCCTCTTGCTCTATCACTGTGGTCTTCCACCACATCAGTGCCTTCTTGGCCAATTGGAACTCTGCTAGCCTTATCGAGGCTATCTTAGCACAAGGAGCTGCCACAAATATCTGTTCTATTCTCTCCAACCATTCCTCAGCCATCTCCCCAGTCTCAGTTCCCTCGAACATTGGGGGTCGGTATGTCAGGAACTGAGCTAAAATTAGCTCCCCGGGTAGTAACTGTTGCTCAGAAGGTTCCTCGCCCAAGGCTGGCGGTGGTAGGGGATTGGTACGCTCAGCACTTGCATTCACACTCACCGCATCTCCTATGTCAATATTTGCTGCCATACTGCAAGACAAGGGTTAACAACAATACCCAAAAGCAGTTCATATAATACATCGTTAGAGGAACAAAACATGTTAGTATAACATCATATACTTCATATGCAATACATGCACAAAACATGTTTAAAAGAAGCACCTAGCCAACTTATTGCAAAGGCTACCCTTCACTCATTCTCGGGTTATCTAACCACTGCTCTGATACCACTAATGTAGGGTCTTCCTACCTTAACATCATCTTATACATGTATCATGGACTAAACATGCATTCATAACATCTTAGGGTTCCGGTTGTAGCTTTGAGCTAATAAGATTACTGGACAAAATAAAATTTCAGAAGCTAATTAATTACATTCTCAATAATGAATGTTAAAGCTATAGATTTACACTACTCCTAGGGTAGAGACTATCAAAATCTTATATCCTATATTCATCTTGCTCCTTTTAGCTCACTGCCTCAACCCGACCCTAGGCCTTTCAGTCCAAAAGTGTACCTACAGGAACAACCCATCATGAGCATGTACATCATTACTTAACATCATAAGGTAATGGCATATAAATAAATGCATGAAAATAATCGGAACATATACTTCCTGGTTAATCGTATTAACACACTTAGTTGTCCCTGTTTCATAGTCATGCATATGGGCATCTTACCCTATCGTATGGCATCTTACCATATCATAACATCGTGTGGCATCTTACCACGAGGGCATCTTACCCTATCGTATGGCATCTTACCATATCATAATATCGTGTGTCATCTTACCACGAGGGCATATTACCCTATCGTATGGCATCTTACCATATCATAACATCGTGTGGCATCTTACCACGAGGGCATCTTACCCTATCGTATGGCATCTTACCATATCATAACATCGTGTGGCATCTTACCACGAGGACATCTTACCCTATCGTATGGCATCTTACCATATCATAACATCGTAACATTATATAAACATCATCACTTCAGAGACATCATCATAAACTTACTTATCATTATCATCATCATAAACATCTTAAATACTTATACGATTATTGCATAGTCATAATGTAAGAATATGTTACCGTCCGATGCCCGTACGTTTCTTACGTACCTTAATTCCAAAAGTAGAGAAATTGGAGAACTTTATCTCCTTGATGTCGTTGCCACCTGGGATGGTTCTACACAACCATACAAATCAATATTAGAAGCTAAATAATAGCCAAATACCAAAAAATCATCAAAATCATCATTTTCCATTTTTTAAACAGTGGCGATCGATCGCTACTTGAGGCGATCGATCGCCTCGCTTTTTGCCTTGCGGCGATCGATCGCTAAAAATATGGCGATCGATCGCCTGTAGCGATTTTTGCTACTGGCCTTCGGCGATCGATCGCCTCATACAGAGCGATCAATCGCCACCTGCTGGTGCGCGATTTTTCGCCATTCTCTAGCATTTTTCAAGCTCTTCCTCAAACCATTCAAACCCAAACTTTCCTACAACATTAACATCATTATAACCCACTAAAACCCACATAAAACACTTCATAAATCACACCCCAACAACACACAACACATACCCAAACAAACCCACATGAATCACTTCAAAATCACCCCATTTCAAAACCAAACATCATAAAAACTTTAGGAAGGGTTCCATACCTCTTGAAGACTCCAAATCTTAACAAAGATCTTAAAAACAAAGGTTTTGTGGAGCTTCCTTCTTCCTCCTTTGAAGAATTTCAAAAATGGGGTGAGGTTAGGACTGAGGAAATGATTTGGGGATTTTAAGAGTGATTGGTAAAGTTAAGGGAAAAGGTATAGTGGGGGTATATGGGTTAATTTAATTAAACTTGTACCCATTAATTAACATGATGTATAAAATACCCCAACATGGTATTTTAAAAGCATTTACAAAAATGCATTAAACTTCCACTAAAACATGCTTTCCTCATAATTGACAATCAATACAATTAAATCATGTTAACACTTCATTACCCATCACATAATCAATTACCATGATAAATAATCACATAACCATCATTAATGCCCAGATTACATATAATTAATTTTGGGGCATCACATTACTCCCCTACTTATAAGATTTTAGTCCTCGAAATCGCATGCACTTACCCAAAAAGAAACTAAACATAAATCATACCAGAAAATAGTTTCGGGTAATGCTGCACCATATGCCGTTCCGTCTCCCACGTAGCCTCCTCGACACCCCGACGATCCCACTGAACTTTGACCATCGGTATGACTTTGCTTCGTAATCTACGATCCTCACGATCCAGAATTCTGACCGTTCGTTCTACGTAGGATACATCTGAGTCCAACTACACTTCAGTAGGCTGTAATACATGAGACGGATCTGGCTCATACTTCCGTAACATAGAGACGTGGAAAACATCATGAATACCAGATAGAGACGGCGGTAGAGCCAAACGGTAAGCCAATGTACCGATACGCTGCAATACTTCATACGACCCAACATACCTCGGAGATAACTTTCCCCGCATAGAGGGAAAACTCGAAAAGTTTTGCTCGTGACTCGTGGACGTTTTGCTTCGAGGATTCTGCATCAAACACGCTACAAAGGTATAACTCTCGACACCCGATATGAATACTTCGTATAGGTCCTCGGTGCGAATCCAATAATTTTATTCCGCTGCACTATTTGATAGCAGGATTCCTTACATGAAGTTGGCATGAAACCTATATAATTTTGGTACTTCGTTACAAAGTAAACATAAAATTGGTATGAAACGTATAAAATTTTGGTACTTATTACACGTAAAGTTGGTTTGAAACTTACACAATTTTGGTATTAAGTACGTATAAAATTGGTATGAAACCTGTACAACTTCGATACTAAGTATACATAAAATTTGTATGAAATCTATAAAATTTTGGTACTTATTACACGCGAACTTGGTATGAAACCTACAATTGTGGTACTAAGTGTAGATAAAATTGTTAAGAAACTTATATAACTTCGATACTAAGTATACATAAAATTGGTATGTGTCAGGATCGATTCCGGGGGTGGGTTGTCATTCCACACCCGAGTTCAACCAACTTGAGCTTCAATAGCTTTTGTTCTTGAAATAATTGCACCAAGAGATTATATCGAGTTCGGTTACAAAACTGGGCGGAAGACACTCGACATAACCCGCTCTATAACCGATTAAACATTTTAAAGGCATTTTAAAGATATGCAATTAAAGTAAATAAACAAGCATTTGTTTATGGAAGTTCTAAGGTGGTGTAATCCTTCTACGTCTCCCCTTCTTCCACCTCATGGAAGGATTCCACTAGAAGACTTTGATTTATACAATCTCGTTGTACAAACCCGATCCAGTTGGGAATTTCCCATCCAACTAGAACTCCTAGCAACTCAACTACGTATGTTCTTTAATGTCTCACATACAAAGACCTCTCATCGGTTGTGATAAATCTTCAACCGTTACAATGGTATTCACTCTTCTATTAAGCTCACAAATACAATGAATAGAGTGAATACAAAGGCACAAATGATTCCATAATGAATCTGATACAGCAAGGTAAGAGGTGCCAAAGGTTTGGGGAGTGCTCTTCATTTAACAACTTTTGTCTTTGAAGTTCCCCAATTGAATCCCAAGCGGGTTTGCTTTGGAAGGCTTAGATTGATCTTCAATCAGCTGTTATTGAGCTTCCAAATCATGTATATATAGCCCCAAGTAATGATATATACGTTAGACACAAGAATATGCCCGTTGGAAAAGGTTCTGCACCATTCCCGAGCTTGCAACGGTCATATTCTGGTTTCTGGGCTCTTTGTATTTCGGACCGGACTGGCCGGATCAGCTTGGACAGATCAGTCTGGCCGGATCAGTTTGGACAGCTCAGTCTGGCCAGAACAGCTTGGGAAGCTCAGTCTGGTCCGGATCAGTATGGGCAAATCAGTCTGGTCTGGATCAGTCTGGACAATCAGCTTGATACAAAACAGATTGATAAACTTGCTCTTCTGATCTGTTGCTTGTAGCTCTTGATTCTTTGATTTCTGGGCAAAGTGATCTACATGAAAGTTGTAGCCCTTTCTCTTAGCTTTTCACGGAATCAAGAATCTCTCGATTTCGAGTTTGTATGAGAGAGTTATGCTTGAAATACGAGGCGATGCTCCTGCTGTCTGTTTGCTGGATGCAGTAGCACATGGCGTTGCAGAAGCTTTTTGGCCATCTTAACGTCCGATTCAGTCTTTGACTTCCAAAGCTGACTTGTAGATATTTGTCTTATATTTTTAACCCATACTAAATCGTTCCGTTCTGATAAGCGAGCTAAGAGTTATGCTCAACAGACTGACAGTCGCTTGCTGAAACAGCTTGTTGTTTCTTCACGGTACAGCTCGATCTTGCAGGCGTCGTTTCTCCTTGATAACGTTTGAACTAGCCGATCTGTTGTGAAATATGACTTTTAGTATTTTGCGCTGGCTGTTCAATCTCTTTAAAAGCACGCCATTTCGATATCCGAGCTATTAGATATGATCGAAACAATCCGCTCTGCCAGGATTTCAGACTTGGTCCAGCTTGATATTTTCAAGCTACTTCTTTGTAATTCATCAAGCTCTTAATTATGATCTATGAACTGCACACTTGATGAAATATGTTAGCAACACAATAACAAGTTTTGTTAATATCAAAACCAAGATTATTCGGGTTTCCAAAACCCAACAATCTCCCCATTTTTGATGATCACAAAACTTGAATAAAAATATGAACATTAAAGCACAATGTTGCATAATAAGAGAAATCATATTTTTTAAACAACATATTTCTCCCCCTTTTTGTGTGAATAAAAAAGGAAGACAAATAAAATTTACTCCCCCTCAAGGATTGAGATTAAACTCTCCCCCTTAATTTTAAAAGGTTTGAAAATTTGAGCAAGTGAGGGACAAATGGGGTAGGCTAAAACAAATTAAAAAATTGCAATGCACATTAATTTTTGAACAAATAATCCCTTTTGATAATGGATGAAGCATACTTGGCAACAAATTTGAATTTCTTGACAAAACTCAACAATGTCTATTTCATCTTTTAGCGGTGGCAGCACACTTAGTCCAACTTTGCAGAATAAACTGTATCTCCTCGTGAAGAGTTAGGCTGCAAGACCTATACCGTTGCGATCCTCTATGAGTCTAGTTTGTAACGCAAAACACGGTTCGTCATTTGGATCCGAACAAGAAGTTATGCCAATTTTCCCAAAGTCGCTGCAAGCTGCCAGAAAACTAAAAATGCTTCGAAAATTGTTAGATAAAATCTCAAAATAACAATTTTAAACTTAAAATGAGTTTAGAATAGTTTGAACGAGAATTTGAACATTTAAAATAGATTTTAAAATTATTTTCGTGCAAAATGAATGCAATGAAATTGATTTTTATGCTAAAAATTTTCATACACCAAATTTTGAAAAAATATACTATGAAAATATTTCATGCTCCTGAGAAAATTTTGAAAATGATTTTAAAAGATATCCGCTACAAAAACCGGTTCAAATGCTTTCCAAGAACAACTTGCTCTGATACCACTTGTCAGGATCGATTCCGGGGGTGGGTTGCCATTCCACACTCGAGTTCAACCAAATTGAGCTTCAATAGCTCGTGTTCTTGAAATAATTGCACCGAGAGATTATATCGAGTTCGGTTATAAAACCGGGCGGAAGACACTCGACATAACCCGCTCTATAACCGATTAAACATTTGAAAGGTATTTTAAAGATATGCAATTAAAGTAAATAAACAAGCATTTGTTTATGGAAGTTTAAGGTAGTGTAATCCTTCTACGTCTCCCCTTCTTCCACCTCATGGAAGGATTCCACTAGAAGACTTTGATTTATACAATCCCATTGTACAAACCCGATCCAGTTGGGAATTCCCCATTCAACTAGAACTCCTACCAACTCAACTATGTATGTTCTTTAATGTCTCACATACAAAGACCTCTCATCGGTTGTGATAAATCTTCAACCGTTACAATGGTATTCACTCTTCTATTAAGCTCACAAATACAATGAATAGAGTGAATACAAAGGCACAAATGATTCCATAATGAATCTGATACAGCAAGGTAAGAGGTGCCAAAGGTTTGGGGAGTGCTCTTCATTTAACAACTTTTGTCTTTGAAGTTCCCCAATTGAATCCCAAGTGGGTTTGCTTTGGAAGGCTTGGATTGATCTTCAATCAGCTGTTATTGAGCTTCCAAATCATGTATATATAGCCCCAAGTAATGATATATACGTTAGACACAAGAATATGCCCGTTGGAAAAGGTTCTGCACCATTCCCGAGCTTGCAACAGTCATATTCTGGTTTCTGGGCTCTTTGTATTTCGGACCGGACTGGCCGGATTAGCTTGGACAGATCAGTCTGGCCGGATCAGTTTGGACAGCTCAGTCTGGCCAGAACAGCTTGGGAAGCTCAGTCTGGTCCGGATCAGTATGGGCAGATCAGTCTGGACAATCAGCTTGATACAAAACAGATTGATAAACTTGCTCTTCTGATCTGTTGCTTGTAGCTCTTGATTCTTTGATTTCTGGGCAAAGTGATCTACATGAAAGTTGTAGCCCTTTCTCTTAGATTTTCACGGAATCAATAATCTCTCGATTTCAAGTTCGTATGAGAGAGTTATGTTTGAAATACGAGGCGATGCTCCTGCTGGCTATTTGCTGGATGCAGCAGCACATGGCGTGATTGCAGAAGCGTTTTGGCCATCTTAACGTCCGATTCAGTCTTTGACTTCCAAATATGACTTGTAGATATTTTTCTTAGCTTTCCAACCCATACTAAATCGTTCCGTTCTGATAAGCGAGCTAAGAGTTATGCCCAACAGACTGACAGTCGCTTGCTGAAACAGCTTGCTGTTTCTTCACGGTACAGATCGATCTTGCAGGCGTCTTTTCTCCTTGATAACGTTTGAACTAGCCGATCTGTTGTGAAATATGACTTTTAGTATTTTGCGCTGGCTGTTCAATCTCTTTAAAAGCACGCCATTTCGATATCCGAGCTATTAGATATGATCGAAACAATCCGCTCTGCCAGGATTTCAGACTTGGTCCAGCTTGATATTTTCAAGCTACTTCTTTGTAATTCATCAAGCTCTTAATTATGATCTATGAACTGCACACTTGATGAAATATGTTAGCAACACAATAACAAGTTTTGTTAACATCAAAACCAAGATTATTCGGGTTTCCAAAACCCAACAGTATGAAACCTATAAAATTTTGGTACTTATTACACATGAAATTAGTATGAAACCTATACAATTTTAGTACTAATTACCCATGAAATTAGTATGAAATCTTTACAATTTAGGTACTAGTTACACATGACATTGGCATAAAACATATACAAATTTGGTACTAGTTAACATGAAATTGGCATGAAATCTATACAATTTCGGTACTAAGTATGCATAAAATAGCTATGAATCCTATACAATTTTAGTACTTATTACACATGAAATTGGTATGAAAACTATAAAATTTTGGTACTTGTTACACGTGAAGTTAGTATGAAATATATCAATTTTGGTATTAGTTATTCGGTATGAATCATAGGTACTAGTTACACATGAAATTTGTAAGAAACATATACTATATTCGGTACTTATTACACGTGAAGTTGGTATGAAACCTATACAATTTAGGTATTAAGTATACGTAAAATTGGTATGAAACATATATAATTTTGGTACTAGTTACGAATGAAATTGATACAAAACCTATCCTATTTTTGGTACTTATTACATATGAAATTTGTATGAAATCTTTAGAATTCTGGTACTAGTTACATATGAAATTATCATGAAACTTATACAATTTTGGTACAAGTTATACATGAAATTTGTATGAAACATATACTATTCGGTACTTATTACACGTGCAGTTGGTATGAAACATATACCATTTTGTTACTATTTACACATGAAGTTTGTATGAAACATATACAATTTTGGTACTAGTTACACATGAAATTGGTATGAAACATATACTATATTCGGTACTTATCACATGTGAAGTTTGTATGAAACATATACAATTTCAGTACTAAGTATACATAAAATTGGTAAGAACTATGAAACCTATGAAATTTCTGTATTATTAAACATATACAATTTTGGTATTAGTTACACTTGAAATTACTATTAATCTTATACAATTTGGGTAATAGTTACACATGAAATTAGTATCAAACATATATAATTTATGTACTAGTTACACAACAATGCTATTAAACCTATACAATATAGGTACTAGTTACACAACATTGATATTAAAAATATACAATTTTGATACTAGTTACAGATGAAATTGGTATTGAAAATATACAATTTTGGTACTAGTTACACATGAGGTTGGTATGTAACTAGGACCAAATTATAAAAGTTTAGTACAAATTTCAATTGTAACAATTACCTAAAATATATTGATTTGATACTAATTTAATGTGTAACTAGTACCAAAATTGTATATGATTAAGATTAATTTAAAGTGTAACTAGCACAAAATTGCATAGGTTTAATAGTACAGAAATTTCATAGGTTTTCATAGTTCATACCAATTTTATGTATAATTAGTACCGAAATTGTATAGGTTTCATATCAATTTCGTGTTTAATTAGTACTAAAAAGTATAGATTTCACACCAACTTCATGAGTAACTAGTACCACAATTGACTATGTTTCATATCAACTTCACGTGTAAAAAGTACCAAAAATAGTATATGTTTCATACCAATTTCATGCATGACTTGTACCAAAATTGTATATGTTTCATACCAATTTCATGTGTAAATAATACCAAAATTGTAAAGATTTCATATCAATTTCATATGTAATAAGTACTGAAAATAGTATAAGTTTCATACCAATTTCATTCGCAATTAGTACCAAATTATATATGTTTCATACCAATTTTATGTATACTTAGTACCGAAATTGTATATGTTTCATACCAACTTGACGTGTAATAAGTACTCAATATAGTATATATTCATACCAATTTTTTGTGTAATTAGTACCAAAATTGTATAGATTTCATACCAACTTCATGCGTAACTAGTACCAAAATTGATATTATACTCAACAATTTTGGTTAGTTAACTTTTAAATTGGTATTATACTCAATAATTTCGGTATTAATTCAATTTAAATTGGTATTAAACATGACAATTTCGGTATTAGTTCAATTTAAAATTGATATTAAACCCAATAATTTTGTATTAATTCAATTTAAATTTAGTATTAAACCCAATAATTTTGGTGTTATTTCAATTTAAAATTGGTATTAAACCCAACAATTTCAGTATTAGTTCACTTTAAAATTGGTATTAAACTCAATAAATTTCGATATTAATTCAATTTAAAATTGGTATTAAATCAAACAATTTTCTTGTTAGTTCAATTTAAAATTAGTATTAAACACAAAAATTTTGGTATTAATTCAATTTAAAATTGGTATTAAAATTAGTACCAAAATTATATAGGTTTAATACAAATTTGAAGTATAACTAGTACGAAGTTTATATTCGTTTAATACTAATTTTACGTGTAACTAGTGCCAATTTTGTATAGATTTAATATAAATTTTATGTATAACTAGTACCAATTTTGTATGAGTTTAATACAAATTTTATGTGTAACTAGTACCAAAATATATGTTCAATATCAATTTCATGTGTAATTAGTATCAAAATTATATAATTCTAATACCAATTTCAAGTGTAACTAGTACCAAAATTGTACAAGTTTACTTCAAGTGTAATGTATAACGAATACCAAATTATATAGGTTTAATACAAATTTCATGTGTAACTAGTACAAAAAAGGTTTAATACAATTTTAAACTAAAATAATACCAAAATGACATATGTTTTTAATCCCAATTTCAAATGTAACTAATACCAAAATTACATATGTTATATGTGATATCCCCGAAATGATTAATTGCAATTTAGGCATTAATTGTGTTTATATGATTAATTATGGTGGTAATTAATTATGTGTTGGATTTATTTATCTTATGGAAATGCTTAGTCACATGATAGAGTGACCCGGGAGAGCATTTCAGGGTGCATGTTGTGCATGTTGGGAAAATTGTTATTAGCATGATTTATTTGCCATGGTTAGCAATTAATTGTAAAGCATGAGTTTAATTGTGATTATGGTGCATTTTGGTGAAATGCCTTTTAAAATATCATGTTGGGGTGTTTTATACACCATGGTATTGTGGAATGCATTTTAAATTAATCAACCCCTTTTTAACCCATCACTCATCACTTTATCACCCACTTTACCATTTTACTCTTTAATTCCCCAACATTTCCCCAACCCTAACCTCTTCCCACATTTTCGTTTTTGACCCCAAGGAGGAAGAGAAATCTTTGTTCAAACTCTTGTGGAGTGATTCTTGGTAAGATTTAAGGTCTAGGAAGGGTATATGTCCCTCCTTGTTGTTTTTGCAAAGATTTGTTTTGATTTGAGTTTGTTATTTGAGTTTTGATATGGGTTTGTTGTGGGTTGGTGTTGTATGTGGTTGGGGTATGGTTTTATGAGGTTTTTGTGATGATATGTTGTTGGGATGTCTTTGGTTTAAGAAGTTTTGGGTTATTTGGTAGTTTTGTACCAAAAAAATGGAGTTTGCCCGAAAATGTCGCGGCGACCGATCGATCGGTACCAGGGCGGCGATCGATCGGTGCAAGTGCGAAGCGAGGGTGAAATTTCTCTGCTTACCGATCGATCGGTAAAAGCGACCGATCGATCGGTGGATGGCTAGCGATCGATCGGTATCTTGGACTGATCGATCGGTAAAAGCCGTAGCTTAAAATGAAAATTATGAACAGTTACCGATCGATCGGTAAGGATGACCGATCGATCAGTAGAGCATTTATGCTGAAAATTATTTCCTTGGCATGATTGATGAAATTTTTGGTATTGGACTATTATTGGGTTCTAATATTGAATTGTGTGAATATGTAGAACCATCCCAGGTGGCAACTCAGCCAAGGAATTGAAGTCCTACCACGTCCTACATTTTGGAAAGGTACGTAGAGGACGTACGGGCACCCAACGGTACATGTATCTAATATACTCATTGTTTATGCATTGTGGATGCGAGTATATATGTGATTATGCATTGTGGATGCAAATACATGTTGAATTATGCATTATGATTGTATATGCATATGATGGTTATTGGTGCACATCCCATGAGTCGTGGTCATCCCTTGATGATTTTAATGCTTGCCGCTATTTGGTTTGTTTCCGCTAAATGTGAAGCGAGGGGTGGGAGCGCCGCATGTCACATTTAAGCGTGGTTATCATATGAGGCGAGGAAAGGATATTTGCCGCTCAATGTGAGGCGAGGGGTGGGAGTACCGCATGTCCATTGAAGCGAGGTTATTCTATGCCGCCTATATGTATATAAGCGAGGGGCATTAAAATACATTGTGATGGACAGACTAGGGATTGGTGATTGGTATTTGGTATCGATGAGCTGGTATTATGTCATGACATGTGTAGACCATTAAATAATCTATTGATTATACTCATGAGTTATGGTACATGGACAACCAAACTTGAAGCGTTTTGAAATGCCTGGGAAAACAGGAAGTGTTTTATTGTGATTTATGCATTTACGCTTTATATTCATATTGTGTTGAATATGAATGATATTATTGCTCATATTTGGGGGTTGTCCTTGTAGGTACACTTTTGGCATGATAAGAAGGGCTAAGCTGGTTGAGGTGGTGAGCTCGTGAAGAATTCTTTTGAGAAAAGAAGGACATGATTTATTTTGTATAGTATCTACTCTAGGAGTAGTGTAAAGCTATAATTGATAACATTCATTTGATTTGGGAATGTAACTAATCCATTGATAGTCCTCATTTTGGCATGTAATTCTTAAGGCTCATAGTCTCAACACGAATTATTTTACTCTGATCATTTATATTAGCTCTAATTATGCCTTTAATCCGCACTTAAGGAACTAGGGTCCTTACATTATACAAATCTAATGTGTTACTATTAACAAACTATATATAGTTAATATTAATTTCATATGTAACTAATACTAAAATTATATATGTTTAATACTAATTTTAACTAAAATAATACCAAAATTGTATGGTTTGCTATCAATTTCTAATGTAACTAGTACCAAAATTATATAAATTTCAATATCAATTTCAAATTTACCTGGTATCAGAATTGTATAGGTTTAATGATAATTACATATGCAACTAATACCAAAATTATATAAGTTTAATACCAATTTAATGTGTAACTAATCTTATAAATTTAATATCAATTTTATGTGTAATTGGACCAAAATTTTATAGGTTTATTACCAATTTTAAACTGAAACAATACAAAAACTAATGAGTTTAATATCAAGATCAGTTCAACTAATACAGGTTCAAGATCAGTTCAACTGACACAAGTTCAATATCTGTTTGGGTGGCAAAAGATTCAAGATCAATTCAATGATCGTTAGTTAAAATAATAGTTACAACCCTATTGTATATAATACACAATCTGTAAATTCCAATGATAATTCTTCTCGTAGAATAACAAAGAATTCTCTCATTCCAAAATTAATGGAAATTGTTCACCTTCGTTCAGAATGCTAAGTTTGACAGAGGGTACCAAATTATAAATTTATTATGCTTTAAAAAAAAAACAGATGCAAGTGGGAAGACACTAATGATGCATCTCTTCATTTTCAATGTCATCCGATGAAAAAAAAGCACTCGGTGCTTTCGATTTCAAATGTTTCCGTTTTAAATCAACAAAAATATGATACAGATCCAATCTTCTCCAAATAATATGAAATGCCCACTTCGAAGATTGGGAATTTTTGCAGAAAAATGATATGCTAACAAAGGAAAATCCAATCTTTTGCAGGAATCTCAAGAACCCAGATCTATAAATTTAATAACTTAGCAAATTATCTTATTCCCACTGCATTCTCAAAAGATTAAAAAATAAGAAAAGATCTATTAAGAGAAAGATTTATTCGAGAAAAAATCTTAACTGTTACATCAATCACAAACTACATGAAAGTTGTCCTAATCTAAGGGCATTGCCATCTCTCCTCTATTTCGAGGCCCTCTGCGAAAATATTGTTCTTTATGCATAAATTTTAGTTCCCCACTTTCAGATATATAAAGTCATATTTCAAAAGTAATGTTTTCTGCTATCCTCAATTCAGAAACTTATCTTTCTGAGTAATTTAACAGAAAAGAATTAGCAATAATCTGAAGAAAACCGAAAGAGAGATCGATAAGGTTCGATTCAAAAGAACCCAGCTCAAACAAATAAAAAGTGTGGAAGAGGGACTGACTATATACATTTCCTAACATAGGAACTAATGATAAATTTAAGTTTGGGCTTGGGCATATTAAGTAAATTTGCCCATAATATGATATATTCTAATAATGATATAACGAAAACTAGGATGCTTCATTTTCGGTCTATAATGAACTGAGGTGCAATGAATACGCACACCGCGGATGTTAGCAGACAACGTTCGTCCTCGCGAGGATGGCGTATGTTAGGCATTGGCGATTAGGGGTGTGAAACGGGTTCGGGTATTCGGGTCCCGGCCCGACCCGATCGGGTCGGGATAATCGGGTTTTTTTTGGATAATCGGGTATTCCCCGATCGGGTAATGGCGGGTTCGGGATGTGATTCGGGTAGGGGAAAAAAAGTGTTCGGGTTCGGGATTTCCTTTAAAAAAAAAAAATATTTTTAGGCACAATCTTTATATAAAAAAAAAAAAAAAAATCAAGGTTCGGGTATCATCAGGTACCCAACCCAATTTCGGGTACCCGAAACCCGAATTTCGGGTACTCGACATATTCGGGTTCGGGTATGCTTTTACTGTACCCGATACCCGATTACCCGAACCTGAACATCCCGATTTCCTGAAACCTATCCCGATTCCCACCCTTATATGCGATGCGAAGGGGGATTGACCTGTCTTCATTCGGAGGTTATTTATAAAAATAATGTTAAAAAATATTATAAATCAAAAATATATTTGTAATATTATTTTCCAATTTTTTTTGATTAATATTATTTTTCAAAATATCCCATCAATCTGTGTCCAATTTGATATTGATTTAATTATTATTTTTTGTTGTAGAGTACGAGGTGTAATTATTGATGTTGAAACTATTTTTTGACTGTTTCATATGGAAACAATGATGTGTTGTTTTTTTATTTTTTGTTACTATGAGAAGTGGCCAAACGTTCGGTTTAACCAAACTAACCGATCGAATCGAATTATTTTTGAAGTTTGGTTAAGTTAATTCGAAAGTTTGGCTTTAATTTTTAAAAATATCGTTTTAAATCGGTTCAGTTATCAGTTTTCATTTCCCAATTGAATTTTTTAGATTATTTTTTTTAAAAATATCAATTAATTCGGTTATCGACCGAATTAACCGATTTTTTAATCGGTTCGGTAAATAGGTTATTAAAAAATTTGGTTTGATTATCGATTATTAAAATAAATTTTTGTTATGCCGGTCAAAAAAGTTCGATTATTAACCAAACAAATTTCACAGCCCTAGTTCATTTAAGTTTTTGAATAAAATTTGTAAGTAAGGTGGAACATAAGTAATAAAATTTGGAATTTATTAACACCGACCTACGCAAAAATATATAATTATTTATTTATTTTTCTTACGATAATACATTCTAAAAAGGAAAATTTATACAATTATTTATGTTTGTATAAAATAATATATTTGAAAATTTCAGTTTAATAAAACATTTTCTTATGCAATAGTATAAAACCGGAGTGCCATCTAAATAGATACGCGTTTTACCGCTTGTGTTGGCTTTTCGCAGAAAATTTATGCCCAAACTGACTTCAGATTTTTTCACAAACCTCAGAAAAACAGTGAAAAAGGCGGTGGGATCATCGCCAATTTCTGGCACATGGAAGCACCAGGGTTTGCAAGGGAATCCAGATTTTCATTCAGTTGGCTCCGAAGTTGTTGCCACGAACAAATTGATTAAGGTACATTTCGAAAATGGGGAACTTGACAATGCCCGTCATCTGTTCGACGGAATGGTTGAAAGAACTGTTATCTCGTGGAACACCATGATTTCTGGATACTCCAAATGGAATATGTTTTCAGAATCTTTACACTTGCTTTCTGTTATGCATCACTCCAATGTGAAGCTCGACGAAACTACATTCTCAATGTCTCTGAGCTCATGCGCACGTGCGCAATTGTTGGTTGTTGGAAAGCAGATTCATGGGGTGGTTTTGAAATCTGGACACGGAAGATTCAAATTTGTGGGAAGCACATTGTTGTACATGTATGGTAATTGCTATGAAATCGGAGATGGGAGGAGGGTCTTTTGCGAGTTGCACAAGGAGAATGAGTTATTATGGAATTTGTTGTTAGTGGCCTATGTTCAATCTAATTTACTGAGTGAAGCAGTTAGTGTTTTTGAAAGAATGCCGAGGCGTGGTGTAATGGAGTGGTCTAAATTGATTTCGGGTTTTGTTAACAGTGAGGATGGGTGCAAGAAGGCGTTGAAGCTGTTCAAGAAGATGAATGAGAGAAATGAGGCTGTTCCAAATGAGTTTACTTTGGATTGTGCCGTGAGAGCTTGTGCTGGATTAGCTGATTTGTGGGAAGGAAGGGTGGTTCATGGGCTTACGATAAAATTCGGGTTTGAATTCGAATGTTCCATAATAAGTTCCTTGATTTATTTTTATTCTTGCTGTGAGGCTATGGATGATGCTATGGGAGTTTATGATGGGATAATGATTCCCTGTTTGGAAGATTCAAATGAGCTAATTGGGGGGCTTGTAAGGTTGGGCCAGATTAAAAATGCTGAGTTAATTTTTAGCAAAATGAGCGAAAAGAATCCGGTCTCTTATAATCTGATGCTTAAAGGATATGCTATGTGCGACCAATTTGAGGATTCAGAAATGTTGTTTATGCAAATGCCTGTGAAGAATTTAGCTTCTCTGAATACTATGATCACAGTTTATGCTAGGAGTGGTCAGCTTGAGAAAGCTGTGGATCTCTTTGAACAGATAAAAGGTGATGGCGGCTCGATTACCTGGAATTCAATGATTAAGGGATATATTCACAATGATCAGCATGAAAATGCATTAAAACTGTACTTAACAATGCTCAGATCATCAATAATTCACACAAGATCCACCTTTTCTGCTCTGTTTCATGCCTGTGCATGCTTGGGGTTCCTTCAACAAGGACAGGTACTTCACGCACATCTGGAAAAAACTCCATTTTCATCCAATGTATATGTTGGCACGTCTCTCATCGACATGTATTCAAGATGTGGAAGCCTTGCCGATGCAAAGGCATCATTTGGCTGCATTTCTTCTCCCAATGTGGCAGCCTGGACAGCATTGATTAATGGGCATGCACATCATGGACTTGGCACTGATGCATTGTCATTCTTTTCTGCTATGCTGGAGGTGGGGATCAATCCAAATGCTGCAACTTTTGTTGCTGTCCTATCTGCTTGCACACGCTCAGGTTTATTAAGCCAAGGTATCCATTTTTTCCACTCAATGAAAGAGCATTATGGTATAATTCCAACCATAGAACACTTTACATGTGTAGTGGATCTTCTTGGTCGATCTGGTCTTCTACGAGAAGCTGAGGAATTTATGGAGTCGATGCCAATTGAAGCAGACAAAATTATCTTGATATCATTGCTCAATTCTAGTTGCTTTTGGATGGACATGGAAGTGGGTGAGAGAATGGCAGAAAAAATGTTTGCTTTGGACCCTAATCCGTCATCTGCCTGTGTTATAATGTCTAACGTTTATTCAGGATTAGGAAAGTGGGGGCATAAGCTAATGGTGAGGGGAATTTTGACAGATTTGGGAATTAAGAAGGACCCTGGTTGTAGTTGGATTGATGTGAACAACAGGGCTCGCGTATTTTCTGTAGATGATAGAAATCATCCAGAGTCTAATATGATTTCATGTTTAGACTCCCTAACAAGAAATGCATATTCTACTAGTCTAATTCATTTTCTTTCTCCACATTTAATAGCGTAGTATTCCTATTGCGAAAGCATAATCTTAATGCTGAGAATTCTTTCAAGTGAATTTGTATCCAAGCTACAAAGAAAAGCTCAAAAGGTATTCTGCAGAATCTGTGGACACAATTAGCAAGGTGATCTTATGTAACCGTCCCATCTTTGTATATAAGGGTTTTTACAAGTTCATGTTTTCATTTCTTGCCCTCAAGCCTCTATTTATAATTTATATCATTTGGAGGTATCGATAACTATGCAACTTGACTATGTAAAATTGTTGTGGAAGTTTTCTAGCGAACTTTCTCTCTTTATTATTTCTGAGGCATGGTCCTGAATTGAGTTAAATTTAATTGATTGCAAAGCTACATTTTGTGCTTAGTTAATTGGAACTTGAAATACAGAATCAGATAACAGTACGAAATTGAATAATCATCGTTCTAGGTATACTAGAATGCTTCATTTATTTTCTTGATCAGGCTGGTATTTGCGGTCTTGTGATGCTTTGGACGTTGAAAGATGCACTTGAATGCAGAATGATGAAGTAGCTCGTGTTTATCATTCAATACATATCAAGAATACACATACCTTTCCCACTTTAGATATATTCATCCCCTCTACCCCCTTCCCATTTTATTGACAAACTGCTTTAAGATCTATATCTCTCCAATTTTGAGGATCTAGCATTTATTGCTGATATAATTGAGAAAAGTACACCTGTCGAAAAAGCAAAATAGGGTCTCAGAAACTTCGAAATAGCCTCTCTGAAGATTGAATATGTATGTGTGTTTCTCTACATTATTACAAATAAAAGAAATAAACATTTTGTTATATCACAGGGATTTAAATAACAACTACCAATGCACAAAGAAAATATTTGTTGCTAGTCCCAGGGCTGAGGCAAAGAGCAGCCGGTTTTATACACCTTTATCTTTTACCATAGATAATAGTGTTGTTGGTAGTTTGATAATAAAAAGTGAAAAAAATGATCAGAACCTCGTTTTTATATTGTTCACATTCGTCCATTTGTTGCATCAGTAACCACAAGCTGAGAATTCTGTGTTGATTTCTCATCATCTTTTGCTGGGGTCACCTTCAAAGATTGCATCGCTTTGTTTTCGTCCTTTTCTGCACTTGCCTTCAGATGTGGCATTTGCTTCTTGTAATTTTTTTCAGATCCCTTTCTTTAAGTTCTTCTGTAATTCCCACTTTTCTATAGTTGCAGTATAGCAAAAGCTGGAGGATGGATGCCTAGAGGGCTACCAACCAGGTTTGGAGACTGTAAACTAAATTATAATATGTAAGTTCATTAAATCAAACTACATTACTTAGCTCGACATTTTCCAGCTTTTTGTCACACTAACTGCAAGAAAACGATCGTGGCTTAGAATCCGTAAGCCATCCAGAGTGAACTGACCAGAAATGAGAATAATGACAAGTAGAGTGGCATAAACTCATGCTCTTAGTTTGTATTACTTGTTTCTAGCATTATTAACACGACTCAATCAGTAGAAGTATGTGAAAATGCACAATTATAGATATTTTGTGCATGTCTGGGTTCAAAATTTACTTGTCAACCTCTAACGGAGAACCATACATCGCTACAGATGCTGCCAGGCCGATGCTTCCGACAAACGTCTTGCAATCGCTGTGATCATGATAGACAAATGCTTATAGAATTGCAGTAACACAGAACACTAGGAGTACAGGTATTGTTAACATGACAACCTTCTGTTTTTACATTGCTTTAGCATGTTAATAACATAGCGTACCTTCTAGTCTTCTTATGCATGCATGAAATAATAAACCTATTAGTGTTGATAAAACTCACTGTCCATCTTTTACTTTTAAAAAACTTGTGTTTATCATTTGCTTAAGATTAATTAAGCAATCATTGCATCATACAAACATTAAATTTCATTTTGCTAGTACCCCACATACAAACTGCTGTGCAAATCTGTTAGACTCTCTTGTTCTTGGCCACAAGCTGCAACAAAAAATGCAGTAATGCAGAAAGAAACTCAAGAACACCAAAGGAATTGCGAAGAAAGTTATGGTGATATTATAAAGCAAAAGAAATAATTGTTCCCTGAGATGATCTCTGTACAAATAGCTAAAATAAAACCACTCCCTAGCCTAGCTAGTATTTCCCTAGCCATCTTAGTTTTCACTCTCAAAATGATGAACAAGATAGCCGACTACTCTCCCTTCTACCCCTTTTATTCGCTCCCCCACATGAGCATGTTTTTTTTCGTGCCTTCCTAGTGTTTCTAGAATGCCCTTGATCCAGCCTATTAAACCCCTTATGACTCATGCCTGTAACAGTACTTCCCTCGTCAAGAATACCTTGTCCTCAAAGCTATGAGTTGGAGGCTGACTCTTGTTCTGCACTAACAATAACGTATCCTGTTCTTCCTCAGAATTTTCCTCTTCATGAATGTTGTTAGCACTAGTGTCATCCACCTCTCCAATTGCAACTCAGTTGGCTCATGGTGATTGCATAAATCTCGATTACTGCCAAACTAACAGCCAACCGCCGTTGACCCACTGGCCATTCCACGTCGACCGAGCTCTTCACCCCAACTTCCTACTAGTCCTTCCCCAATTCTGGATTTTGACTCCTAGTATACATTAATTTCTTCGGCAGAATCATTAGAGGTTTTAAAGGCAAAACTCTTTGATTCCCTTTCAAGCTTGCATCCACAACATCACTTTTCACCATAATATAGAAAATTTGATGCAAGAAATTTGCTCTAATGATCATAGTTGGGCCATGAGCTTCTTCTACCCTCAATTCTTCTTCAACTCTAGGCCAAGTAGTGACAAAGCCCAAGTTATGGGCTCCAATCAATACCCAAATCCGGGCTGCCCAACCCTCGCACCAGCGGCATTGAAACCTGACAATGCAGAGGCCTGCGCTCAACACTGCGCTATAGCCCCATGGTGGTTTTGGGCTTTGTCTCGTGCCTTCTTCTTAATCCATCGGACCCTTGGGTCATAGGCCGTAACAGCTGACCTGCTCAACACTTCGCGGTATTCCCATGGAGGCTTCCACTTATCTGGAGCTTTCCTTTCCATCGATAGGAGAATACGACATTCCAAATTTTGTATGTTAAAAGATTGAGTACAAGATTAGGCTTGGGGCAAAAGGGAGTTCTATCCTTTGTCTGTGTGTGATTTGTGTGTTTATTCCTTTCCATTCCAGCTTTTGATTTGAATACAAGTTCCAGCATTACCTTATGTGTGTCGCTTGTTGTTTTTTGCTTGATTCTTTTGTTGAGGAAGTTGAGTCCTAACAATTGATCCGACTTATTGTTCGACCCTTATGATTCACCATCATGGCTAAAGTATGTTCTGAATCCAAACTTGATGCAGTGCTGACAAGAACGCAAGTACACAACTGATGGATTGAGGATAGTTGCAACAAAATTATTGTGCGCAACAGTGGGGTCAATGAGATGCGGCTCACGGTAATGCGATGGTACATGCCGAGGTTTACAGGCGTTGTTCTCGTGAGATGGCGTCGGACAGCAGAACACTACTTTTAGGTCAACTCTACGCCATTGCATTACAGTCTACAACACGTCTTCATGTCTATGGAGTGAGTGGTTGGGACGTGGTTTTATTTGCTTACACTGTTGTATCCCAATTTCTCTTGGGACCAACTAACACAGGAAGTGATGGAGAGATTTGGGGAGACGACTCAAACAACGAAGTTTGCAAGTCTGTGGTTGTTGTTCCGGTTCAACCATCGTGTCTCTAGAAGATGGGAAACGAGGAAGAATTGTCGGCGTAAAGGGTGGAAACATTTGAGGACAACAAATCTGAAGAAATTCTGGAATCCAGACCGCCGAAAAATTGGAGGAAACCAGTGAAGAAGAGAACATCCGAGAAGATCCGAGTATCATGGATGAGGTGACAGAACAAACTGCCATGCGAGGACGGAAGAGCATAAGATTTTTTTTGGAAGCCATGGAGGAACTGAGCTAAGACCGATCGGTGCAGGCAACAGACACCCGTGGCGTAGGGATATAAGATGGATCTAATCTATTGGCGTTAGATTTTTAGAAGAACTTGAAGACCAAGTGGCTCCCAGAAATACAAAAGGAAATCACGTACAACGATGGTGAGTCACTCACAGTGGAGTTGATCAACAGACTAGTGGCCGGAAGGCCGTAAAACCAGAGGAGTATAGCGGATCGTTGATACATGGATGGGCTGGTAGAGACGTGTTGGTGACAAGGATGCGAGCAAAAGGGGCTGGCCGGTGTGCAGAGTGCAATGGTCTCTCGCTTACGTTGTTATTTCAGATGGTTGGGCATTTCAAGATTGGGCTTTGGATAAAGGCCCATGAAATCACTTTCTGTCGCTCACTGCGTTGGATTCCAAAACTTGGACAATGGACGACAAAATCATAGGAGATCCGAGTGCTGAAATCGTTCAAAGTGGGGATGATAGATGGGCCGCCAATAGACGACCAAAGTAAAAGCGAGTTGATGAGTGACACAACTCCACTCATTTGGAAAGAGTAACCGATAACGGAAAATTATGGGTCAAAAAGGGTGAAATTGTGGATTTTGGTGGAAAATGGGCGAAATTTTTTGGTCGATTGGAGTTTTATGTGTCGGGTCAATTGGAATTGTGTGGATTGGGTCAAGTGGAATTATGTGGATTAGGCTTGACTGAAGGATTGCTGATGGTAGAGCAACGTGTTTTGGAAGAAGCTACTCCAATGGATTCATTAAGATCTGTAGTAGACATAGGCTCTGTTTCAAAAACAAAATTGAGGAACAACATGCTAGAGTGACACTTGGGAAGAAGCGCAAAAAAAGAGGTTATGATACCAGATGAAGATTTGATGGGTGCTGATGATAAGAAAGATGTTCTTTTGCATGTGAACTACGAAGTATTTGCATGACGGTTGAGGGACAAGACTTGCTTTTCGTACGTAAAACCAAGACTGAATGATGAGGCTACGATAATGCTGAGTCCAATTATGGAGCTAAGTAAAAATCCGAATGTGAGGGTCCAATCCTAAGTATGTGATTAATGATCACACAATGATAATTATAGCGTAAACAACAGAAGATTTATTTAAAATTTATTAACAAGTGACTCTAAAAATTTCGGCATGACCTCATCACACGAGGAACATACCATCAATACCAATAAACATATACTGAAAATATATAGATATATATATCATCAGTTCATATCTATCAACATTAACCAGCACACACAAATCAAACTAGTAAACACATATCCATAGTGAGCTAAAATAAACTAAATCTATATAAACTCCACACTCCAGGGACACACCCCTGGTACATATACAACTGGGATAAGGAGGAAAATAAACCTCTCAAGTGTGGCTCCCACCAGATGTACCATGTCTGGGATCCTGACCGCCTGTACTACCTGCCATTGTCCACGCACAAAGACAACAACAGCCCCCCTTGGGGGTGAGCAAAAGCCCAATATGGAACGATCAGAAGAAATACAACATGTATCTATAACATGATATATGAAATGAAATGAAATGCAATGCATGTCATGTCGGTATTGTACACCCATCTGCTGGGTATCTCAAAGCCAATAAATGAAAGTCCAAATGTTTCAATAGCTCGACATGTCAAGCAAAGGAATGTCTATATGGTGCGTCGTCAAAGCGTCACCGCATTCTAGCTCTTGACATCATATCATATCATACATATGACGTCAGCAAGGCGCCATCCACAACAATATCAACAAATAGGGATAATCCGTAGGATGACGTCGGCAAACGCCACCAATCCCCGTATCAACAAATCATAGCAATCATAAGGGCCACGGATCCCTATGCCTTTCAGGACACTTAATACCAGTCATAACACCGTGTACAACCCTTATGATTGAGAGAGTACAATATAACAGGGTATCAAAGAATCGCAGTTCAACGTGTATGTCATGCATCGATGTATGTATAAAATGATGTGTGTTAACAAAATATTTATTTTCATACACCGATGTGCAATTATGAATGCTATGAATGCCACATAATTTAAATAAAATCACGTAGCCACGTAATCTCAAGTAAGTCGTATAAGTCAACAAATCATATACCAACTGATACAGATACCTCTTATGTTACCCGATTGCAACATACCTTTATTTTCGATATATGAGGGTCGACTTGAGCTTGTAAAGTCGATGTATTCACTGCATGTCAATATAAATTCACAATTCAGGAAATTAGTTACCAAAACTTGGTTATCAAATTAGTCGCAGCTTAACCAAATTAGGGTAATTAAATTGATGTGATTATATCATAATTTAATTTGCTAAATTATTTTTCACCAATTTAAATTATTATTCAACAATTATAGTCCAAATTAACTAGTAATTATCGAAGCAAAGTCGGAAAAATCGATTATCAAATTGTACCCCACTCGCGCACTGTAGCACACACGCTTTTCCTCTGATTCCGGCGAGCTCCAGCGACGTTATGGGCGGCTACCGGTTCAGAAAGCTTCGTCCAGGTGAGGGGAAGAGATTTGGTGTATGGCTTCGTCCAATTTGTTGTAGAACCGAAGAAATTGAACCAAAAATGCTCAAACCCTAGTCTGTGCGAGTTCGTCCGTTCCAGGTCAAAATTGAAGCACTTTTCGAGCACCAAAATTCAATTATCTGGTATGTAAAGTTGCTCCTCTGAGTTGTGAACACGGTGGTAGGTCGGGCTCGTCGAGAGGTGGTCGGACGGCGGCGAACGGAGCTGATTTACACGTGGTGGTTGGTGGTCGCGCGAGAAGTGTGTGTTTTCGCACCTTTTAGTAGGTGTCCGCAATCTGTGTGTGTTTACGCGTTTTACTATGTGTTTTACGTCCTACACCGATATATTAATTCCCGACCAATTATGAACATCGGGATGTCACCGGTGTACTGGTGCATGTATAGTACACACCTGACTTCGTGTCTCTATTTCAATCACAAAATGAAATCTATCATTTTAATACAAATTTTATATGTACTAAATTAATTTAACAAAATTAAATGTAATTAACGTTAATCGAACATCGGGGCATCACACCGAATGTCGGGCAGAAAGCTGATTCTAGGGAGGTCAAGATGCGTTTGAGGGTTTGGAGTGGATTATTGGAAAAAATATTTTTTGCTACAATTTGGATCTATATTTTTTCAATCAATTGGCATGTTTGAATACCCAACCTGTGGTTTGTGATGGTTGTATTTGATGTTGGGTGGACGGATGATGAGTAACCGAGGTTCAAGTCTCAGCCTTGAGGACAAGGCTGGTTCTGACAGGGGTGGTATTGTTACGGACCAAAATATATCCAGCCCAATCTAGAAGTAGATGGGCCTACTACTAGGGACCAAGGAGAACAAACATGTGATTCACCATGGGGGTGGGGGTGGAGTGGGGGGTGGTTTAGTTTGTTAGGATAAGAAAGAGGGAAAAATCAAAATAAATATGGGGGCCGAAAGGGATAAGAGGGCATTCCAAATTTTGTATGTTAAAGCATTGACTACAAGCTTAGGCTTAGGGGCAAAGGGGAGTTCTATCTTTTGAGCGTGTGTGAATTGTGTGTTTCTTTGTATTTTCTTTCCATTCCAGCTTTTGATTTGAATACAAATTCCAACATTACCTTATGTGTCGCTTTCTGCTTTTTGCTTGATTCTTCTGTTGGGGAAGTTGAGTCCTGACAGATTCCATCTACAGTAAACTGTTTGTCAAGCTTTTCCACAACAATCTAGTTATAAATGTCTTTATACATGGGTTGTTGGTTCTCCCCTCACCAGTGTGGTCACTAAATTCTCTCATGGTTTGATAATGGATTTCTTCCTCTCTCTTGTTTCCAAGGTCCGGTTTGTTTGGGCCCATGATGCTCTTGAGGAGGGATATCAAGTGATCAAGGTTCTTGTTTATTGAGTTGTCGGAAAGGTGAATCTCATTTTTCAGAGCCGACGGTTCTTCCTGGCAGGCATCCATGGATTTTTCAACGGCATCCCATCGAGCTTCCGAACGTGTGGTGGACGTGGCAGGTTGTACCGATTGTTAGACTCTCTGGTTCAGCTGCAACAAAAAATGCATTACTCTGCAGAAAGAAACTCAAGAACAGCGAAGGAATTGTGAAGAAAGGTATGGTGTTGTTATAAAAGCAAAAGAAATAATTGCTCCCAGATACGATCTATGTACAAATAGCTAAAATAAAACCACTCCCTAGCCTAGCTAGTATTTCCCTATCCTAAGCTGGTCATCACTCTCAAAATGATGAACAAGATAACCAATTCCTCTCTCCTTCTACCCCCTTTTATTCCCTCCCCACGTAAGCATTTGTTTTGTGTGCCTTCCTAGCGTTTCTAGAATGCCCTTGATCCTACAAAATCATGGACGATTGTTATGTGCATGCAAAATGAAGAAATTTGAATCAACCATCTTCTCTTTTCCTTCCCCTTTCATACAAGGTTTGGTCGAACTGCTATTACTGGTTCAAATTTTCTTTCGTTGGTCATTTTGTTCCGGCTCTGCACTTTCAGCAACATTTGGGTTTAATTGAATGGTGTAAACCAATAGGAACACGGTGGATAACAATATGGCAGTGCATCATTTGGTGTTTGTGGAAGGCAAGGAATGACAAAGTGTTCATGAATAAGGAGGTACAATGTAATGGAATATATAAAACTTAGAACCTGGCTTTGGATATCAGCGAAGGAAGCTAGTTCTTTTTCTTATTCACTTTCAGATTATTTCAAGATCCTAACGTTTGTATTAGAAGCTCATAAGTCTGATGCTGTTCCGGTTTTCTAGTTGGGTTTAGTGGTATCGTGGTTAGGTTGAATGGTAGATCATTAAACTGTATCTCCAGATTATTGCTTTGTAGGGGCGAGTACCCCTTGTACTCAATCTTAATAAATTTGCCTTTTCCAAAAAAAAGAAACTTGAATTTGAAAAGTGCATGGATGATAAGAGTAGGACTTTTGGGAACCATTAAAGATACTTGTAAAACATTAATGTATGATATCATATGGAATTCAGAAATATTGTATAGAAATAGAAGTAACTTGCCTTTTTATTTTCTGAAGCAAAGTAGAGATATATCATCACGAATGAGAACTCCAAAAGAATACCCAAACCATTAATAGTAAGCACGGGAAAGTTTTTCCACTTGTAACTTACAACTGGCAAGCATACCAAGTGTAGTGAACAATTTATAGAGCTATAATACACGGAGTGCAAGAAAACTCTTCAGTGCTTTTCTTTCTTATCACCCTTTAGAAAGTTAATCTTAAATAATCGAAAGCGTGATAGAAGATTAGAACATCAGTTAAATTTTTATATATGGTTCATTTTGTGCTACAACAATGTGTGGTGAACCAGAGAGCCAATCTAATGTTCCGTGGCGCTTAAGTTAAACCCTACTTAAAGATAGTGCCAAGTGCATGCAGGACCCTTATATTGTTTTAGTTTTTAACTCGTGATTTTGATTTTTATAGATAATTGAGAATGGAAAACAAGAACTTGCGGTTATATTGGTGCGTCATAAAGTAGTATGGAGGCTGCATTCCCTGAAAGAAACTCCAAAAGAACACTGGTTTAACATGATAACCTTTGGAGCAGTTTGCATATCTGATTACACGGATCAAAGAAGAGACAGAAGGTTACCCAAAATGCGGCACACAATTTTTTATCCATGTCTTTTGAAGCCCAAAAAGTTACTCCCGACGTGATTTTGAAAAAGAGAAAGAAGATTGATGTTTCTTTGTACTGATTTGTGTCCATTTGATACATATACTTAAAAGAATGAGGGGAAAGAAAGAGAATAATGAACAAAATTGTTAGAATTATGATAATATGGTCGCCTTCTTATGAACTTGGGGAGGTAAAGATATCAATAGAAAAGAGAAGGAATATATTTGTGGACGAGAGATGTTGACGATGTTAAGTATTTATTGTCAATAAATCTAAATCTCAATCTCAATCTCAATCTCAATCTCAATCTCCCAACTCAATCCTCTTTTGAATAGGGTTTTCATTCAATTATATAGAGGAGCATATTACAATAAGAATCTCCAGGAATCAGCCTAAAAATTCATAAAATTCTGCCCAATATACTAATTACCATTTATATTACAAATCAAATAATATCATATCAAATCAAATATTAATATATATATATCTAATATCCTTAACACCCCCCCTCAAATTTATGTTGGTGATCAAAAAGCATCAATTTGACAATCCAAATAATCTGCTTCAAAAGAATCAACACACTAGTCGGGAAAATCCGTCGCAAACACTTGTGCAAAATACGTCTCGCATCGCGACAAAAGTATAAACGCACAACACCCGTGCAAGGCTAAAACGCACAACTCCGTGCAAGGCTAATACGCACAACTCCCGTGCAAGGTTCAAACGCACAACTACCGTGCAAGGACGTCGTAAGCTCCGCGGCAAAAGTACCGATCACCACACACAAATCAGAAGAGAAGTGGTCACCCAGGTCCCCAAATCGAGCAGAATCCACAAAACACAGAATCCGACTCCAAAAGAATAGACAAAAAAGACACCCAGCGTGCGAACCCAAGATCGCGGCGCGAAACCCAGCGAGACTCAAGTGTATCATAGCAGTATGATTACAACCTTTATGATTTTAGAAGTCAAACAACTTCTTTGGGCTTACCCTGAATGCCCCATTGTCAATTAAACTCATTTAATAGACAATGGCCAAAATATAATTCCAGCAACAACCTACCGATTGTGGGTAGCGCCTAGCATCTGCGCTTCACGAAGACCTAGATACAAATGACTAGCAACGTACGAGAACCTGTCAGCCATAATTAGCGTGCAGTACATTCCTTTCACTCAATATGTCCTAATTGAATCAAGGGCATTGGTTGATCGAGACCCTTTATGATTTCAATAACTATGTATAGGTTTCACGTTATATGATTCTTTGTGTGCGTATATGAAAAACTATTTTTTTCACAAGCACTACCCACTCTGGCCAGAGATTCATTGAATCATATATAGAAAAACACATAGGACATCCTGGTTCATCAAGACCAGTGATGAATCCCCAACGACAATCATATGTCTCTGACATCATCACTGCATACCCAAAATAACAACTTTATGACCAACATGTGATCAGTTATTAAATCAAAGTACACAGCTATCTATCAAGACCTCAATGATGCCTCAGGTCATGAGTAATGGTGCACAACTATGACTATGAATTCTATCATCGACAAATGGTAACCACTTATAGAATTCCGAGTAGGGTCGTTCAGTGAACTCATTTCTAATGAGCACCTATTCATGTGTGCTGACTTCTCCAAGCCAACGTCGATGAAACGCGTCGCACTACACTAGACATATCATGAATACCAGTCCTAACGAGCATATATCGATATCCCATTCTCGAAGGCTCATCGACCAGGAACATTTAGAAATCGCAGTCGAGAATGTATTTCATGGTCACCATCATATGCGTAACGACATTCTATGGACTACAACAATCTCAAGGACTTCAACAATACATCAAGATGCATGGGTAAACAGATGAAGAAGTGTCATATATATTAATATTCAAACAAAGATTTGTCATAAGATTATAAGTACAATCAATCAACTATTGATTTACTTAATTACATATGACAACAATTGTACTACCCCCAAAATGGTTATATGTTTATGTGTTAACATGTATGATTATGTTATGGTTAAGGGTGGTTGTGCATTTAAATTGGGGGTTATGATTATGTTATGATGATGTGTTTTAGGGAGCATGTTGGGTGTTTATATGGGATGTATTAATTAAGTAATGTTATAAAATATCGTGTGAGGATATTTTAATACATCGTGCTAAATACCGGGACACAATTAATGTAAGGCCCCAACACTTAAACTCGCCATTTGTTCATTTATGACGTCGTATGTGTATAAATTTTTCATTTTCTTTTCATTCTTTAAAAGAATCATCACATGTTTCCTATGACATAACCAATGTTCAACATTATATGATCATCTCGACCAACAAACAGACTCAGGGGTTTCACCCAATACCATCCCCATTACACCACTTTTGCATTGTGGGTTTTTATAAAAAATTGGGCAGAGTCTCCCCACAAACTGAGCTATCCGGAAATAAAAACTCATCACATAATATAATTCCCGACCAGGGACAACGCAATATTAAACAGAATATAGAAACACAAGTAAATTCCCGGCCAGGGAAGACACCACACTAATAAGACAACAAAAGTGGGTTTCAACACCCTTATACAGTCCATATACACGTACAAGTGCTCACAGAAGAGCAACGAATAACGGATACACATCCGGATGCATAATTAGTATAAATACCAACCGCTCAACCTCGTATATCGGCTCAATCACATACTATGCTTCTGGAAGCATCATCCAACAAGGTTCGAGCCTAGTACTCCAAAACAGCATCGTACCTGTTGTACCTGTTTCAACAGAAACAGCCCCCACACAGGGTGAGCACACTCCCACACAATATTCAATCACAAATCAACATACAAAATCATAATGCAATAATTTAAATTATGCAAAACTTATAAAGTATACTCCCTGTACAATTCCGAATTTGTATGGCTTCCACACACTGTTCCTGTTTCAAACTCCAGCACTTCATAATGTCAAATTTAGTATTGTCACTGAAAATGTAATACTCAACAACACTTATGAATTCAATACAATGACAATATATTATTTATGCTCAAACATAAATAGTTCAACATCAACGTGAACCTGGTTATCCCAATGTAACCCTGGTTATCCCACCATCTCATTCTCGATACTTTCTCATATCGCTCATGCCCACGGCATCACTACTCAACAAGTAACATTGGATCACGTACCACTACGTGTCCCCCATAACTCGTATATGGAGCTCAATTATTAAAGTCAAACACTTACCTGAATCATCATATTCAAAATTGCATGTATACATGAATGTATAGATACTAGATATACCTGCTCGTACGTCACCACGTACCTTATAGTAGACAACATGAACAAGCTATCATCAACGTCCGAAGTCTCCTGTAGAGTCTATATCGAACATCAATTCAATATTAGCTCATAATCCGAGCAATGAACATCTATCAAATAGTTCTTACTTTCATTTCTATATCACAAATCAATAACTCAATATTATGAATCAAATCATAATCAACACTTTGGATGCACACATCCTCACATGAATCATGGTATTACATTGGCAATGCAAAACCCCATCATCCCCCACCATCCGCTACATCACACACATGATGCGGGATACACACACCCATACGTGCAAGATCACGCCCAACTCACATAGCAGTTCACTAGACACACCAGTTCAATAGAGGGAAAGGAAGTGCAAGGGTGTATGCATAATAACATCCAACAGGTGTCTAACTAAAACAATCCAATTAAGCCAATTAACATGTTCTAAACATTCAAACTCACACCGAGGTGATTCAACCCAAGACACGAAAGAAGGGATCCATGTAGACATAAGATTCTACTCTTTTAAATCTAATTCCCATAATCCCATCATAAAGTCATTTATTGATTAAATTCAACTTTAACAAATTAAAGATGCATTGGATTCCAAATTCTTGATTTAGAACTCACTATAAGATTAGTGACTCAACAAGGTGACATAAATCAATAACACATGCTATGCTATCCACTTGAGCATAAATATCACCATAACTCTATTCCATGTCAACACATACTAGCATGCATCTAACCCATTTATTTTCACACCACACATGCTTCCAATTGAACACATCCCATACCATAGCCCAACATCTACCAAATATCACAATGGCTACAAGCCATAAAGTTAGTCATTTTCACCTCACTAACAAAACTTAGACCCACACTTGAATCTTATTTAAGCCTATTAACAAACACATTCCATGCATGATTTTAATCTTCATCTTTTAACAACAATGACACTAAATCACGACATTTAATCACCAATTCATTTTCAACAATTTTCCGTTCAATAATGTGAGTTATGATTAAATCCCTACAATTAATAACATTTTCATGCTATCCAATTCCCAATTGTTCATACTCAATTTATCGCCACATTATCGCCTTAACCCACCACACCAAACCAAGTTTGTCTACTACAATAACAAAACATCATCCAACCACAAGGCACAAAATATATAGAAGTGATGTACCTATACCAATACATGTTGGAATACATACATACACACCATCTTCATCCACAAACACATGCTGGACACACACACACACGCAGAAACACACACACGCACACACACTGCTGCACACACTTGCACACACTCGAGCAACCCTACCAAAATGCTAGCAAAAATCGAACCAATCTTCATCAAAAATTCGTGGGATTTCAGGGGAATAACGACTAAGGGACGACGAGGATTACCCACAAAACAATCGGAAGAAAATCGCTCCAAAATCGGACGAAATCGCCATTTTCACCGCGGTGCTTCCTTGCAAGATCCGGACGCAATCCTCGACGAAACTTCGCGTTCTTGGTATGGAAAGAAGCGCCTGGGTGAGACGAAGGCGGAGGCGGTTCGGACGCGCCGGAAGGAGCTCGGACGGCGGCGGGCGCGGCGGTTTAGTGGCGAGGGGTCTGAATGTGCGCGAGATGCAGAAAGAAAAGAGGGGATCGGGATTTCTATGCGTGATTTTACACCTTTTACTGTGTGTCCGAAAAAAATGCCCAACATAACATATTTATTTTTTTGTATCCTAACCCGGTTTTGTACATCGAAGTGTCGCCGGTGCACTGACATATTATTTAGAGACAACGATTGGGATTTATACACACCCCAAAAACCCAAAACTTAAATTCTTCATTTTAATTAATTTATCTCTAAAATATTATCGGAGTATATTTTACAATCTCAAAATATTTTAGGATCCTATTAATTTGCCAGTTGACCTTCACTTGGTCAATTCCACTTCTAATTAATTCTAAAATTAATTATCAATAAAATCCAAATCATATTTAGTCCAACAAATGATTAATAAAAATCTGGATCACAATTCTCCCCAACATATAAAATTTAGTCCTCGAAATTCCAACGCATGCTTACCATAAAAGCCAACTGTAAAATTTGCGTACCGTATATAGCTCAAGATAAAGACTTTACTATCCATAAGGCGACAGTCATCGGAATCATCATGGCTCACACATGTGCCCCATTGCATCAACGATCGCAAGAAGCGTTTAACCGTCAAGCTTCTTTGTCATATCTCACTACCTGTGTACTTTCATCGACACAATTCCATTGCACAATCTTATTTCCCGTCATATACTTTCATCACAGTACCCATCATATAATCTCGTTAAATCGTGCAATCCATGCTTTCATGTATATTCAAGAATATATGACAATACATCAACATTTATCTTAATTAACTTCATACCTGTGTCGTTGCAAATGTATGCAACTTATCCCCACATCGTCACTATCATCCGTATGAAGTAACGGTACTCTTGAGCCTTTATGCATCAATCTTTCATATATCATCTCCTGGCTATTATCTGGTGCAAGATAATGACTAGAAAACCCATTAGTCATTCTCACATACGTATATACACATTATACACACCAATAGCCACAGACCATCAGTATCAATTCATGATAAATGGCTTAACACCAATATTTTCATGTCACGATTATACTCATCTAACACAAGGCATCAACATCAATATCGAATAGTTCGTGACATACCTTTGCAGATGGATTCATCTACAATACACAATGGCACCATAATATCATGTTAATCACAGCACTCACATACTCTTAAGTATCAATATTTCCATATTACTTCACCCAATTATTATCTGTCATAGGACAAGCACCAAAATAATCCCGTTAGTATTTCTCAAATACTAGTAACATAACACGTACCTTGTCATTTACGCATTTCGACATCCATAATGTTTCTGTCATCAAACACTAATTCCTGCATCATAAGTTTCTCGCAGTTCTATACACAACATGCTACTGCACACTATCACATAGGGTGATTGAAATTTAACATAAGAATCAGTTGCATGCTTTAATGACGCAATTTATATCAATCTTTAACTCATCCTCGAAACATAATAATTCATTAATCATGAATATTCACAATGAACACATGTCCACACACGACATTCGTAGTAATCACGCGTCATCCCGTGACATACTCATGCCATCCCGTGACACACTCATTAAACTCATGTCTATCTGATTGTATTCCTTCAACATAATAGGTGATTAATCAATTATTAATCCCACCACATACAAAACTAGCATGCTTTCACAACAATAATTATTGTCACACAATGATTAACATCTATTTTCAATATCTCATCACTACACACCGTAGATATGCGAGTGCTATCACAGAGGTTACACCCCTTCTTGCCTTATTACCGCAATAAAACATGACTGACACATCTAGGTTCCACTTCAATTCTATTATCAACTTTTCTACATGTACATGATTTCAGAATCAATATGAATCAATAAAATAACTCGAATCAACATATATCAATATGTTCAACCAACTGAAACGGTTTACCTCGATATTTTGTCATCCTGGACCGATCCAATATCCTCTTGGGCCTGAATCACATATACCCAATGAGCAATAACATAACTGTACATAGCACAATTTCTATTGCCATCTGCAATCAAAGCATCATCAATACTCATTGCTAACACAATTGCGATACTACAACATTCATCGTTAATCACAATAGCGGTACTAAAATATTCACTGTTAACACAATAGCAATACATCAATCTTCATCGCCCTACGGCGGTACATAATACTCATCGCCAACACTGGCATACATAATATCCATAATCACAATGAATATACATTCTTAAAACAATAAGATGTAATAACACTTACTGTACACAGTTGATCCACACTTGATCCTTTAAATTGTCCCTGCTCTCAACATAAATATTCCACAAAATATGATTTCATATCAATACACAAATTGATATACTCACCATCAACAGAATAGCGGGATGAGACGTCGCAATATATATAATCGGCGGCAAGAACCATCGCCATGGAATCAACGGAATGCACCATCGATAAACACATGTCTGGCGATATGAGCCATCGCCATTGACATAGCAGAAAGAGGCATCGCTATACATGTACCCGGCGGCATAAACCATCGCCAATCAATATAGCGGAATGAGACATCGCTATCAATATATCTGGCGGCTTGAACCATCGCCAACCAATATAGCGGAATGAGACCTCGCTATCAATACACTTGGCGGCATGAACCATCGCCAACCAATATAGCGGAATGAAACATCGCTATCAATACACGTGGCGGCATGAACCATCGCCAACCAATATAGCGGAATGAGACATCGCTATCAATATCGATAATGTGGTTGTTCCGGTCTTGTTATAGCAGCGGAATTTTAGGACCCCTCGCTTCGACATATAGCGGCATCATATGATATCCCTCGCTTCGACAATGACAGCGGCATGTTACCTCGCTTAGACATGACAGCGGCAAATATCATACTACCATCGCTTCATATGACAGCGGCAAGTACCTCTCGCTCAATATAACAACTACCGGAACTTCCACTAGCTCCATGTACCTGCATCCAGGTTAATACAACAGTTCACAAATATAACGATCGATACCACGTTCCAGTTATAACCACAATATTCCACATTAATCACTAGAATTGTGACTGTTCCGGTCCCAATACAACAGCGGAATTTTAGGACCCCTCGCTTCGACAATGACAGCGGCATGTTACCTCGCTTAGTCATGACAGCGGCAAGTACCTCCCTCGCTCGGAGATAAAGGCTACCGGAACATTCATCAATTCTACCACAATAATCAAGCACAACAGTTGATTCCATTATCACAATATATATCACTATCATTTCACATATACCATCACATGTAAGGGTTCACTATCCACGATATACAAAATCAAAGGTGTAACACGTTTTACCGTCCGAAGCCCGTACGTCTCACATTTCCATTTCCTGATTTTCCTACAAAATCAGATTCCTTAGCACATAACATATGGAGTGCCAGACATTACCGTTAATGCCATCCCATCGCATTCTACACGATTCCTGCAACCACAATGATTAGCAACACCACTTTTCATATAAAAGCACATAAACAACTAGTTGTGTCATACAACAGTAATGCCATCATGCATAAATATGTGCTATCAATAACTTCCTAGGCCCTTAACAGCCCCAAAGAGCTAACCACTGCTCTGATACCACTAATGTAAGGCCCCAACACTTAAACTCGTCATTTGTTCATTTATGACGTCGTATGTGTATAAATTTTTCATTTTCTTTTCATTCTTTAAAAGAATCATCACATGTTTCCCATGACATAACCAATGTTAAACATTATATGATCATCTCGACCAACAAACAGACTCAGGGGTTTCACCCAATACCATCCCCATTACACCACTTTTGCATTGTGGGTTTTTATAAAAAATTGGGTAGAGTCTCCCCACAAACTGAGCTATCCGGAAATAAAAACTCATCACATAATATAATTCCCGACCAGGGACAACACAATATTAAACAGAATATAGAAACACAAGTAAATTCTCGGCCAGGGAAGACACCAAACTAATAAGACAACAAAAGTGGGTTTCAACACCCTTATACAGTCCATATACACATACAAGTGCTCACAGAAGAGCAACGAATAACGGATACACATCCGGATGCATAATTAGTATAAATACCAACCGCTCAACCTCGTATATCGGCTCAATCACATACTATGCTTCTGGAAGCATCATCCAACAAGGTTCGAGCCTAGTACTCCAAAACAGCATCGTACCTGTTGTACCTGTTTCAACAGAAACAGCCCCCACACAGGGTGAGCACACTCCCACACAATATTCAATCACAAATCAACATACAAAATCATAATGCAATAATTTAAATTATGCAAAACTTATAAAGTATACTCCCTGTACAATTCCGAATTTGTATGGCTTCCACACACTGTTCCTGTTTCAAACTCTCGCACTTCATAATGTCAAATTTAGTATTGTCACTGAAAATGTAATACTCAACAACACTTATGAATTCAATACAATGACAATATATTATTTATGCTCAAACATAAATAGTTCAACATCAACGTGAACCTGGTTATCCCAATGTAACCCTGGTTATCCCACCATCTCATTCTCGATACTTTCTCATATCGCTCATGCCCACGGCATCACTACTCAACAAGTAACATTGGATCACGTACCACTACGTGTCCCCCATAACTCGTATATGGAGCTCAATTATTAAAGTCAAACACTTACCTGAATCATCATATTCAAAATTGCATGTATACATGAATGTATAGATACTAGATATACCTGCTCGTACGTCACCACGTACCTTATAGTAGACAACATGAACAAGCTATCATCAACGTCCGAAGTCTCCTGTAGAGTCTATATCGAACATCAATTCAATATTAGCTCATAATCCGAGCAATGAACATCTATCAAATAGTTCTTACTTTCATTTCTATATCACAAATCAATAACTCAATATTATGAATCAAATCATAATCAACACTTTGGATGCACACATCCTCACATGAATCATGGTATTACATTGGCAATGCAAAACCCCATCATCCCCCACCATCCGCTACATCACACACATGATGCGGGATACACACACCCATACGTGCAAGATCACGCCCAACTCACATAGCAGTTCACTAGACACACCAGTTCAATAGAGGGAAAGGAAGTGCAAGGGTGTATGCATAATAACATCCAACAGGTGTCTAACTAAAACAATCCAATTAAGCCAATTAACATGTTCTAAACATTCAAACTCACACCGAGGTGATTCAATCCAAGACACGAAAGAAGGGATCCATGTAGACATAAGATTCTACTCTTTTAAATCTAATTCCCATAATCCCATCATAAAGTCATTTATTGATTAAATTCAACTTTAACAAATTAAAGATGCATTGGATTCCAAATTCTTGATTTAGAACTCACTATAAGATTAGTGACTCAACAAGGTGACATAAATCAATAACACATGCTATGCTATCCACTTGAGCATAAATATCACCATAACTCTATTCCATGTCAAAACATACTAGCATGCATCTAACCCATTTATTTTCACACCACACATGCTTCCAATTGAACACATCCCATACCATAGCCCAACATCTACCAAATATCACAATGGCTACAAGCCATAAAGTTAGTCATTTTCACCTCACTAACAAAACTTAGACCCACACTTGAATCTTATTTAAGCCTATTAACAAACACATTCCATGCATGATTTTAATCTTCATCTTTTAACAACAATGACACTAAATCACGACATTTAATCACCAATTCATTTTCAACAATTTTCCGTTCAATAATGTGAGTTATGATTAAATCCCTACAATTAATAACATTTTCATGCTATCCAATTCCCAATTGTTCATACTCAATTTATTGCCACATTATCGCCTTAACCCACCACACCAAACCAAGTTTGTCTACTACAATAACAAAACATCATCCAACCACAAGGCACAAAATATATAGAAGTGATGTACCTATACCAATACATGTTGGAATACATACATACACACCATCTTCATCCACAAACACATGCTGGACACACACACACACGCAGAAAACACACACGCACACACACTGCTGCACACACTTGCACACACTCGAGCAACCCTACCAAAATGCTAGCAAAAATCGAACCAATCTTCATCAAAAATTCGTGGGATTTCAGGGGAATAACGACTAAGGGACGACGAGGATTACCCACAAAACAATCGGAAGAAAATCGCTCCAAAATCGGACGAAATCGCGATTTTCACCGCGGTGCTTCCTTGCAAGATCCGGACGCAATCCTCGACGAAACTTCGCGTTCTTGGTATGGAAAGAAGCGCCTGGGAGAGACGAAGGCGGCGGCGGTTCGGACGCGCCGGAAGGAGCTCGGACGGCGGCGGGCGCGGCGGTTTAGTGGCGAGGGGTCTGAATGTGCGCGAGATGCAGAAAGAAAAGAGGGGATCGGGATTTCTATGCGTGATTTTTCACCTTTTATGCCCAACATAACATATTTATTTTTTTGTATCCTAACCCGGTTTTGTACATCGAAGTGTCGCCGGTGCACTGACATATTATTTAGAGACAACGATTGGGATTTATACACACCCCAAAAACCCAAAACTTAAATTCTTCATTTTAATTAATTTATCTCTAAAATATTATCGGAGTATATTTTACAATCTCAAAATATTTTAGGATCCGATTAATTTGCCAGTTGACCTTCACTTGGTCAATTCCACTTCTAATTAATTCTAAAATTAATTATCAATAAAATCCAAATCATATTTAGTCCAACAAATGATTAATAAAAATCTGGACATCACAATTAAACACCACATGGCACCCCAACCATACCACCCCCCTACTCGGCCACCTCCCCTCCCCCACTTGGCAACCCATACCTTCTCCCACTTGTCCAACCCATACTTGCACTCATTACCTTCCAATCAACTCTCCTCCATCTCCTTCTCCTCCTTCTCCCCTCCATTCTCATCCCAAAGAGCTGCAGCAAGGAAGGAAAAGACTTGGTTTAAGGGCATTAAAATCCTTGCAAAAAGAGGAGCAAGAAGAGGGGTAAGGATGGGTACTCTGTTGTTCGGAGTCCTTGGTTAAGTTTGGGTTTTGTTGGGTGATTTTTCATGCATGCTAGTATAGGTTTGGTTGAAACCTTGGTATGAGTACCTACATAGAAGTATTTTGTAGCTACTAGCATGTTTACTCGAGCATGTTACATGTTTATGTATTAGATTTCTAGTTATGAAAGTATGTGCTCGAAAATCTGGGCAAGAGGTGCATGCTCTGTTTTTCTGTAAAGATTGGATGAGATCTAAGTTTATGAAGATGTTATGATGCATGTTACCTTAGATTTTATTAAATCTTCGATTTGAGTTCATGCATGGAAGTTTTATGAAGCTATTGGCATGTTTGTTCAGGCATTTTATATGTGTTATGAAGTGGTTTGAATGGTGTGAAATGAGGTGCTCGAAAATCTGGGAAATCCCGATTTTTTTCAGAGTGCTCGATCGATCGAGATTTTGTCCCGATCGATCGAGCGAGGCAGAACGTTGGGTATAAGTTTTGAAAGTCAGGGACCGATCGATCGAAGGATTTACCGATCGACCGGTGAGACTTGTTGATCGATCGATTTTTCCTTCCGATCGATCGATCGAGGCAGAGTGCTTGGGCACTGTTTTAGCTTGTTTTCTCGATCGATCGAGATTTTGGCGCCGATCGATCGAGAGAGGCAGAACCTTGACAATTTCTTTTTTCATTGAATTATTTTGAAGAATTGATTATGATTCTTGTATTGGTGCCTAATATTGTATTATGTGGTTGTGTAGAACCATCCCAGGTACCAGCACAGTCAAGGAGATAAAGTCTGTTGACTCCTCCTCCTTTTGAAAAGGTACGTAAGAGACGTACGGGCATCGGACGGTAAAACATACCTCTACACTATGACTATGCATTTATCACATGAGTATTTACGATGTAATGATGATGTTTATATAAAGATACGATGTTTATGATTGGGTAAGATGCCCATATGGTAAGATGCCATACGATGTTTATGATTGGGTAAGATGCCCAGATGGTAAGATGCCATACGATGTTTATGATTGGGTAAGATGCCCATATGGTAAGATGCCATACGATGTTTATGATTGGGTAAGATGCCCATATGGTAAGATGCCATACAATGTTTATGATATGGTAAGATGGCATACGATAAGGTAAGATGCCCATATGCATGAATTCGAATCAGGGACAATAAAAAGAAGTTAATGAATAACCAGCAAGTTTACTTAACTAAGATTTCATGCATTTACTGTTATGTTTTTATGATTTTAAGTAAAGATGAATATGCTCATGATGTGTTGTCCCTGTAGGTACGCTTTTGGACTGAAGGGCTAAGGGTCGGGTTGAGACAGTGAGCTAAAGGAGTACAAGGAAGGATATGAAGGATGTTATGATTAGTATCTACTCTAGGAGTAGTGTAAAACTAAATGTTAGCGTTCAGTTATGGGAATGTAACCGATAAGCTTTTGAAATTTTATTTTTGGCCTGTAATCCTAATAGCTCACGTAACAACCAGAACTCTAAGATGTCCTTAATGCATGCTTAGTACATTTTATGTTATTAATCACTGTCATGGTAGGAAGACCCTACAACAATATCTTCCACTTTCCCAAAGCCAACTACTCATGTCTCAAGACCATCTTCCCAAGATGTCTGACAGACACCAATTGTTGTAAAGGCTTTGTCAGTGGATTCACTATATTTTTTTGTTAAAGCGATTCTCTCGATAATAATATCGTGTCTACCATCTCTCTCATTAGATGGTATTTTCTCAATATATGTTTGGATCCTGATGAGATCTTGGCTATTCATAATATCTCAAATGTTGTCACAGTACACAGAGACTGTGTCAACTGCACTAGAAATTACACCCAACTCTTGGATGAAATTTCATATCCAAACTGCCTCTTTGCTGCATTGTATGCTGCAATGTATTCAGCTGCAGTGGTGGAATCCGATATGGTGTCTTGCTTGGAACGTTTCCAAGAGACAACATCATCATTAAGCTTAAATACAAATCCGAACATCGATATGGTATCATCTACATCCGACTGAAAAACCAGCATCAGCTTAGCCTTCAACTTTTATTTCTCCACTTACAGATCCAAAAACCATGAACATATCCTAAGTTCTTCATAAGTACTTGAGGATTATTTTCACAGTTTTGCAGTGACCTTCACCGGGATCTGTCTGATGTCTGCTCATTACTTTAAGAACATACATCAGACCAACTACATAACATAGCATACATTATGCTATTAAAAGTTGAAACATAAGGTACCAATGTCATCTCTTCTCTCCTCATCAATTTTAAGACCCATTGACTCGAGAGATGAATACTATGACATATAGGGAAGTAACTCCTTTTTTGACTATTCCATGCTAAACCCTTTTAGCACAGTGTTTATGTACGTAGATTGAGAGATCTCAAGCATCCAATACCATTCACAATGAGCATGATATAATCGACTTAAAGCATCACAAATATAACCGTGCTCCCACTAACCCTTTTACACACATTTTACTTTCGGATTTTTAACAAAACCAAACATTTTGATAACGTTAACAACCGAATATTCTTGCTTCGCGACGCCTTCTTAGGACTATAAATGACCCTCTGGAGTTTGCAAACATTTTGCTCACTCCCTGAAGTTGTGAACACCTTTGGCTGCTACATTTCTACCTCAATGTCATCATTGAGAAATGTTGTGTTCACACCCATTTGTCATTTCTCATATTCATAATATAAAGATATAACTAATAAAATCCAAATAGACCATAGCATCACAACTGATGAAAAGTTCCCACAGACAACTATTTGCCTATGAGAATAACCCCTTCCCATCAGTTAAGCTTTAAAGGTCGCTACCTTCCCATTTACTCCAAGCTTTCGCTTGTAGATCCATTCGCATCCAATGTGAACAATTCCCTCAAGATGATCTACTAAGGTCCATACCTTATCAGAGTACATGAAGTCTATTTCAAATCTCATTGCATCTTGCCAATGTCCCGAAACGATGTGCAACATCATCTCCTTGAAAGTCATAGGATCACATCCATGGTCAAAATCATTTTGACAACTTTCTAGGAGTAAATTCAATTTATCAGGAGTTCTTGAAACACTTTCAGATCTCCTTGGTATGTGTAGTTCAAGGTTATGATTTACTCAATTAATTTCACCGTTTTCACTTTTCTAGTGGTTTGTGGTTCTTGAACCCTTTCAAGTTATATTATATTGTCGTTCTTTCTAATAAAAACATTTTCTCTAGAAAGATCACACTTGCGAAACAAACACTTTGTCTCCAATTGATAATATAAATTTTCACAAAATAACATAAGATGGATCAATTATCCAACTTATCTCCCACTAGCTGCTTCACATAAGCAAACCAATCTCAAATCTATATTTGGATTATTTTTCAGTCCATATCGTCTATGGAGTTTTGGTCACTGTATTGCTATGAATTATGTTCAACAAATATGTAACTTTAGAGAGTTACTCAGAGAGAATCACATTCTCTTTAAGATAATTCAACATCCTCTTGCACTAACATTTAGTGCTCTACATACGTCCATATGAATCAAATTTAATGGACATTCAGCACATGTTAAAGATATATGGGATTTAAGTTATCATTCTTTTTATATTCTTTGAATATAATCATACATAAGTTTACCAGATTCAATAAAACATGCATTTTTAAAAATAATGCAAATCACATTCGCATATTTAAAAAAATTTCATTCTCTATCAAAATAGAAACATTGTTCATGATTAAATCTAGAACAATAAATAATTGTTCAAACCAGTTCCTAACCAGTTCAAGATTTTATATTAAATAAATGTTTCAAGCAGCCTTTGCAACAACTCTTGCTACAATGCTTACCCTCATGTAGATTTCACCTTCCTAGGGCTCTCTACTTCTTCTCAACATCCGCAACTCTTTGCAAAGATGTGAGCAATTGATATCATATACCAAAGAAGTAGAAACAATAGAAACAATAACTTTAATATAAAACATACCCTTTCTAGAACCCTTCTAGTTTAGGTATTCCTTGCAATTTTGCGCCAGTGACCATCAGTGAAAACCTAGTTGATTCTTCTTTTTAGTTGCTACTATATCCATTTTCATCTTTTGAGTTCGAGAACAATTTCCTTTCCTCTACTTTATCCTTGAATTCTTCCTAAGATTCAACAAGAAGAACACATTTCTCCTTTGAATCGATGACTCATGAGTTTCCAACATTTTGACTATAAGATCAAATCTACAGCCAGTTAATGATGTATTGTCACATTCAGATTTTCCAATTTCTCAACAAGAGATATTTTTCTTACACCATGCTCATAGACCGAAGCCCATCTTGCATGTGAAATGAAAATAGCTCTTTTGAAGTCGCAAGTCTCAGTAATCGCGTCTGTTCACCAAACAACATTTGTAGGTGTTGGAAAATATCAGCAATGTGAGCGAGTTTCTCATATCTATGTTGAAACTCATTTATGACATTGATGCTATCATATAGCACCTAGCCGAGAGATCATCGTCCCACCACTTCTCAAGTGTGGCGATCTCTTCATGAGACGAACTAGGAGACACTTCAACAGGAGGCTCCCACCAAGGGTATATAGTAACCTCTTAGAAGCAATCACTATTTTAAATTACGTAGTCAATCAAAATAATTTGGTCCGATTAATTTGTTTGTATCGAGACTTGATGTAATCGAATTCACGTCAATCACAATATTGAGAATAAACAGAAAACACAAGCAACCGTTTGATTATTAATTAATTCAAAAACTTTGGACTTTAGTTATTGAATGCTCCCACTAAATTTTTTGAAATCGTCACCCTCATGACAAATGAACGGAAAATCGTATTTTCTTAATGGGCTTGGAGTCCAACTAGCTCATGATAGCCCCGGGCGAGGTCCAGCCGACCTCATGATACTAAAGGTAGCTCACAATTGCATCATATGCAAGCCCCAAGAAATTCGTCTCGTGATTGGCATAACCCTACGGAGGCAGGCCAATTATGTCTTCTCACGTCAAACTAACCCATCCCACGGATGGTAATGTCTGCCAATAAGACCCCACGAGGGTGAGCAATCTTAAAGGTTAACAAAACCCTATCCATAATTAAGTGGCAGTTAAACATACAGCTTTCCTATGACAGATGCCCCCCACGAGGGTGAGACAAGACACCTGACACAAGTAGCGTCTCATGGCTTAACTGTTGATGGAAGACGGAAGCAACAAACTCCTTTGAGCTCCCTTTACAGTTTGATATTAAAAAATTTGAATCATATTCAAAAGAGGGATTTAATAATTTTCAAATCTCATCAAGTACTTGTTTGTTTGTTTGCCGGATTCATGCAACTATGTTTTATTCATGCAATCATATGTACTAATAAAACATACAAACAAACATTTACCATACATCACATGCATAATAAAAATAAATATGGACGATTACGACCTTTTCCTAATTGATCCACGTGAGCCATACATGGATCACAAGGCTGTCTAAGGTGATGCAGGTAAGTAATGCAATCCTATTACATTTTTGCTTCCATTATACACGTCTTGATCCTTGGTGCTCCGTCTTCAATCTCGATCTCCCAGTAATTCTCAAAAATTTACATTTAAATCGTGCAAACAAGAGAATAGGGATACAAATCCGGGGTGGGGTACATCAGAAAATAGAGAGAGCAGGCTCGCAGGCATGATAACCAAAATCACAATAGCAATGAAACCTAAAAATTTACCTAAACACATTGGTCAAGGCCCTAATCATCCATCATGCAATCACAACATATGTAATTAAACATTAAACTAACCAATTACATCATATATAATTGGACTAATCACATCACATGTAATTAGAGCACAATAATTAATTTATTCTATCGTTTCCCACTAATCACATCATTAATTGAAAATAAAATTAATAAATTAAATAAAACCATTTTATTTAATTTCTAATTAATTAAATTTCAATTAATTGATAAAATCACTATTTTACCTATTAATCATATTAATCGAAAAATAAAATTAACAAACTAAATGAAACACTGTTAGGATCGGTCCGGAGTGTTTAGAGGGGAGGGGGGGTGTGAATGAACACTCCTTTAAAATTAATCCTTATTGATTTCTCTCGGGTTAGTGAGTGAAATCTATTTCTTAGTCAACTTATGTGCAGAACAGACCACTTAATATAAGAGTGCGGAACGGTCTGTTCTTGACTAGTAAGAACGGCTTGATGGCTTACTGATTGTAACTCAGTACAAAATGAGAATAGACAGGATATGTTTCTGGAAGTTCGAAGGTGGTGTAATCCTTCTACGTCTCTCCTTCTTCCAATTAAGGAAGGATACACTAGAAGACTTTGAGTAATACAACCACTTGTATAACCCCGATTCAGCTGGATTTATCCCACTACCAGACTGAAACTCCTAGTCTCTCGATCTGTTCAGACACAAACTGTGTGACAGTTACAACAAAATCTCACTCTTCTATTTTAGTAAAATACAGAAGGCGAACTTATTTTGTCTATGCACACAATGATCCTATGATGATCAAATATTACAATATGCTGTGCTTATGAAAACTTTTAGCAGTTCGGCTCAAGAATATCTGGACTTGTAAGATTGTGTTGTTTTTGTTTTCTTTTGTTTCTTGATTGATCAGTCGACACTTTGAGCTCTTTAGTTGCATCCTTATATAGTTGCTTATACCAACGACATTATTTCCTTTTCTGTGCAACTCTTGACTCTGTTCAATCTCTGAGTAAGCTTCAGTCTTATTCTTTTAGGCACTTTCCATTCTGGTCTGTGCTTTCGGCGTCTGTCAGGTAAGCTCTTCTTTGTCTTCTTACCTTTTAAGGTAATCTTCAGTCCTTGGTCTTTTTCACCATAATTGCATAATTAAATGCTTCAATAAATAATCGTTAATGATTCGGACTGAAGAACGAATCTTATTCAACCTTGTCTGCTATGATCTGATCATTATTGAGCTGATCTCGTGCTTCGATCTGGTCAGGCTCATCGATCCGTTCTGATTTTGCGATAGACCATATCGGCGTGATCTGCTTTTTCATGGTTTTACGGCTTTGATCGGTCTGATCTGTTTTGTCATCTTTAAAATCCAGAACTAACAAATTCCCCCTTTTTGATGATGACAAAACCTAGCTTCTATGTCTTCTTATTCAGTCTTTGAACAAGCTTTGAATAGAGTCCTTGCAGATCAATTAAGTCTTCTTGTTCAAAATAAATGAACACTGTAGGTTGTAGTTCGGATCGATTAAGTCATTTGTTCAAAATAAATGAACTATTCAAAATAAATGAATGAGACTTAGATAAGTGACTGAAGGACTTTGATTTTATTCAAGAAAAATCAGATAGATACATTTACATGTCTGATTCAAATAGACATCTATTTCTTTGCTGAGGACTGCTGAGCTGACTTGAAATCCTTAATCTTTTCCCCCTTTTTGTCAGCAGCAATCTCCTGAAGGAAAGTTACGCTTAATAAATTAGAATTCACATTTTTAATAAATTAAGTATTATGATTTATTATTTCAAAAATAATATCCGGATAAAACATCTAAAATGACCCAAAAAATTTATGGACTCCAAACAATTTGGATCCAAAATTAAAAATCATATTTTTAAATCCAAAAATACATTATTTTCGGATTTTGAAAATAATATTTTTTAAACTAAAAAAATAGCTCGAAAAACACTATTCATCATCTTACATAAATGGAATTAGGGTTTAACATACTACATCTTGCAACCGCCGCCAGCGCCGCCCCACTTCACTAGCTCACGCGCAACCGCCTTAGTACTCGCCGGTCGTTTTCTACTACACCGATGTAGCAACATCCCGAGCCGCTCATTCGATGGTCCATGCAGAAGCTTTTGGGCGAGCGCAGACGGGGAGAACATTTCTCTGGCATAACTGCGGTGCAGCAACACATCTCGCTGCAGAGCCGGGGATCGCAAACTCAAGCAGAGGGATAGCGAAAAAATGATTCTCCGCCAAGTTCGATGCTGCTTTGTCCACGCCCTAAGGATCCAGTGGCGTCGTCGCATGGGTTGCGCGAGCAGGCTAAGCCCTAGACAGCGGAGAACGATTCCCCGTCGTATGGGCCGCCGCTCGCCGTGCCTCCGGCCCCCACTGCCTCAACTTGCAGAGATGGTTTCTGGTTTTTCGGCAGCAGTTCTAGAAATAAAAAACAAATTTTAACTCAAGTTCTATGTTTTTCCGGACTACCTTATTTCTGAAATTTCGAAAACGATATTGGAAACGATCTAATAAAATTAGTTATCAAATACATGAATCAAATCACAACTGGCCTGATACCACTGTTGGGTTTCTGTACCCTGACGTCAGATCTAAACGCAGCGGAATAAAACATAAACAGATCTGGACCCGGAGACGGAAGATTGCGCCTGATTCATATATAATCATGCAAGAATTTCAAATAAATGCACGAAAAGAGGATTACCGATAACAGCGAAATCAATATGATGTCGGTGGTCCTCGAGTCCAATCAACCTGACCAGATCTACAAGCCAACACCAGTGCTTGTTTGACGTTAGTGTTTCAATGAGATAATGTATTGTGGAATGAATGGAGTCTCTTAGTTTCTCAGAAACTAGAATGACTTATTTATAGGGTCATTGAGTCACTAATGAGCTTTGGGTGCATAAAGCCAACAGACCAACATTTGGCTTATAGGGCAATATGCTAACAGTTTGCTCATGCTCTTTCATTAGGTGGATTGCTCGGTTAGTGTTCAGGGGCGTAGCCAGGATTTGGCGTCTAGAGGAGCTGGATTTATGTTAAAAAATGCATTGATAAAAAAATCGACACGTTAATGTGTGTGTGTGTGTGTGTATATATATATATATATATATATATATATATATTCGATCCGCTACCCCAAGGAAAAATAAAACTTTAAGGAGAGAATATAAAAGCAGCCGCACATACACTGTTGCAGAGGGCACTTAACGTTATATGCATATGATTGTTGTCTTAAAACAACGCCAAAAAAGGCAAACTGTTACGACCATGCATGTCTTGTTAGTCTTGACAACCAAACATCTCAAGATCATAATAGCTAAAGCCATACAGAATTTAAATACATAAATCAGAAGTTTCTTTAATGCAAATGCAGCAATCAACTAACGAAAAATAACAATAAGTTAAATCTAATCTTTTTTTATTTGACAAGATTACACCTATATAATACTTTTCTTATATCATTAATATTTTGTTTCAACCCCAAACAATTCAAATGCAACACTTTTACCTGTGAACAACGGAAATTGTAATATTTTTAAAAAGTAGTCATAAGTTTTATTATATATGAAAATATATAACAGAATAACAAAAAAATTTTCGTTTCATAGGTAGGGATGTAAAAAGTTTGGTTAATTTTTTTTATAAAGTACCGAAAAAATATTGTTTGCACAAAATTTTGTTAAAGCTTGTGATAAAATGCGAAACATATCAATTTGATGGATATTAAAACTAAGATTTTATGTCATTTTATATTATTTTATAAAATATATAATATACCCTATCGCGATTAACTTTATAATTTTTTTAAGTAGTATTTTGAACTTAAGTCACTTTATATAGATATATATCAAATATTTAAATAAGTTATGCATGTTTTGTTTTTATTTGAAAAAATACTAAGAAAATTTGTTAGCTCTAAATCTGATAAATAACATTTTATGTCAAAATGACTATGTTGATAGTGTCCATATCTTTATTAGATATTGTGATAAATTTAAAAAAATTAAGTTCTTATAATGTTAAAAAAGTAAGAAGACACGAGATAAAATATAAAAAATAAGAATTACACATCATTTGATTTTTTAAAGAAGAAAATAAAAATAAAAATAAATTAAGATTAAACCAAAATAACAATTACTTTATTGAATATATTTTTAACTTTTTTGTATGTTTCTCTATAATTAATTTTAGAAACTTATTCTAAGAATGCAAATATTAGTATACTTATCAAAAAAAAAAAAACAATTAACAAAGGGGTACAATTGCCAAATTATATTGCAAAAGATGGGGGGCAAATTTAATTTAATATTATAAAAATGAAAAAAATTTCACAAAATAACGTAAATTTAATTTTTTTTACTAAACTATAGTAATTCGCAGTCCCAAATCGCGAATTTAATAAAGTCACGAATCTGATTCTCGAATTAAAGATTTATCAAATTTTATTTTTTAAAAAATAAAGAAAATAGAATTATCAAAGCTGGAATGCGAATTCCAATTCAACTATGCGAATTCACTGCACGGTCAGAATTCAAATGCAATCATTGCATTTATTACAAATATATAATATAATAACATAATATGTATATAAAATATTATATTCTATATATACACATATGTATATTATATATATATAAAAATTTAATTTTTTATAATAATAATACTAATTGTGAATATTATAATTATAATTATTTTTAATTTTATTATTATAATTATATTATTATTATGTTCAGATCATAATTTGACAACGTGGAGGAGAGTATTGTATCATCCTACATAGGTAACATGTTCGAAATGGATCGCCCTTCTGCTACATCATAAAAGAATTATAATTATTTGGTTGTCTACTCGCTGCTGTAGTGGCTCCAGATGCCTCAAGTTGTTATCACTCCTGGGCAGCCGGAGGTTCAACAGGTTGTTCGGGTTCTTGAGTCTCGACGTTCATAGATGAACCTCAAACATTAAGGTCAGCAAAATAATCATAACCTTCATTTAACTCAGAAATGGTACATGCAAATTCATTGCCGACAATGAACTAAGTGATAGGCGACCGAGGATGAGACTCAGGCTACGACCCCGGTTGCGACCAGCACTGCTAGATGAAGATGCCATTATTAATAAACAATGTAGACAAATATATTAAATAGTAGAAGTATAGAACTTTGAAAGATAGAATTGCGTGGATTTACACAGTTATCATTTGTAAATCCGCACAATTTTATCTTTTGAGAGATCGCCATGCAAAAATGCATTGCTGATATCGAGTTGGCGAATGGACCACCGATGCATGATGGCTAAGGATAAGATAGTGAGGATGGTGACTGATTTAACAACTGGCTGAACGTCATGCCTGGACGCTGATGTAATCCTTTAGCAACAAGATAAGCTTTGAAATTTGTAATTGCTTCCATCAGGTTTGCGTTTGATGCAAAAAACTCATTTACATCCAATAACATTTTGACTGGGATATGGGGGGAGCAAGAGTCCAAATCCCATGACGAGTGAGAGCAATGAACTCGTCAGACATAGCATGACGTAGGTGAGGATATAAGGCTTGAGAAGCGCATGTTGGTTCAATATTATCTGGCAGATGATGACTAGTGGCAGTAAAAAAATTATTTGGTCGAAAAATATTGTTCATACTGTGGGTGCGCATATGGTATGAGTGCAGAGTGGATTGGCTGTAGTCTGAGAGTCTTGGGTAGCATCCAAAGATGGACTAGCCAGAGACGGTGAGTCGACTAGATTGGACGGATCTGAATCAGGGGAGATAGCAAGGGAGTGCGCGATCTTGGATATAGAGATAAGAATGGTGCATGATGAGATGAAGCCAAAGATGAAAGAGGTACCAAGACTGATGATGTGATGCCCCGAAATTAATTAATGGTAACTTGGACATTAATTATGTTTATATGATGTATCATGTATTGATAGATTTATGTGTTGGGTATTAAGATGTTAACATGATTAATTGTGTTAAATTATCAATTATGAGGAAGATATGATTTTAAATGAAGTTTAGAGCATTGTTGTAAAGTGCCTTTAAAATACCAAGTTGGGTATTTTATACATCATGTTAAGTTTGGGGTACAATTTTTATTAAGTTATTACAACCCCTTTTAAATCCCCTACACATCACTTTAACCCCCCACATTACCATTCACCTTTTAAAAATCCCCAAATCACTTCCCAACCCCAAACCCTACCCATTTTCGAAATCCACCAAAAAGGAAGAAGGAAAGTCCCACAAAAACTTTATTTGTGTGATCTTTGCTAGGATTTGGAGCCTACAAGAGGTATGGAACCATTCCTATAAGTTTTATGATGTTTGGTGTTGAAATGGGTTAAGTTTTGATGTTTTATGTGGGTTTGTTTGGGTATGTGTTGTGTATGGTTGGGGTATGATTTTTGAAGTGTTTTATGTTGGTTTTGGTGGGTTATGATGTTATTGATGTTTTATGGAAGTTTGGTTTTGGGATGGTATGTGAAAGAGCTTGAAAAATGAGCATTAATGGCGAAAATTCGATGTACAGCACTCGGCGATCGATCGCCCGTCCTTGGCGATCGATCGCGAGCGTCCAGTACCAGCCAGAAGCATTTGGCGATCGATCGCCACTTTTGGGCGATCGATCGGCGGGCCTGGCGATCGATCGCGCCAAAAAGTGGCGATCGATCGCCAAGAAGGAGATTTTGGCCCCTCGTCCAGTGCGATCTCGCGATCGATCGCGCCTGGGTGGCGATCGATCGCGAGCTGAAGAAAAGTGGATTTTTGATTTTTTTGTGGGATTTTTTGGATATTGGACTATGTTTAGCTTCTAATATCAATTTGTATGGTTGTGTAGAACCATCCCAGGTGCCCACAACATCCAGGAGATAAAGCTCTCCAAATTCTCCACTTTTGGGAATTAAGGTACGTAAGAGACGTACGAGCATCGGACGGTAAACCATGCCCTTACATATTATGATGATGTTTAAGATGATGTTATGATGATGATATCTATGATGATATTTATAATGATGATGCTTATGATGATGTTACGATGATGATGCTTAAGATGATGTTTATGATAACGATGTTATGAGGACGTCTATAATGACGAAGTTTATGATAAGGTCATACGACGTATATGATTGGGTAAGATGCCCTCGTGGTAAGATGCCACGCAATGTTTATAATATGGTAAGACGCCATATGATTGGGTAAGATGCCCATGTGGTAAGATGCCACGCAATGTTTATAATATGGTAAGACGCCATATGATTGGGTAAGATGCCCACGTGGTAAGATGCCACGCAATGTTTATAATATGGTAAGACGCCATATGATTGGGTAAGATGCCCACGTGGTAAGATGCCACGCAATGTTTATAATATGGTAAGACGCCATATGATTGGGAAAGATGCCCACGTGGTAAGATGCCACGCAATGTTTATAATATGGTAAGACGCCATATGATTGGGAAAGATGCCCACGTGGTAAGATGCCACGCAATGATTATGATATGGTAAGATGCCATACAATGGGGTAAGACACCCCAATATATGAATAAGAGTCAGGGATAACCAAGGAGGTCGGAGGACGACCAATAACTTTTACTTAACTAAGATGTTATGCATTATTGTATGCTTTTATATAATGTTAAGTAAATATATGAATGCTCATGATGTGTTATCCCTGTAGGTACACTTTTGGACCAAGGGCCTAGGGTCGGGTTGAGGAAGTGAGCTAAAGGGAGCATGATGAACATAGGATGCAGGATTTTTTGATAGTCTCTACTCTAGGAGTAGTGTAAATCTATAGCTTTAACATTCTTTATTGGGAATGTAATTAAATAGCTTTGAAAACGTTATTTTTGGCCTGTAATCTCCCTAGCTCAAACTACAACCGGAACCCTTAAGAGGTTATAAATGCATGTTCTGTTCCATCTATGTGTACTAAATGATATTAAGGTAGGAAGACCCTACATTAGTGGTATCAGAGCAGTGGTTAGATAACCCGGGAATGAGTGAAGGGTAGCCTTAGCAATAAGTTAGCTAGGCGCTTACTTTCGAGCATGTTTTGTGCATAAGTTACATATGAAGTATATGATGTTATGCTAACATGTTTTGTTTATCTAACGAAGTATTATACGAACTGCTTTTGGATCTTGTTGTTAATCCTTGTGTTGCAGTATGGCAGCAAACGTGGAGGTAGGTGACGCAGTGAGCGTCAATGCAAGCGCGGGGCGTACGAATCCCCTACCCCCGCCAGCTTTTGATGATGAACCGGCCGAGCAACAGTTGTTGCCAGGGGAGCTAAGCCTAACTCAGTTTCTTGCTTACCGACCCCCAACCTTTGAAGGAACCGAAACTGGGGAACGAGCTGAGGAATGGTTAGAAAGAATAGAGCAAATCTTTGTGGCAGCCCCATGTGCGAAGACAGCATGGATACGGTTAGCGGAGTTCCAATTGGCCAAGAAGGCGTTAATGTGGTGGAAGACCACTGTGGTAGAGCAAGAGGCTCAAGGTCATGAAGTTAACTGGAAAATGTTTCGAACTCGCTTCCTGAACCGTTATTTCTCGGCTGCAGCACGACAGGCTAAGGAAGATGAATTCACTCACCTCAAGCAAGGTAATATGTCGGTATCGGATTATGCTCTTCAGTTTTGCTCCTTGCTCCGATATGTGCCTCACATTGCCACAAGCACGCAAGCGAAGATGAGGAATTTCATGAAGGGTCTGAGGCCGGAGCTATACGATAGGGTGATCACTTATGGCCCTACTTGTTTTGATGATGCACTCTCAAGGGCTGAGCTAGCCGAACTAGGAGTGGGTGCATACCCTGATGTTGTACCACCGTCGGCACCCTCTCAGAAATCCACTCCGGATAATTTGAAGCCGAGGAATGATCAGTTCAAGTCAAGGGGAAACTCCTCAGCGTCAAGGTTTAGTGGTAAGAAGTCCGACAATAGGTGGAAAGGAAACCGAAGAGGTGATGCCCCATCTGGAAGGGGGCAGTCTCAGGGAGACAGATCCGGGAGGATCCAATGCACTCTTTGTGGGCAACCACATCTGGCGAAAGACTGTATAGGGTGCTATGTTTGTGGCGACAAGGGCCACTTTGCTAGACAGTGTCCCAACAGGGGAAGTCAACAGGGTTCTGCGGGGAGGCCTGCAGATAGGACAGCACAGCACAGACCACCCTTTGTACCAAGACAGCATGGAGGTCAGCCCATGGGGCCACCTCAAGGACAAGTCTATGCACTGACAAGGGAGCAGGCTTCAGCGGCTCCGGAGGAGGTTATAGCGGGTACGTGTCTTTTATTTACGCACCCTGCTTTTATATTGATCGACACAGGTGCGTCACACTCTTTTGTGTCGACAAGTTTTGTGGAAAGGTACCACTTATGCACTTCTCCGTCGCCCACGCCTCTTATAGTCTCGACCCCCCGCTGGAAGAAGTATGATTACTGATCGGATCGTCTTCAATGGCCTCATTTATTTTGAGGATAAGGAACTAAGGTCAGACTTGATTGTTCTGGGGATGTCAGATTTTGATTGCATTCTGGGCATTGATGTTCTGAACAGGTATCAGGCAGTTGTGAACTGTAGGCAGAGAACTGTACGGTTTAAATCCGATATGGGAGTCCCATGGACGTTCTATGGGGATGGTTCTCGCTCTAAGATTCCATTGATATCTGCTGTCAAGATGGCGCAGTTGTTGGAACGAGGTCATTCAGGATATCTCATTTATGCCGTCGATGTTACGGAAAAGAAAGGAGAAGTGAAAGTTGAAGTTGTGCCCGTAGTGGCGGAGTTCCCTGATGTCTTTCCGGAGGAGATTCCCGGATTCCCACCGACGAGAGAGGTCGAGTTTGGGATTGAGTTATTACCAGGGACGTCGGCCATTTCTCGTGCCCCTTATAGGATGGCACCAGCGGAGCTAAGGGAATTAAAGATTCATTTGCAAGAGCTCCTTGATAACGGCTATATACGCCCTAGCGTATCGCCCTGGGGAGCACCAGTGTTATTTGTGAAGAAGAAAGATGGTTCAATGCGTTTGTGCATTGATTACAGACAGCTGAACAAAGCCACAGTGAAGAATAAGTACCCACTTCCGAGGATCGATGATTTATTTGATCAGTTACAGGGTACGAGGCTCTACAGTAAGATCGATCTGAGGTCGGGGTACCATCAGATTCGAGTAAGAGAAGAGGATGTCCAGAAGACAGCCTTCAGGACTAGGTATGGGCATTATGAATTCCTAGTCATGCCTTTTGGGGTGACAAATGCCCCGGCTGTTTTCATGAGTTTGATGAACAAGGTGTTCCAGCCGTATTTGGATCAATTCGTCATAGTTTTCATTGACGACATACTCATCTACTCTAGGACTGAAGAAGATCATGTACGGCACTTGAGGACAGTACTTCAGATCCTTAGGGATCATCAGTTGTATGCTAAGCTTAGCAAGTGCGAATTCTGGTTAGACAGCGTGGTGTTCCTAGGCCATGTCATATCTAGCCAAGGAATATCTGTGGATCCGAGGAAGATTGAAGCTGTGATGGAGTGGGCAGCACCCACTTCTGTACCCGAAATACGGAGTTTTCTGGGCTTAGCAGGTTATTACCGACGTTTTGTCGAGGGGTTTTCCAAGATCGCTAAGCCATTGACACAGCTGACTCAGAAAGGAGTCCCATTCTTTTGGTCCGAAGCTTGTGAGGAAAGCTTCCAAGAATTGAAGCGTCGTTTGACGACAGCGCCAGTATTGGTGATTCCGTCTGAGGATAAGAGGTTTGCCTTGTACACGGATGCGTCACTGCAGGGTTTGGGCTGCGTATTGATGCAAGACAGACAAGTGGTAGCCTATGCTTCGAGACAGTTGAAGCCTCATGAGACCAGGTACCCAGTCCATGATCTGGAACTGGCAGCTATCATTTTCGCCTTGAAGATTTGGCGTCATTACCTTTATGGTACTACGTTTACCATTTTTACGGACCATAAGAGCCTGAAGTTCTTGTTCACTCAGGCAGAGTTGAATATGAGGCAAAGGAGGTGGATGGATTTACTCAAGGATTATGACTGTGAAATTGAGTACCATCCTGGTAAGGCAAATTTGATAGCAGACGCCTTAAGTAGGAAGGTGAAGAGTACTGCTGAGGACGTTATGTGTTTATCAGCTTTGATGACTTCTTACTGCCATCTGGGCTATGACTTCGATGTAGACACGTCGCCGGTGCGAGTGTCGACCTTATTGGCCGAGCCAGACGTATTTGAGGCTATCAGGAAAGCCCAGAGGTTGGATGATGAAGTTCAGAGATGGTCATCAATAGTACTTCGAGGTCAGCCAACAAAGTTTAGTGTGGCTGAAGATGACTCTTTAAGATTGGGCAACCGATGGGTGGTCCCAGATGCGCCAGGATTGCGTAAAGGAATTTTAGAACGGGCTCATAGTAGCCGGTTCAGTATCCACCCTGGAGGAAGAAAGATGTATAAGGACCTAAGTGGTCAATTCTGGTGGAGACGCATGAAGCGTGATGTGATCAGCTTCGTTAAGAGATGTTTGATCTGCCAACAAGTAAAGGCAGAAAGGCAGAGGCCTGGTGGCGAGCTGAAGAGCTTGGAGGTACCTAAGTGGAAGTGGGAGCATATATCTATGGACTTCGTGACCCACTTGCCAAGGTCGGCCTCTGGATTTGATGCGATCTGGGTGATCGTAGATAGGCTGACGAAGGTAGCTCATTTCATCCCTTACAATATGACTTTCACGTATCTAAAGATGGCCCAATTATATGTACGGGATGTAGTGAGATTGCATGGGATTCCAGTCTCGATCGTGTCTGACAGAGACCCAAGGTTTACTTCTCATTTCTGGGAAGGTCTCCAGACAGCCTTGGGCACCGAGGCGAGACTAAGTACAGCTTATCACCCTCAGACTGATGGCCAAACGGAGCGTACTATACAGACGCTCGAAGATATACTGAGGGCATGTGTTTTGGAGTTTGATACTCCGTGGCAAGAGTCTATACCTCTGGTGGAGTTCTCCTACAATAGCAGCTATCAGGCGAGCATTCAAATGGCCCCTTTTGAAGCTCTGTACGGACGACGATGTAGGTCACCGTTGTATTGGGAGGACTTGACGAGTAAAGCGGTCGGAGGACCGGATATGATTAAGGACATGGAGGAAAAGATTAAGATGATACGCTTAAAGATGAAAGCGGCCCAAGATAGGCAAGCAGCCTATGCAAATAAGCGGCGACGGCCGCTAGAATTTCAAGTGGGAGACAAGGTCTTCTTGAAAATCTCACCCTTCAGGGGTGTTGTTCGATTTGGTATGCGGGGGAAGTTATCCCCGAGGTATGTTGGACCGTATGAGGTATTACAGCGTATCGGCACTTTGGCTTACCGATTGGCTTTACCGCCGTCCTTATCTGGAATTCATGATGTCTTCCATGTTTCTATGTTGAGAAAGTATGAGCCAGATCCGTCTCATGTGTTACAGCCTACTGAAGTGCAGTTAGACTCAGATGTATCCTACGTTGAACGACCGGTCAGAATTCTGGATCGTGAGGATCGCAGACTACGAAGTAAAGTTATACCAATGGTCAAAGTTCAGTGGGATCGTCGGGGTGTCGAGGAGGCTACGTGGGAGACGGAGCGGCATATGATGCAGCATTACCCCGAACTATTTTCTGGTATGATTTATGTTTAGTTTCTTTTGGGTAAGTGCATGCGATTTCGAGGACGAAATCTTGTAAGTAGGGGAGTAATGTGATGCCCCGAAATTAATTAATGGTAACTTGGACATTAATTATGTTTATATGATGTATCATGTATTGATAGATTTATGTGTTGGGTATTAAGATGTTAACATGATTAATTGTGTTAAATTATCAATTATGAGGAAGATATGATTTTAAATGAAGTTTAGAGCATTGTTGTAAAGTGCCTTTAAAATACCAAGTTGGGTATTTTATACATCATGTTAAGTTTGGGGTACAATTTTTATTAAGTTATTACAACCCCTTTTAAATCCCCTACACATCACTTTAACCCTCCACATTACCATTCACCTTTTAAAAATCCCCAAATCACTTCCCAACCCCAAACCCTACCCATTTTCGAAATCCACCAAAAAGGAAGAAGGAAAGTCCCACAAAAACTTTATTTGTGTGATCTTTGCTAGGATTTGGAGCCTACAAGAGGTATGGAACCATTCCTATAAGTTTTATGATGTTTGGTGTTGAAATGGGTTAAGTTTTGATGTTTTATGTGGGTTTGTTTGGGTATGTGTTGTGTATGGTTGGGGTATGATTTTTGAAGTGTTTTATGTTGGTTTTGGTGGGTTATGATGTTATTGATGTTTTATGGAAGTTTGGTTTTGGGATGGTATGTGAAAGAGCTTGAAAAATGAGCATTAATGGCGAAAATTCGATGTACAGCACTCGGCGATCGATCGCCCGTCCTTGGCGATCGATCGCGAGCGTCCAGTACCAGCCAGAAGCATTTGGCGATCGATCGCCACTTTTGGGCGATCGATCGGCGGGCCTGGCGATCGATCGCGCCAAAAAGTGGCTATCGATCGCCAAGAAGGAGATTTTGGCCCCTCGTCCAGTGCGATCTCGCGATCGATCGCGCCTGGGTGGCGATCGATCGCGAGCTGAAGAAAAGTGGATTTTTGATTTTTTTGTGGGATTTTTTGGATATTGGACTATGTTTAGCTTCTAATATCAATTTGTATGGTTGTGTAGAACCATCCCAGGTGCCCACAACATCCAGGAGATAAAGCTCTCCAAATTCTCCACTTTTGGGAATTAAGGTACGTAAGAGACGTACGAGCATCGGACGGTAAACCATGCCCTTACATATTATGATGATGTTTAAGATGATGTTATGATGATGATATCTATGATGATATTTATAATGATGATGCTTATGATGATGTTACGATGATGATGCTTAAGATGATGTTTATGATAACGATGTTATGAGGACGTCTATAATGACGAAGTTTATGATAAGGTCATACGACGTATATGATTGGGTAAGATGCCCTCGTGGTAAGATGCCACGCAATGTTTATAATATGGTAAGACGCCATATGATTGGGTAAGATGCCCATGTGGTAAGATGCCACGCAATGTTTATAATATGGTAAGACGCCATATGATTGGGTAAGATGCCCACGTGGTAAGATGCCACGCAATGTTTATAATATGGTAAGACGCCATATGATTGGGTAAGATGCCCACGTGGTAAGATGCCACGCAATGTTTATAATATGGTAAGACGCCATATGATTGGGAAAGATGCCCACGTGGTAAGATGCCACGCAATGTTTATAATATGGTAAGACGCCATATGATTGGGAAAGATGCCCACGTGGTAAGATGCCACGCAATGATTATGATATGGTAAGATGCCATACAATGGGGTAAGACACCCCAATATATGAATAAGAGTCAGGGATAACCAAGGAGGTCGGAGGACGACCAATAACTTTTACTTAACTAAGATGTTATGCATTATTGTATGCTTTTATATAATGTTAAGTAAATATATGAATGCTCATGATGTGTTATCCCTGTAGGTACACTTTTGGACCAAGGGCCTAGGGTCGGGTTGAGGAAGTGAGCTAAAGGGAGCATGATGAACATAGGATGCAGGATTTTTTGATAGTCTCTACTCTAGGAGTAGTGTAAATCTATAGCTTTAACATTCTTTATTGGGAATGTAATTAAATAGCTTTGAAAACGTTATTTTTGGCCTGTAATCTCCCTAGCTCAAACTACAACCGGAACCCTTAAGAGGTTATAAATGCATGTTCTGTTCCATCTATGTGTACTAAATGATATTAAGGTAGGAAGACCCTACATTAGTGGTATCAGAGCAGTGGTTAGATAACCCGGGAATGAGTGAAGGGTAGCCTTAGCAATAAGTTAGCTAGGCGCTTACTTTCGAGCATGTTTTGTGCATAAGTTACATATGAAGTATATGATGTTATGCTAACATGTTTTGTTTATCTAACGAAGTATTATACGAACTGCTTTTGGATCTTGTTGTTAATCCTTGTGTTGCAGTATGGCAGCAAACGTGGAGGTAGGTGACGCAGTGAGCGTCAATGCAAGCGCGGGGCGTACGAATCCCCTACCCCCGCCAGCTTTTGATGATGAACCGGCCGAGCAACAGTTGTTGCCAGGGGAGCTAAGCCTAACTCAGTTTCTTGCTTACCGACCCCCAACCTTTGAAGGAACCGAAACTGGGGAACGAGCTGAGGAATGGTTAGAAAGAATAGAGCAAATCTTTGTGGCAGCCCCATGTGCGAAGACAGCATGGATACGGTTAGCGGAGTTCCAATTGGCCAAGAAGGCGTTAATGTGGTGGAAGACCACTGTGGTAGAGCAAGAGGCTCAAGGTCATGAAGTTAACTGGAAAATGTTTCGAACTCGCTTCCTGAACCGTTATTTCTCGGCTGCAGCACGACAGGCTAAGGAAGATGAATTCACTCACCTCAAGCAAGGTAATATGTCGGTATCGGATTATGCTCTTCAGTTTTGCTCCTTGCTCCGATATGTGCCTCACATTGCCACAAGCACGCAAGCGAAGATGAGGAATTTCATGAAGGGTCTGAGGCCGGAGCTATACGATAGGGTGATCACTTATGGCCCTACTTGTTTTGATGATGCACTCTCAAGGGCTGAGCTAGCCGAACTAGGAGTGGGTGCATACCCTGATGTTGTACCACCGTCGGCACCCTCTCAGAAATCCACTCCGGATAATTTGAAGCCGAGGAATGATCAGTTCAAGTCAAGGGGGAACTCCTCAGCGTCAAGGTTTAGTGGTAAGAAGTCCGACAATAGGTGGAAAGGAAACCGAAGAGGTGATGCCCCATCTGGAAGGGGGCAGTCTCAGGGAGACAGATCCGGGAGGATCCAATGCACTCTTTGTGGGCAACCACATCTGGCGAAAGACTGTATAGGGTGCTATGTTTGTGGCGACAAGGGCCACTTTGCTAGACAGTGTCCCAACAGGGGAAGTCAACAGGGTTCTGCGGGGAGGCCTGCAGATAGGACAGCACAGCACAGACCACCCTTTGTACCAAGACAGCATGGAGGTCAGCCCATGGGGCCACCTCAAGGACAAGTCTATGCACTGACAAGGGAGCAGGCTTCAGCGGCTCCGGAGGAGGTTATAGCGGGTACGTGTCTTTTATTTACGCACCCTGCTTTTATATTGATCGACACAGGTGCGTCACACTCTTTTGTGTCGACAAGTTTTGTGGAAAGGTACCACTTATGCACTTCTCCGTCGCCCACGCCTCTTATAGTCTCGACCCCCGCTGGAAGAAGTATGATTACTGATCGGATCGTCTTCAATGGCCTCATTTATTTTGAGGATAAGGAACTAAGGTCAGACTTGATTGTTCTGGGGATGTCAGATTTTGATTGCATTCTGGGCATTGATGTTCTGAACAGGTATCAGGCAGTTGTGAACTGTAGGCAGAGAACTGTACGGTTTAAATCCGATATGGGAGTCCCATGGACGTTCTATGGGGATGGTTCTCGCTCTAAGATTCCATTGATATCTGCTGTCAAGATGGCGCAGTTGTTGGAACGAGGTCATTCAGGATATCTCATTTATGCCGTCGATGTTACGGAAAAGAAAGGAGAAGTGAAAGTTGAAGTTGTGCCCGTAGTGGCGGAGTTCCCTGATGTCTTTCCGGAGGAGATTCCCGGATTCCCACCGACGAGAGAGGTCGAGTTTGGGATTGAGTTATTACCAGGGACGTCGGCCATTTCTCGTGCCCCTTATAGGATGGCACCAGCGGAGCTAAGGGAATTAAAGATTCATTTGCAAGAGCTCCTTGATAAGGGCTATATACGCCCTAGCGTATCGCCCTGGGGAGCACCAGTGTTATTTGTGAAGAAGAAAGATGGTTCAATGCGTTTGTGCATCGATTACAGACAGCTGAACAAAGCCACAGTGAAGAATAAGTACCCACTTCCGAGGATCGATGATTTATTTGATCAGTTACAGGGTACGAGGCTCTACAGTAAGATCGATCTGAGGTCGGGGTACCATCAGATTCGAGTAAGAGAAGAGGATGTCCAGAAGACAGCCTTCAGGACTAGGTATGGGCATTATGAATTCCTAGTCATGCCTTTTGGGGTGACAAATGCCCCGGCTGTTTTCATGAGTTTGATGAACAAGGTGTTCCAGCCGTATTTGGATCAATTCGTCATAGTTTTCATTGACGACATACTCATCTACTCTAGGACTGAAGAAGATCATGTACGGCACTTGAGGACAGTACTTCAGATCCTTAGGGATCATCAGTTGTATGCTAAGCTTAGCAAGTGCGAATTCTGGTTAGACAGCGTGGTGTTCCTAGGCCATGTCATATCTAGCCAAGGAATATCTGTGGATCCGAGGAAGATTGAAGCTGTGATGGAGTGGGCAGCACCCACTTCTGTACCCGAAATACGGAGTTTTCTGGGCTTAGCAGGTTATTACCGACGTTTTGTCGAGGGGTTTTCCAAGATCGCTAAGCCATTGACACAGCTGACTCAGAAAGGAGTCCCATTCTTTTGGTCCGAAGCTTGTGAGGAAAGCTTCCAAGAATTGAAGCGTCGTTTGACGACAGCGCCAGTATTGGTGATTCCGTCTGAGGATAAGAGGTTTGCCTTGTACACGGATGCGTCACTGCAGGGTTTGGGCTGCGTATTGATGCAAGACAGACAAGTGGTAGCCTATGCTTCGAGACAGTTGAAGCCTCATGAGACCAGGTACCCAGTCCATGATCTGGAACTGGCAGCTATCATTTTCGCCTTGAAGATTTGGCGTCATTACCTTTATGGTACTACGTTTACCATTTTTACGGACCATAAGAGCCTGAAGTTCTTGTTCACTCAGGCAGAGTTGAATATGAGGCAAAGGAGGTGGATGGATTTACTCAAGGATTATGACTGTGAAATTGAGTACCATCCTGGTAAGGCAAATTTGATAGCAGACGCCTTAAGTAGGAAGGTGAAGAGTACTGCTGAGGACGTTATGTGTTTATCAGCTTTGATGACTTCTTACTGCCATCTGGGCTATGACTTCGATGTAGACACGTCGCCGGTGCGAGTGTCGACCTTATTGGCCGAGCCAGACGTATTTGAGGCTATCAGGAAAGCCCAGAGGTTGGATGATGAAGTTCAGAGATGGTCATCAATAGTACTTCGAGGTCAGCCAACAAAGTTTAGTGTGGCTGAAGATGACTCTTTAAGATTGGGCAACCGATGGGTGGTCCCAGATGCGCCAGGATTGCGTAAAGGAATTTTAGAACGGGCTCATAGTAGCCGGTTCAGTATCCACCCTGGAGGAAGAAAGATGTATAAGGACCTAAGTGGTCAATTCTGGTGGAGACGCATGAAGCGTGATGTGATCAGCTTCGTTAAGAGATGTTTGATCTGCCAACAAGTAAAGGCAGAAAGGCAGAGGCCTGGTGGCGAGCTGAAGAGCTTGGAGGTACCTAAGTGGAAGTGGGAGCATATATCTATGGACTTCGTGACCCACTTGCCAAGGTCGGCCTCTGGATTTGATGCGATCTGGGTGATCGTAGATAGGCTGACGAAGGTAGCTCATTTCATCCCTTACAATATGACTTTCACGTATCTAAAGATGGCCCAATTATATGTACGGGATGTAGTGAGATTGCATGGGATTCCAGTCTCGATCGTGTCTGACAGAGACCCAAGGTTTACTTCTCATTTCTGGGAAGGTCTCCAGACAGCCTTGGGCACCGAGGCGAGACTAAGTACAGCTTATCACCCTCAGACTGATGGCCAAACGGAGCGTACTATACAGACGCTCGAAGATATACTGAGGGCATGTGTTTTGGAGTTTGATACTCCGTGGCAAGAGTCTATACCTCTGGTGGAGTTCTCCTACAATAGCAGCTATCAGGCGAGCATTCAAATGGCCCCTTTTGAAGCTCTGTACGGACGACGATGTAGGTCACCGTTGTATTGGGAGGACTTGACGAGTAAAGCGGTCGGAGGACCGGATATGATTAAGGACATGGAGGAAAAGATTAAGATGATACGCTTAAAGATGAAAGCGGCCCAAGATAGGCAAGCAGCCTATGCAAATAAGCGGCGACGGCCGCTAGAATTTCAAGTGGGAGACAAGGTCTTCTTGAAAATCTCACCCTTCAGGGGTGTTGTTCGATTTGGTATGCGGGGGAAGTTATCCCCGAGGTATGTTGGACCGTATGAGGTATTACAGCGTATCGGCACTTTGGCTTACCGATTGGCTTTACCGCCGTCCTTATCTGGAATTCATGATGTCTTCCATGTTTCTATGTTGAGAAAGTATGAGCCAGATCCGTCTCATGTGTTACAGCCTACTGAAGTGCAGTTAGACTCAGATGTATCCTACGTTGAACGACCGGTCAGAATTCTGGATCGTGAGGATCGCAGACTACGAAGTAAAGTTATACCAATGGTCAAAGTTCAGTGGGATCGTCGGGGTGTCGAGGAGGCTACGTGGGAGACGGAGCGGCATATGATGCAGCATTACCCCGAACTATTTTCTGGTATGATTTATGTTTAGTTTCTTTTGGGTAAGTGCATGCGATTTCGAGGACGAAATCTTGTAAGTAGGGGAGTAATGTGATGCCCCGAAATTAATTAATGGTAACTTGGACATTAATTATGTTTATATGATGTATCATGTATTGATAGATTTATGTGTTGGGTATTAAGATGTTAACATGATTAATTGTGTTAAATTATCAATTATGAGGAAGATATGATTTTAAATGAAGTTTAGAGCATTGTTGTAAAGTGCCTTTAAAATACCAAGTTGGGTATTTTATACATCATGTTAAGTTTGGGGTACAATTTTTATTAAGTTATTACAACCCCTTTTAAATCCCCTACACATCACTTTAACCCTCCACATTACCATTCACCTTTTAAAAATCCCCAAATCACTTCCCAACCCCAAACCCTACCCATTTTCGAAATCCACCAAAAAGGAAGAAGGAAAGTCCCACAAAAACTTTATTTGTGTGATCTTTGCTAGGATTTGGAGCCTACAAGAGGTATGGAACCATTCCTATAAGTTTTATGATGTTTGGTGTTGAAATGGGTTAAGTTTTGATGTTTTATGTGGGTTTGTTTGGGTATGTGTTGTGTATGGTTGGGGTATGATTTTTGAAGTGTTTTATGTTGGTTTTGGTGGGTTATGATGTTATTGATGTTTTATGGAAGTTTGGTTTTGGGATGGTATGTGAAAGAGCTTGAAAAATGAGCATTAATGGCGAAAATTCGATGTACAGCACTCGGCGATCGATCGCCCGTCCTTGGCGATCGATCGCGAGCGTCCAGTACCAGCCAGAAGCATTTGGCGATCGATCGCCACTTTTGGGCGATCGATCGGCGGGCCTGGCGATCGATCGCGCCAAAAAGTGGCGATCGATCGCCAAGAAGGAGATTTTGGCCCCTCGTCCAGTGCGATCTCGCGATCGATCGCGCCTGGGTGGCGATCGATCGCGAGCTGAAGAAAAGTGGATTTTTGATTTTTTTGTGGGATTTTTTGGATATTGGACTATGTTTAGCTTCTAATATCAATTTGTATGGTTGTGTAGAACCATCCCAGGTGCCCACAACATCCAGGAGATAAAGCTCTCCAAATTCTCCACTTTTGGGAATTAAGGTACGTAAGAGACGTACGAGCATCGGACGGTAAACCATGCCCTTACATATTATGATGATGTTTAAGATGATGTTATGATGATGATATCTATGATGATATTTATAATGATGATGCTTATGATGATGTTACGATGATGATGCTTAAGATGATGTTTATGATAACGATGTTATGAGGACGTCTATAATGACGAAGTTTATGATAAGGTCATACGACGTATATGATTGGGTAAGATGCCCTCGTGGTAAGATGCCACGCAATGTTTATAATATGGTAAGACGCCATATGAGTGGGTAAGATGCCCATGTGGTAAGATGCCACGCAATGTTTATAATATGGTAAGACGCCATATGATTGGGTAAGATGCCCACGTGGTAAGATGCCACGCAATGTTTATAATATGGTAAGACGCCATATGATTGGGTAAGATGCCCACGTGGTAAGATGCCACGCAATGTTTATAATATGGTAAGACGCCATATGATTGGGAAAGATGCCCACGTGGTAAGATGCCACGCAATGTTTATAATATGGTAAGACGCCATATGATTGGGAAAGATGCCCACGTGGTAAGATGCCACGCAATGATTATGATATGGTAAGATGCCATACAATGGGGTAAGACACCCCAATATATGAATAAGAGTCAGGGATAACCAAGGAGGTCGGAGGACGACCAATAACTTTTACTTAACTAAGATGTTATGCATTATTGTATGCTTTTATATAATGTTAAGTAAATATATGAATGCTCATGATGTGTTATCCCTGTAGGTACACTTTTGGACCAAGGGCCTAGGGTCGGGTTGAGGAAGTGAGCTAAAGGGAGCATGATGAACATAGGATGCAGGATTTTTTGATAGTCTCTACTCTAGGAGTAGTGTAAATCTATAGCTTTAACATTCTTTATTGGGAATGTAATTAAATAGCTTTGAAAACGTTATTTTTGGCCTGTAATCTCCCTAGCTCAAACTACAACCGGAACCCTTAAGAGGTTATAAATGCATGTTCTGTTCCATCTATGTGTACTAAATGATATTAAGGTAGGAAGACCCTACAGATGAACTGGGGCAACATGGAGATTCCCGTGGTGGAGGAGGAGAACAAAATGCATTCGAACAGTCGCGACGATATGGAAAAATAAATTCTAAGAACCTCATATGACGTGATAGATAAATCAGTGAGGACTTCAGATCCTAACATTTGTAAGTTCTTTGAGATGTGGAAGTCCCAATAAATAGATAAGGTCTGGAGTTGGATTCGAGTTAAGACGCTGCATAGATTTGAATCCAGGGATAACACATACAAGAAAATGTACACGGCTTTGGGTAATTGGTTACTCGTGAGAAAAGGGCCCCAAACAGATTCTTCTTGTCAATAGAGGCACGGACATTCTGTTGATGATATATACCAACGTCACAAAGGCGGAAACCTAGAGAGCTGGTGGCATGGAATCATGATGTAAGAGAGTTTTGCCAATTTGAACAATATTTCGGTGACAACATTTAGTTATGCCATTCTGTTGAGGCGTGCGAGGAGCGGTAATGAGCCAAGAAAAACCATGATGCCAAAGATATTTTCCGAGGGCTAGGAATTCCCACCATTGTCGGTGTAGAGATTCTTAATGGAAAAACCAAAATTCTTTTCACCAAAGAGTGAACTATGATAATATTTTGGAAACCCGTGACTCAGTGCGCATGAGGTAAAACCAACAATATTTTGTAAAGTGATCAACAATTAACGGATAGAACTTAAATCCATCAAGACGAGGATGCTGCATGGGACCCCAGACATCAGCATACACATAAGTAAGTGATGTAAGCTATGTAAAGAGGTCTTTATAAATGGTAATTGTTGTGATTTATTACAATTACAGGAATTACAAAAAAAAATGGTAGCAGATAATTTCTTAAAAGTCGGTAAACAAAACTTGGATATAATCAACAGACTAGTCATTAAGGATGGTCTCCAAGACGAGCATGCCAAATATCATTCGATGTCTTCACTCCAATATTAGTTGTGGCAGTGAGAGATAGAGGAGATGAGGTAATGAGGTATATGCCATTCTTAAAGTGTCGTGAGCCACAGCTGCCCCCATGTAGCGATCCTTCACAAGAAAATAAGACAGATGAACTCATTAAGCACATTGTTATCTGCAGTAAATTGATTAACATAGAATAAGTTGCATCGGGAAGTAGAAACACATAAAACATCAGATAGTCAAAAAGCATGGTTGGATACTGATAAACTTGAACTGTCTGTGTGATTAATAGGCAAACATGTACCATCTATGATTTTAGCCTCCTTTGTGTTGTCATAGTCGGAGTGAATTTGGAGAATCCAATGTCACTTATGATATTATGTGACGAGCCTGAATCGACCAGCCACATCGAGTTAAGTGAGGGTCGCAGTTGGGGTTTGTACCATATGGGCCGAAGCCTGGAGTTGGCGGCAGTGAAGCAAAAAGTGCCACGGAGAGTTGCAAATCTGACAAAATATGGTAGATGAAGCAGTTGTGGCATACGGTGGTTGAAAACCACCACTGGAATATGACGCATGGTTGTGCCCAATGGTGACTACAATGGTTGATGGTTGGGATGGTCATAGGCACGAAAATTGTTATGGATATGCCGGTGACCGTGGCTCTGATTCTGATTGGATAGTGCTAGTGAGTGTTGGCCCGAACGAGATGCAAAAAAGGATTGGATTTAGCAGCATTAGTGGTGGCCACCAAATTTGAGGTTGCTGCATCAAGACGTTCAACTTAGATATAAATTTTTTGTTGTCATGGGGGAAGGTGAGAGGAGTTATCATTCATCATGGTGGAAAGATATTAGAAAATATATCTTTAGAGATCCTTCAGGGTGGTTTCAAAGAAAAGTGTTTAGAAATGTGGGGAATGGGCTTGTGACAAAATTTTGGAGGGATATTTGGGTAGGGGAGGATAACCTAGAAAAAATTCCCAAGATTCGCTTCTATAGCAAGATATAGAGATATTTTAGAGGGGAATATGAGAACTTTGGTTGAGGGGTATGCGGGTCGAGATGGGACTGGAAACAAGATCTTTTTGAGTGGGAAGAAGAAATTTTTGCTGATTTATTAACTTTTATTGACATGATAGTTAAGGTTCAGGAGTCAGAAGAAAGGTTGGAGTGGCGACATGACACTTCCATATTATTTCGATGCACTCGGCTTACAAGTCATTCTTCAGGATTCTCGGTAAGCAAGAGAATCAAACCCAGAATATGAAATTATATGGGACAATTTTGCTCCTAATAAGGTTTCAACATTTGCTTGGAGGCTAATCAAAGAACGTATCCCTACAAAACAAAACTTGAGGAAACATAATATCAGGATATGACCCATATCAGATTTGTGTGACTTGTGCCAGTCAAAAGAGGAAACATCTCAGTATCTACTTTTCTCTTGCCTAGAGTTGTATTCACTATGGATAAAATGCTACAAGTGATTGGGCATGAAGCTTGCCCTTCACAAGGACACAATGAATCATCTTTTCCAACACATGCCTATTGGGACATAACAAAGGCAGGAATAGTTGGGCGACAATTTGGAAATCAGTGATTTGGACAATTTGGCTGGACAGAAACAGAAGAATATTCAAGGGGCCACAAGATAAGGATGACGACTTGCTATATTTGATTAAAACTAGAACTTGGTGAAGGATTAGTGAACTAAATTTAACACTTTTTACTCGTTTTTGAATTGGATTACGGAACCTTGTCTTTCTTTACTAGCACTTTAGTTTAGGTGGTTTTCTAATTCCAAACTGTATTTCTGTATCTTTTTCTATCACTTCTCGTACTATTTTTATATATATTATTATTTATCTGATAAAAAACGCTAGATGAGCCACAAGAAAGTCATGGAGTTCTTCAAATTAAATGGGGCAGTGATTCCCGGTACTGATGGCCGAGGCATTGAGGACATCCAGTGTCAAAATCATCGGTCGAAATAGGTTTATCAATGATTGTTAACTCATCGGACTTGGACTTTATAGACTGGAGGAATTCACCAAAAGATTGAGATTCGAGGGTGACAGAGGTCATCTTTAAGCTACATGACTCTTGTGCACGACCGATTAGCAAAGAGTCGAGTGAGGATTTTTCGATCCTCGGTACACGTAGAGTTCGATGAGACAAGGGGTAAGATTTCTGTTGTCAAGGAGACAACAATTGTTGAAAGAAGGAGTTGGTATTGTTGAAACCAATGTGAATACGCAGCCGATGGATTGTCAGCGAACCCATGGGAGGGGCTAAGATTCTGCCATCCAAATAGCCAGTGACATTATAGCCATTAAAAAGTGAGATTACTTGTGCACACCAAGAGGGAAATTAGAAGAAATTGAGACGAAGGGGAAGGTGATGGTGTGCAGCCAGAGGAACGGGGCTGGGTTGATCCATGGTTGTTTGTGATGGATTTGTTAGGATTATTGGGTTTTAATCATTAAAAGCCCAATATTATTATTAATTTTGTTAATGAGAACAAAATTATGGTAAGTTAATTATGAAAGGCAATTAGGCTAAAGAAATCCCACATTGAGTAATTGAGGCACTTATGGTTTGTTTATATTGAGATACAAATCATTAGAGTGTTGTTAAGTAGAAAAGATGGGTGCCCCTCGCGCGCCGTCCGTCCGTCCGCTCGGCTCGGCTCGTCTCGACTCGCCCCGCCACGCCACGCCACGCCTCGCCTAATCGCGTCGCGTCGCGCGTGTCGCTGCCGCGAAGGCAGTCCTATCTTTTTACTACTCGGATTTCTGAAATGACTTTTCATATGCCTGACTTTTCATATTCTGCTGAGTATTAAGTTTGAGACTTTTTACCTACCTGCAGAATTGATGTCAGATTTAAGTGTGAGACTTAAATCCGAAATGAATATGATGTTAAGTGTTGAGACTTTTCATCTAACCCACTATGCATTGTCATTTAAGTTGTGGCCTTTGGTAGGCCTGCTGTTGCAGCTATATAAGCTGCTCCAGCCTCATTCTTTATCTCATCCCGAATTTTCATTTGCATATCATATCATCTTCTTGAGAGTACTACACACTTCTTAGTGTTCGAGTGAGTCTGTCTGGGTTTCTGCTTCAACCCATACAGAGGTGTTTGGGACGTTGTACCTTGGAACTCTCTTGTCCAGGAGGCCAGAAGTTGTAGGAAGGCAATTTAGAGTTTACGGGCACACGGTTTACTGTGGCCTCGTCCAACAACAAAGTTTCTGCCCAGTTTATTTAAACTGTTTGTTGTAAGTTTTTACTATTTCGAGCATTTTATTATAACAGAGTATTTGTGATCTTCTTATGCTTTGTCTATTTGTTTTTAAGGAAACAGAACCAACAATCGTAAACTCTAAAACTTTTGTTTGCTTTGTTCTGTTTTATCAAAACTCAGCTTTCATATTTACTTAAGATATTGTTCATGAATTTTTCAAAGGTTTAAAAACTGCTTTGATATTATTTGTGCTCTCCTATTTGTGTTCTGTTTTAGCTAATGGCTGACCAGTTTACCGAACCACCTACTGTGAATAATGAGATTCCGCTGATCAAAGCTAGCGGTACTGAGGCCGCAATGCCAATTCTGAGAAGTCCAATGCCGTTTTCTCAATTTGAGAAACCGGAAAAGTTCAAGGTATCCAACTTTAAACGTTGGCAACAGAAGATGATGTTCTTCCTTACCACCTTGAACTTGACCAGGTTTCTGAAGGAGGAGAAACCGGTGGAAGACAAAGAGGATCCTCAATCGGCTGTGATAGTTGAGTCCTGGATGAGTGCCGACTACCTTTGTCGTAACTACATACTGAATTCTCTTGACGATGCACTTTTTAATGTGTATTCCCCCAAGGAGACTGCTAAGAATCTTTGGGAATCCTTAGAGATAAAGTACAAAGTTGACGACACAGGCGCAAAGAAATTTGTAGCCGGGCGATTCCATGACTATCGAATGGTAGATGGCAAGAGCGTTGTTGAGCAATGCGAAGAGCTGCAGCTGATATATCATGAACTTGCTGCCGAAGGTATGGGGCTAAATGATGCTCTCCAAGTGGCGATGATGATTGAAAAATTACCGCCATCTTGGAAGGACTTCAAGAGCTACCTAAAGCATAAGCGAAAGATGATGAGTCTAGAGGATCTTATCAGGAGGCTGCGCATCGAGCAAGACAACCGAAAAGTTGACAAGAAATCATTTGGAATGATTTCCAAGGCCAACGTGGTTGAAGTTGGGGACAACTCCCATGGGAATAAGCGCAAACGTACTTTTGAACCCAAGGGAGATACTCAGACAAGGAGGTTCACCGGTGACTGTTATGTGTGTGGTAAGCCTAACCATAAGGCCAAGGACTGCACTCAACGTCAAAACAACTGCACTCAACGTCAAAACAATGACGGTAAGAGGAAGATAGTCCCTTACAAAGGCAAAGGCAATAGGTGTAAGGACCCCAAGCTCTTAACCCTTAATTAGTGTATTAATCATTACGTGTGGCACATGCTTTCAATAAAATCAATCGGGAAACTCAGATGATACTTTATCATTGAATGGCAATTACAAAATTTGTTTAATATTCAACATTAAGATCATCTCTACCAACAGATAGACTCATAGATTCCGCCCATTTCCATCCCCATTACACCGCTTTTTACATGGTGGATTTTTATAAAACTTTGGGCAGAGTCTCCCCATAAATAGAGTCATCCCGAAATAAAAGCACATCACAATATATAGTTCTCGGCCAGGGAAAAAACATACTCAACAGAATACAGCAACGCTAAGTAAATTCCCAGCCAGGGAAGACACCACACATAAGACAACATAAATGGGTTTCAACACCCACATAATACACCCATGACTCTCATATCATTAGCAATTCTACCCTTAATTGCATGCAACATAGAATGAAAGAGAGAAAGGCTCATGCCTTTATATACAACCCATATACAAGCATAACCGTGCTCACATGCGAGCATCATAAATATGTATATAACCATCGGGTGTATATAAGTACTCTATACGATACCGTGCTCCATCAAGCCCTGGTACCACATCTTGGGAGTACATCCAATCAACAGCTCGAGCTCAGCTCCACAGCCATCGATGTACCTTTTCACCTGCCCCAACAGAGACAGCCCCCAACGGGGTGAGCATACCAATACACAAAATCCCATAATCACAATAATGAAATTCATAATTTACAACAAAAGTAAATACTAATGAATTTTAAATGATACTCCCTGGATGGCAACGTCCTCATCCGGGATTCCGTGTACTGTCTCTGTTCTCACACTCATCAAACTCATCAAATCTCAAAAATCAGTAAATCAACACATTGATTTAACTCATAGCATGCCTGATTCTCAAGTATCAATAATTAATGATCCCAAATTCATTATACATACAAATATAGACTCGATATCTAATACTGATTTTCAACTTTGCTACCAATCACAGATAGCTCAAATGCCTAGCATTTATTTTACCGATTCTCCATTATACTTAGACATCTCACATGTCTTATAATGAATACATGATTCCACGATCATTCTCAGGCATCTCAAATGCCTTACAGTAGTCATATAAACCCAGTACCCCTTATCTCTTATAAGGTCATACTACTCTAGTATCACGCACGCTTGTGGCGGCGATGTCAAGGTTGGGTCGTTCCATAACTATATCAACACATATATATAACCATACGCACAAGCATCAATGCAATCAAAATACATTATGCATTTCGCAAATGCTCTCATATAAAGTAATGCTTGTACGTCGCACGTACCTTAAATTTCCGAAGTCCGAGCCAAACCTTGCTCGAGTTCCATGCCCCGAGGAACGATGTGCTAACACGATAAATAATTCACAATTATTTACGAACACGCAACCCATGCTCAAGCACACTCATAACCCTCAAAACATTGTCAACACACGACAATTAACCATTTAAAAGACCCGGGGCAGGGTACATGCAGGGAGGGAAAACGAATGAGACAATATCGAAGATTGTTCAAGAACACCCTTCAATTTTCGAACCCTATTCTCACAAAACGAACCCAATTAAACACCATAATTCATCTAAACATGAATTAATCGATCAACAACAAGAATCATCATCCCCTGCCAAAAACCCCCAAATTTCGAACTCAAACCCCTCAAACAAATTGGAAAAATTCGAACCATAAGCCACAAATTTTTGAACCATAAAAGTCTGAAATTTTCGACTCAACAACAGCACAAAAATGCCCCAAAAACACCGGAAGAAAAGCCCCAAAAACGTACCAAAAATCAAGCCCCAAATCGGACAAATTCCAGTTTCGAACCCTAGCGCTTTCTGCAGAAATCCGAACTCAAATCGCGACCAAACTTCGAATTGATGGTATGGAGAGGTGTGCCCGGAAGAGACGAAGCCGGCGGCGGGTCGGACGCGCCGAACGGCGGCCGGACGGCGGCGGGCGCACGCCTGGAAGCGGCGGGGGTTGGGGAAAAACGGGAGGCAGCGCGCGCGAGGAGAGAGAGGGAAAGTGGGGAAAATGGTTCCAATAATTAAAATCTCGGGTTCAACTGGTATTTATAGCAAAAATACCCCGAAATACTAATAGCCCCACAAATACATCATGATTCATTAAAAATCATCTGTTTTCAAAAATTCTCTCTCTAACTCAAAAAACCCCCTACCGGTGCCCACACAAAGCACCCGAGATTCCGAGTCACACTAAAAACCCAACTCATAGGTTTTCATCGAAATGAGAATACGATCTCAACCTCGGGATCCAACGATCCCAACTACTCAAATAGACGAGCCCGGAAGGCCCAACACCTCGATTAAACTCCAAATCGCCACGTAAAACAACTTTAGGGGTTATTAACACTCCGGGATTAACATCTATAATCTCTGGTCATCACAATAGGCCTGCACATGCCCACATTGCTGAGGACAATCTGAGCTCTGACATGGATGACATGCATCTGAGTGCTGTGGTATCGGAGGTGAATCCTGTTGGAGGGAACTCCAAGGAATGGTGGGTGGACACTGGGGCTACTCGCCACATTTGCGCCAACAAATGGATGTTTAAGACCTATCAACCGGTGAATGATGAGCACTGCTACATGGGAAATTCAGCAGTCTCAAAAGTTGAAGGCAAAGGGACGGTTGTGCTAAAAATAACTTCCGGAAAAGAGTTGACTCTTACCGAGGTGCTCCATGTGCCAGAGATCCGAAAGATTCTCATCTCCGGAGCAGTGCTGAACAAGAAAGGCTTCCGGCTTGTGTTTGAGTCCGACAAAGTCATTCTGTCCAAGGGTGGTATGTTTGTGGGCAAAGGCTACTTGGCCAATAACCTCTTCAAGATGAGTGTAATGACTTTAGCTCCTAAGGCTAAGTCTAGTGTAGATGTTGAGGTTGATGTTAATGCAGCAAATGAGGCTAGCACAAGCAAAAATAATGTAATGACTGTTGCCAATGTGGCTAATAAAACTTTAAAGTTTGATTATTCTTGCGAGTCTTTACATTTGTGGCATGGTAGATTAGGACATGTGAATTATAAGTCCTTACGAAGGCTAATGTCTCTTAATCTATTGCCTAATTTAACATCAATCATAAACACAAGTGTGAGACTTGTGTAGAGGCCAAATTAACCAAGTCATCATTCCACTCAATTGAGCGAAGCACCGAACCGTTAAACTTGATTCATACGGATGTATGCGATCTAAAGTATGTACAATCTAGAGGCGGTAAAAATTATTTCATAACATTTATCGATGATTGTACAAGATATTGTTATGTCTACTTAATGAGAAGTAAAGACGAAGCAATTGATATGTTCATTCACTATAAGAATGAAGTTGAGAATCAACTTGATAAAAAGATTAAAATTCTTCGAAGTGATCGAGGCGGTGAATATGAGTCACCATTTGCACAAATATGTGCTGAGAGTGGCATTATTCATCAAACCACTGCGCCTTATTCTCCCGAGCAAAATGGTATTGCTGAAAGGAAGAATAGAACGCTTAAGGAAATGATGAATGCAATGCTTATAAGTTCCGACTTACCTAGGAATTTGTGGGGAGAAGCTCTGCTTTCCGCCAACTATGTGCTAAACAGAGTACCACATAAAAAGTTGGATAAAACGCCTTATGAATTGTGGAAAGGGCGTGCACCTAGTTACAAGTTTTTAAGGGTTTGGGGCTGTCTAGCAAAGGTACCAATTCCTTCTCCTAAACGGACTAGGATAGGACCTAAGACAGTAGATTGTGTATTTATCGGTTATGCGCAAGATAGTAGTGCCTATTGTTTTCTAGTGCATAAATCAGATAATGCAGAAATGCATGTAAATACTATCATTGAGGCTAGGGATGCTTCGTTCTTTGAGGAAATCTTTCCCCACAAAACTCCGACAATGCCTGAAACCAATGTTGAGAGAAATGTGGGGGATAGAGAATCTCAAGAGAATGTAGAATCGCCTAGACGAAGCAAAAGAGCAAGAAAAGAGAAATCTTTTGGCTCGGATTTTCTAACATATCTGTTGGAAAAAGATCCGACTACTTTCAAAGAAGCAATATCTTCAAAAGACTCTGATCTTTGGAAAGAAGCGGTGAACAGTGAGATAGAATCTATCTTACATAATCATACTTGGGAACTAGTGGATCTTCCTGCTGGTCGTAAACCACTAGGCCACAAGTGGATCTTCAAGAGGAAGATGAAAGCTGATGGTACTGTAGATAAGTACAAGGCTAGACTTGTAGTAAAAGGCTACAGACAAACTGAAGGTGTTGATTATTTCGACACATACGCTCCTGTATCCCGGAAAACGTCTATAAGGTTCATAATTGCATTTGCTGCATTATATAACTTAGAGATCCATCAAATGGATGTTAAAACGGCTTTTCTAAATGGAGAGTTAGAAGATGAGGTTTACATGGAACAACCTGAAGGGTTTGTAGTTCCAGGTAAAGAAACGAAGGTGTGTAAACTTGTGAAATCCTTGTATGGATTAAAACAAGCACCTAAACAATGGCACGAAAAATTTGATAGCGTCATGCTTTCAAATGGGTTTAAAACAAACCAATGCGATAAGTGTGTCTACGTGAAAGGAGACAATACAAACTATGTGATAGTATGTCTATACGTATATGACATGATAATTGTTGGTAATAACGATAACATCAAAATTACCAAGAAAATGTTGTCACGAAATTTTGAGATGAAAGACCTAGGTCTTGCAGATGTGATTCTTGGAATGAAGATCACCAAACATGCAGATGGATATTTTCTCTCCCAGGGTCATTATGTCGAGAAGATACTTGACAAGTTTGACAAGGGAAATAATACCATCGCTAGAACACCTATGGAAGTGGTGTCAAATCTTTGCAAGAATCGCGGAGAAGGTGTGCAACAACTTGAGTACTCTAGAGTCATAGGCAGTCTAATGTACCTCATGGATTGCACTAGACCTGATATAGCTAATTCTGTCAATACATTGAGCAGATATACGAGTAATCCCAGTTATGAGCACTGGAATGCAGTAGTTCGAGTTCTTAGATATCTAAGATATACTTCTAACTACGGACTACATTATACGAGATACCCAGCAGTAATTGAAGGGTATTCAGATGCGAATTGGATATCGGACTCCAAAAATATAAAATCTACGAGTGGATATATATTTATAATTGGTGGTGCTGCTATTTCATGGAAATCATGCAAACAGACATGCATTGCTAGATCAACTATGGAATCTGAGTTCATAGCTTTAGATCTTGCGGCAGAAGAAGCTGATTGGCTTCGGAGTTTCTTGGAGGATATTCCAATGTGGTCAAAACCAATGCACCCATTAGTTTGCACTGTGATAGTCAGTCAGCTATGGGAAGAGCACATAACAATGTGTATAATGGAAAATCACGACACATTCGTCGGAGACATAAATCCGTGAGAAATCTAAAAACCGGTGTCATTTCTTTAGATTATGTAAAGTCTAAAGAAAACATTGCTGACCCATTTACGAAAGGTCTGACAAGAGACCGAGTAGATGTTTCATCGAGGGGAATGGGGTTGAAGCCCATGAAATTGATTTCCAACCATGATGGCAACCTAACCTGAATTGTAAAATCCAATTTGCAGGTTCAATGGGAAAACCGAATTGTGGGGGGTATCGAACAAAGCACTCGGGAAATTGAGTTCCTTACCTATTCCTGTGATGAAAGAGTGATAGACATGTACTTTGGGAAGGCTGAGCTCATGCTCTTAAAGATTCTTCTATCTCGAGATGATAAAGTGGGTATTACAGGATACTCTTTAGGAGAAATCACCTATGTCGAATGTGAAGGGGCCGCTTCTATGAGATGAACTGAGGGCTAAATATCTAGAGCATTCGATGAAACATTCAAGGCAGTCCAGGGCCAAAATGGACAACAACGAAAGAACCAATAATAGTGTGGAGATGAAGCTGTGTGAGTACTGTTGTCTTGTTATACATAAAACGTCGAACAGTTCAAGGCACCGCGTCCACTGGTTGACAAGTATATCCGATGATACTTTACTAAAGAAGGTTCAAGGTTAATCACCACCTATCCTGATGCAGTGGATTCTCAAAGTACTCTCAAATCTTCATCTAGGTGCATTGTGTAATTTTTTCGCCATATTGCATTCATGTGGGGGATTGTTAGGATTATTGGGTTTTAATCATTAAAAGCCCAATATTATTATTAATTTTGTTAATGAGAACAAAATTATGGTAAGTTAATTATGAAAGGCAATTAGGCTAAAGAAATCCCACATTGAGTAATTGAGGCACTTATGGTTTGTTTATATTGAGATACAAATCATTAGAGTGTAGTTAAGTAGAAAAGATGGGTGCCCCTCGCGCGCCGTCCGTCCGCTCGGCTCGGCTCGTCTCGACTCGCCACGCCCCGCCCTGCCCCGCCCCGCCCCGCCTCGTCGCGTTGCGCGTGTCGCTGCCGCGAAGGCAGTCCTATCTTTTTACTACTCGGATTTCTGAAATGACTTTTCATATGCCTGACATTTCATATTCTGCTGAGTATTAAGTTTGAGACTTTTTACCTACCTGCAGAATTGATGTCAGATTTAAGTGTGACACTTAAATCCGAAATGAATATGATGTTAAGTGTTGAGACTTTTTATCTAACCCACTATGCATTGTCATTTAAGTTGTGGCCTTTGGTAGGCCTGCTGTTGCAGCTATATAAACTGCTCCAGCCTCATTCTTTATCTCATCCCGAATTTGCATTTGCATATCATATCATCTTCTTGAGAGTACTACACACTTCTTAGTGTTCGAGTGAGTCTGTCTGGGTTTCTGCTTCAACCCATACAGAGGTGTTTGGGACGTTGTACCTTGGAACTCTCTTGTCCAGGAGGCCAGAAGTTGTAGGAAGGCAATTTAGAGTTTACGGGCACACGATTTACTGTGGCCTCGTCCAACAACAAAGTTTCTGCCCAGTTTATTTAAACTGTTTGTTGTAAGTTTTTACTATTTCGAGCATTTTATTATAACAGAGTATTTGTGATCTTCTTATGCTTTGTCTATTTGTTTTTAAGAAAATAGAACCAACAGGATTTTGACTGACAGTGGGTTGCGGTGTGGTTTGGGAAGGGAGTCGGTAGAATCGATGATGGATGCCATTTAGGATCGAGTATAGAAGTGCCTCGATGGAGATGAAATACTCTTGATACCATGTAGAGTAAATGATTTATGTGCAAGACAATTGTTGTAACACCCGTAAAGATTTAGAAATGTAATTAAGAAAAGTTAAGAATGTAATTAAGGGTTAAAATTTATTTAAATATGATAAGAATGAAATATACTTAGAGGTACGTCAGAGTCCAGAAATATATGAAAAATCCTATATGTTGACAGTATCGAAAGAATATTAAATGGTTATAGGAATTAATAGACACTATTTAGTTTTATGGAAATGATAAGAATTTTCATGCTAAATTTTGATTGCCAGAATCATGTTAGAGGAATTGGCCTTATCATTTTGTTTTACCAAAATTGGACGTGGCATTTGAATTGGATTATATATATATATATATATATATATATATTTGAAGAGAGAGTAAATTGTAATATTTGATTAAATTTTGAGTGGAGTGGTTATACGAATTGTTTCCTTGGTAGTATCTAAGTAGATAAATTATAGAAAATAAAGATAAAAAAAGAAAGTTGATGACCTAGTATATACATTCTATCTTTGAAAAGTGAATCTACAGGTGTCTTTCTCATCCTTACCTTTAATATATACAATTCAATATCATGAGTTAGCATAAATGAAAAACTGTAAAAAGCAGAAAACAAATTAGGAGAAAAAGGTTGAAACTTCTCGGATAATTTGTTTATGGTTCGATCAATTTTTTTGTGTGAACCAAACACGTATTTGGCATCCTTGAGGTACGGGCTACGTTTTAATACTCATCATTTTTTTTTTATTTGGTGATGATTTTAGTACATTCAATTTTTACAAGGATAGGAAAAAAATGATGTTTAATGAATTTATATTGAATTATGAACATATGGATATATTTAGTTTTAGTGGAAATGATTAATTGATTTTGTTTTACATTTGTGAAGAACTCCGGAAATTGACGAAAATTAAGTCGATCCGGTAAATCCATAGCTCAAGGACAAACTTGAACTTCCAAATTGAGAGGTTTCGTCGGTATACATATTTTGCATAGATGCAGAACATTGGCTCTATGAAAATGCATATTTTATGTTTATGATTATCGGTCATGTGGGTATTGATTTCTTTGATGATGAATTATTTAAATATGAAGTAGAGTAAGATCAGAAAATGCTATCCACCTTGCACTTTGTATGTAACAACCATGCTTCTTTAAAATTTAATGTTAAACTATATAGTGTAGTTTTTCCTTATGCTAATGTACATAGGAATTAAGTTAGTTGATAAAGTGTTGCCTGAGATTCTCTACGTTGATTATTCATGATGTTTGTGGTATATTTAAAGCATTTATATTACTTTTAAATTGAGGAAAAAGAAATGAGTGAGCCATGAATGGTAGTGAATCTTGTAGCCATAGTAGATGTGCTTCTCTTATTCGATTTCATTGATTATGATAATTGCTAAAAAGTTTAAAAGTATTTAAATTGATGTTGTGATTAGACGGTTGCAACAAAGATCAGTTGGACAGTTGAATACTAAGATTCTTTGTGTTACAATTATCCAGGTATGTTCTGCCTTGACATGGACGGTAAATTATCTTTTGATTAAACATGTTATCGAATATCTTTAAATGAGAAGAATTGAAAATATGAGATGAATTAATGAATTGTGATAGAATGGTGATATAAATAATATTGTATATTTTTGTATTGAGGTTGATGATTGAATTGATACGACGAAGTTAAATGATTGTGTGATTGTCACGAGCCATAGTTTGATGTGGGATTTGAATAACTGGATGGTTTTGATATTATTGTTGTGGTTGATGTGGATTGATGAGTCCAAAATAGGGATGACAATAGGACGGGTCTAACCCCGAACCCGTATTGAACCCATCCCGTTTGGGACGGGTCTAAACCCGGTCAAACAAGTCCCGAGGCGGGCCTGGACCGGTCAACGGGTTTAAAAGGCGGGGCGGGTGGGTCCTGGGGCGGGTCCTGGGATTGGCTGGACCCACCCCAGACCCGCCATGTATACATATAAATTATAAAAAAAAATTTGTTCTACCATTCCTTCTTGTCTTGCCCTAAATTCTCGTCCCTCAGACCCTCAGCCTCACAAGGCTGTAAGCCACAGCCCACTGCCCACACAGCTTTACAAAATAACATTGAAAGTCTGAAACAAGTTGTTGGAATCGAAGAGGGGGGGTGAATGAGATTCCTTGGCTACTTTAGCTTTTTAAAATGAGTTTGAAAAATAAAATAGTTTTGCGCTTTGCGGAAGCCTTTAGTCAATCGATAAATAAAACGAATAAGTAAATAAATGCGTAAAGGAATAATGCGGTAAATGACAAGGATATTTGTTATAGAAGTTCGGCGATGAATCGCCTACGTCTCCTCTTCCCAGTTAGATAACCTCCAACCGAGGTTCCACTAGAACAATTGGTCTTGGCCTTGAGGGCTCCAAGTTAGCCACACAACAACTCTTCCCGAGTTACAACGCTCTTCCCGAGCACACTACTCTTCCCGAGTACACAAGCTCTTCCCGAGCACAATACTCTTCCCGAGTATACAAAGCTCTTCCCGAGCTACCAACACTCTTCACGAGTCTTCTTGGCCTTAAGGGCTCCAAGGATAGCCACACACTTGCACCAACTAGACTAGTTGATGACTTTACAATTTTCCAACTTGCTTTGGTGTTGGAGGACCTTTACAATGAATTAAACCAACAAACACCTTCACGGTGTACTCACACGAAGAAACACAAGCTCTAACAAAGAAGAGAATCACAAACTCCAATACAACAACAATGTATGGAGATTGTAATATAATTTGAAACAATAATTGATCAAGACTTTGTATGAGTTGTAGGCTTGTTCCTTAGCTTCAAAATGCTCCAAAGCATCCATATTTATAGTGTAGAAGGCCTCCAAGGCTCCTACTAGCCGTTGCTACTCATAAGGCTGAAATCACTCCTCGATCGCCTCGGACATCGCCTCAGGCGATCATCATCGCCGCGCCCCAACGGTCACCAAAAATCACGCATCGCCTCAGGCGATCGGTGGATTGCCTCAGGCGATCCAGAGCAAAAATCAAGGCCGTAGCCTCAGCATGCCTCAGGTGTTCGTGCCATCGCCTCGGGCGTTCAGCCCATCGCCTCGGGCGATCTCCCTGCGCGCATGCCCGCACCATGCCTCGGCGTCGCTTCAGTCGATGTGCTGGGCGAAGTGCCAAATGGTTGCCATCGCCTCAGGCGTTGGTCACCATCGCCTGGGGCGATCTTCCTCGCATGCTCGCCTAGCCATCGCCTCTGTCGATGTGCGTGGCGATGCCCCTCCTGGCACCCATCGCCTGGGGCGATCCAGGCCAGAATATGCACACTTGATTTTCTTCAATCCAAACCACTTTTCATCACTTAATCTGCACACTAAGTAGATGCATTAGTATAACAAACACAAGTTTTGTTGATCATCAAAACTCAAAGATTGACCGGGGATAATTTAACGCATTAAACGCAACCATACGTTTAAGGCTCAACAATCTCCCCCTTTTTTATGATCACAAAACTTGATAAACTTGAATAAGTAATATGCATGAAATGTGAGTAAAAATGACTCCCCCTTAACAATTGCATACACTACAAGTTATCAAGTAAAACAATAAACAAATAACTCTCCCCCTCAAATCATGCATACATAAGCTCTCCCCCTTAAACTATGAATATATTAAGGTTCAAGTTTATCACAAAATTCTCCCCATTTTTGTGATAATCAAAAAGAATAAAATTCAAATAAACATGGCATAATTTATATGTTGACACATAGCTTCAAATTACACATATTCCTCATCAACCAAGATTAAGTCATATAGAGGTGAACCACAACCATGTGTTTAAGGCATTCAACAATTAATTCTAAAGGTGCAATGTGTGCATATGTTCATGCATTCATGCCCAATAAACAATAAAATAATCAAAACATTATAACAACTCATATAATTGCACATTTTCACATAGCATATTCAAATTTGAATGCAAAGCATATCTTGCTACTTACTATAAAAAGATAAGCATACATCATGCACTTAACAATTATGCTAAGGGGTTATGCATTTTACTCCAATGAATATTGAGCTTCAATATTTATTGATCACAATTGATTTGTGCCAATGAATTTTTGAATTGCTCTTTAAAAAAGAATCAAATAAATTTTACCCTTGATGACAAGAGTTAGTTCTTGTCATAGGTCCAACGCCTCTCGTCTCTTCTATGGTGGTGAATAGAATAAACTCCTCCTTTGAGTTGCTTGGTCCTTCATCCTCCAATCCATGTTTGTCCCTACAAGACAAATTAATAATAGAAGGATCTTTGGTACCCATTTGATTTTTGGGTCCTTGATGGTTAGCTTCCTTAGGCACATTTGGGATCCATTTCCACCTTTTGTTAGGTTGGTATTGGATTCTAGCAAATCTACATTTGTTCTTGGTATGACCATTTTTGCAACAATAGTTACAAGTAGTAGAATCATGCTTTGCTTTAGCCAACAAGCTTGAAAAAGATTTTGATTTGCTTGAGTAGCCTAACCCGGCTTTATCAAAGCTACATCGTTGCAAGCCAAGCAATTCATTTATCTTTAAACTACTATCACTAAACTTGGCAAAAGATGTCTTTAAATCAAGTACTTGGTTTTTCAAAATAATGTTTTCTTCTTCCTTCTTAGCCAAGTCTAGTTTAAGCACTTTGTTGCTCTTCTTGGTTTTACCAAGACAATCAATGAGTTCATTATAAGCATCTAATAATTCATCATAAGATGGTACCTCATCATCATCCTCTTCATCTACATCTCCAAGAGCCATTAGACAAAGATTTTTGGCTTCTTCTTCATCGGAGTCGCTATCACTCAATGTGGCTATAAACGCCTTCTTCTTGCCTTTGTCCTCATTCTTCTTCCTAGGACATTTGTTAGCATAATGGCCTATTTCTTGACAATTGTAACAAGTTACCTCATTTTTGGATTCTTGTTTTGTGGCATTGGAGGTCTTTGACTTGCTATGTTTGTTGAAGAGCTTCTTGAACTTCTTTGTGAACAACCTCATCTCTTCATCATCATCATCTTCTTCATCATCGGAATGGTCTTTCCTTCCAACCAAGGCAATCCCATTTCTTTTGGATCTATCCTCCTCCTTTACTTCTCTCCTTGTGGCAACTTCAAGCTCATGAGTCACCAAAGTGCCATGGAGCTCATCAAGGTCATAGGAATCGGTCTCCCCTTTGTTGGACTCGATAATAGCCGTCATCTTTGCATCCCATTCTTTAGGTAAGGCCCTTAGTGCTCTCCTCCATATTTGCTTTGGAGGATACTTCTCTCCAAGTTGAGCAAGCTCGTTGATAATTTGGGTGAGCCTCCTAAACATGGAATCCACATCTTCTCCGGAATCCATCTCAAATGTCTCATATTTGAGTTGAAGGAGGTCTATCTTTGTCTCCTTCACTTGGTTGGTTCCTTCATGACAAATTTTCAATTTGTCCCATATCTCCTTAGCGGTTGAGCACATTGAAATCCGGTTGTACTGCTTCATATCTAAAGCACAATGCAAAATATTAATCGCTTTAGCATTTTGAGATATTAACATCATATCCGCTTTTGTGAAGTCCTCCATTTCTTTGGGAACACTAATTCCCCCAACATCCTTTAAAGGAGTATGTGGACCTTTCATAATGATTTTCCATAGATCATAATCTACGGATTGGATATATAGAGAAATTCTATTTTTCCAATAACCGTAGTTATCACCCGTGAAAAGCGGAGGGCGATTCGTCGATTGACCTTGAGCAAACTCATTTGCTAGATTAGCCATAAAAAGATTTGATTTAAAACAAAAATCAAATGGCTCTGATACCACTTGTTGGAATCGAAGAGGGGGGGTGAATGAGATTCCTTGGCTACTTTAGCTTTTTAAAATGAGTTTGAAAAATAAAATAGTTTTGCGCTTTGCGGAAGCCTTTAGTCAATCGATAAATAAAACGAATAAGTAAATAAATGCGTAAAGGAATAATGCGGTAAATGACAAGAATATTTGTTATAGAAGTTCGGCGATGAATCGCCTACGTCTCCTCTTCCCGGTTAGATAACCTCCAACCGAGGTTCCACTAGAACAATTGGTCTTGGCTTTGAGGGCTCCAAGTTAGCCACACAACAACTCTTCCCGAGTTACAACGCTCTTCCCGAGCACACTACTCTTCCCGAGTACACAAGCTCTTCCCGAGCACAATACTCTTCCCGAGTATACAAAGCTCTTCCCGAACTACCAACACTCTTCACGAGTCTTCTTGGCCTTAAGGGCTCCAAGGATAGCCACACACTTGCACCAACTAGACTAGTTGATGACTTTACAATTTTCCAACTTGTTTTGGTGTTGGAGGACCTTTACAATGAATTAAACCAACAAACACCTTCACGGTGTACTCACACGAAGAAACACAAGCTCTAACAAAGAAGAGAATCACAAACTCCAATACAACAACAATGTATGGAGATTGTAATATAATTTGAAACAATAATTGATCAAGACTTTGTATGAGTTGTAGGCTTGTTCCTTAGCTTCAAAATGCTCCAAAGCCTCCATATTTATAGTGTTGAAGGCCTCCAAGGCTCCTAGTAGCCGTTGCTACTCATAAGGCTGAAATCACTCCTCGATCGCCTCGGACATCGCCTCAGGCGATCACCATCGCCGCGCCCCAACGGTCACCAAAAATGACGCATCGCCTCAGGCGATCGCTGGATCGCCTCAGGCGATCCAGAGCAAAAATCAAGGCCGTAGCCTCAGCATGTCCAAAATCTTCATCGCCTCAAACGAACTCCAGATCGCCTCAGGCGTTCGTGCCATCGCCTCGGGCGTTCAGTCCATCGCCTCGGGCGATCTCCCTGCGCGCATGCCCGCACCATGCCTCGGCGTCGCTTCAGTCGATGTGCTGGGCGAAGTGCCAAATGGTTGCCATCGCCTCAGGCGTTGGTCACCATCTCCTGGGGCGATCTTCCTCGCATGCTCGCCTAGCCATCGCCTCTGTCGATGTGCGTGGCGATGCCCCTCCTGGCACCCATCGCCTGGGGCGATGATCACCATCGCCTGGGGCGATCCAGGCCAGAATATGCACACTTGATTTTCTTCAATCCAAACCACTTTTCATCACTTAATCTGCACACTAAGTAGATGCATTAGTATAACAAACACAAGTTTTGTTGATCATCAAAACTCAAAGATTGACCGGGGATAATTTAACGCATTAAACGCAACCATGCGTTTAAGGCTCAACACAAGTAATGCGCGCGACTCCACTCCCTGCTTTACATCGGCAGTCCCATATAGCCCCCTCCCTCCGTCAACCGTCGCACACAGCCCCTTCCCCTCCGTCGGTCATCACACATCTCCATCTCACTCGGTGCACCTCTCTATCTTCCTCGTGGCTATTTTGATTGGTAAAGATATGCTTACGCATGTTTATGTATTTTTGATTTGTCTGCAAGCATGCTTATGTACGCAGACTGATTTGTAAACACATCCTGTATTTTTTTTTTTTTGAAAATAACACATCCCTGTATTTTGATTTGTCTGTACGCATGCCTGATTTGATACGATGTTGCAATTATGCGGTTATTGGACTGGATTTGGTTTATATTCTTGATGGCTATCTTATACGATTTATTTACTTATCTTCTTTTATCTCTTTCTTAATTTATTTATTTATTATTATTGGAAGAAGTACTTTTAATCTCTTTAATCTAATCCTTGAAAAATATTTATCATTAATTTCAGATTAATTAAATATTGTATTATGTATAGTCAAGATTTGGCAATTTTATGGTGTCATTACCTTTGGTATTCCTTTCATTTTATTTGAATCTGGTCGGGAGATCCTTCTTTTCTTGCTAGTTGCATTGATTTGATTTAGCTCCCTCGTGGCTATTTATTGATTCTTGAATGTGCATTGCATATATATACTTTCTGCAGTTTTGATTAATTACTATCAAAAGATGGAATCTGGAAAAGGAGACAATTCTCAACCATCCATTAATATCCAAGAAAGTAATACAATGATGGATGTTGGATATGAGAATATTTCTCAAAGTAGTGGTAAGAAAAAACATACATCTGAGGTTTGGAACCATTTTAGAAGATTGATGGTTGAGAATGTTCAGTATGTTGAACGTAATTATTGCAAAGCCCATCTCAAAGCTCCACCTAGTCACGGAACTACTCATTTGAAAAAGCACTATGCCAAGACTTGTAATAAGCGACCAAAAAAAATGGATATCCGTCAAAGTCTAATGATGGCCAACAAGAAAGCTAGTGGAAGTAAAGAGCTTGTAACACATATGTTCAACCAAGAAAATTCAAGGCATGAGCTTGCTACTATGATAATCTTACATGATTATCCTCTTAGTATGGTTGATCATATCGGGTTTTGAAGATATTCATCTAGCCTGCAACCATGTTTTAATATTATCTCAAGAAACACACTTAAAAATGATATTTTTATATTTATAATGATGAGAGGACTAAGTTTTACAAATTGTTGAACAAGCTTAAGTGTCGAATTGCTATCACAACTGATATGTGGACATCAAATAATATGAAGAAAGGTTTCATGGCAATAACTGGACACTTTATTGATGATTCATAGATTCTACAAAGTTGTATCTTGAGGTATATTCAATTATAATTTTTAATGTTTGATGCTTTAGAAATATATATTTATGATATTTAAATTATTCTATATAGGTTTGCATATGTTCCAGCTCCACATACAGCTGATGTGTTATCTGATATGCTTGTTGAGTCTTTCATGGATTGGAACATTGATCGTAAATTATCAACGATAACGGTAGATAATTGCACTACTAATGATGCCATGCTTCATCTTTTGTTAGACAAACTATCAACGAAAGATTTGATACTAAATGGACAGGTACTCCATATGCGTTGTTGTGCTCATATTTTGAATTTAATTGTCAAAGATGGTTTATAAATAATTAGTGGTGCAATTTAGAGGATACGTGATAGTGTTATTTATTGGACTGCTTCACCATCTAGATTAGAAAAATTTGAGGAAACTGCACAACAGATGGATGTTTTTTGTGGTAAGACTGTCTGTTGATTGTAAAACTCGTTGGAATTAAACTTATTTGATGTTAGAAACAACAATCATATCACGAGTTAAATATCGAGAGAAACATTACAAAAGCTTACCAACTTTTGAAGATTGGGAGAATGCAATGGAAATTTGTGAGAATATTGGGATGTTTGCCATGTCATGATGGGTGTTGCTGCTGTTTTAGATCCTAGGTATAAAATGAAAACTTGTTGAGTTTTACTTCCCTGTAATTTATGGAGAAAGCTCACAATTGAAGATAGATGAGATTCGAGAAAGTTGTTATAGTTTGTTGGTTGATTACCAATCGAGGGTTGGTGGTTCAAGAACGGTGGGGACAACATCATTATCTCTTGTCTCAAGTTCTATTGATCAAATAGATGATTCTTTAGATATGTTTGATCAGTTTGTGGCTTCAAGTATACGTTCTACTTCTACTACTTCAACGTCCCAAACTTCAGAGTTGGATATGTATTTAGGAGAAAATGTCTTACCAAGAACTCTAGAGTTTGATATTCTCAGTTGGTGGAAGACAAATGGAGTTAAATATCCCAATTTACAGAAATTGGCAAGGGATGTTTTAGCTATTCCTGTTTCAACTGTTGCATCTGAATATGCTTTTAGTAGTAGTGGAAGATTGATTGGTCCTCATCGTAGTAGGCTTCATCCAAGAACTGTGGAGGCATTGATGTGTTCTCGTCGTTGGTTGTGGAATGATGTGAAAGGTAAATAAAATTTAAAAGATGAGGAAGAAGATGATGAAGAATATGAAAATCTACCGTAATTAGTTTGTAAATGCTAACTCTTTAATTTGATGTAGTTTTCACTTTTGAGTTTTGATTGATGTACTTTTTTTTGTTGTTGTTTAATTTAGTTACAATTCCTTTTCAAGGTGTTCGATAATTAAATATTGACTGCTCAATCATATTTACACTGATGACATGACCACCAACATTATAAGCACCTGCAAAAAAAGCACAAAAAAAAAAACGAAACGGGTTCGCGGGTCCTGGCGGGTTAGGGCGGGGCGGGTCCTGGATTTTTTTTTAGGCGGGGCCGGTCCTGGGTTTGGCCAAACCCATCCCAGACCCGACCCGTTGCCATCCCTAGTCCTGAATTTGGGCTAGTGAATGAAATTTCTGGTCCTGAAATCATGTATACGATTGTTGTGATGCCCGGGGATTAATGGTGTTAATCCCGGTGTGGTAATAATCCTTAATGGATTTTAATTGTGGCAATTATGAATTAATTGCGGTTTCTAGACACTCGGGGATCTTAAATCCGATATTTGGAGTCGTTGGATCCGAGGGATGAGATTGTATTCTCATCGTGGTGATAACCTTGGAATTTGGACCTTGGTGGGACTGGGGCTGTTAATGGGAATTGAGGTTAGAGAGATGATTTTTGAAAACAGATGATATTTAATGAAGCATGATGTATTTGTGGAGGAGTCGGTATTTTGGAGCTTTGGAGCTATATATACCAAATAGACTCGGTATTCCGTCATTATACGGAATCACTTCCCTCTCTCATCTCCCTCACGCCTCTCTCACCCCAAACCCTTCCCTCTTCTCCTCTTGGAAGCAAAATCGTTGGGGGCTCCTCTTGGGAGCCCGATTTCTTGAAGAAAGGCTGGTAATCTTCTTCTCATCACCTTTAGCTTCGATTTGATTATAGTTTTGTGCTAAATGGTTGAGTTTTGGGTTGGATTTGTGATTTGGGGGTTTTGGTTAAAAATCTAAAATGTTGATTTTAGTGTTTTTATTGAGTTTAAATGGTGTATTGGTAGTGTTGAGGAAGTTAGGGGTGTTGGTTTTGAGTTTGGGTGTGAAAAACACCATAGAAGCTCGAATTTTTCGGAAACCCGCAGGTCGCGATCGATCGCGGCATGGCGCCGATCGATCGGACATGTTACTGAATTTGGGAAGGCGATGAACAGTCGCCGATCGATCGCGAAAAGTAGGCGATCGATCGCGAGGGTCTTGGCGATCGATCGCGAGGTTTGGCGATCGATCGCGGTTGGCAGTGCTGCGGGCAGTATACTCGCGCGATCGATCGCGCCTGATGGGCGATCGATCGCGGCACTGTTTGGTTTGTTTTTTTTGGAATTTTGGAAAATGTCGGGATTTGAAATCGAGGTTTAAAGGGCCCGTTTCCGGGGCAATGTCTACATTCCAATGGGAATGCTATACTTTTAAAATGGATTGGTTGGAGCCAAACTTTTATAAAACGAAGAGTTTTTGGCTATCTTTTAAACATATAAAATGGAATATTTTGGGTATTATGCATGCTTAGCCGGGGGGGGGGCTTTTATTTTGGTAATCGTCATGAATGGACGATATGTTTGGGAATTGTGAACGTGCTTGGGCACGTGATTGCATGCCTATGTTTAATTGCGAGTTATTTATGTGTTAGCACATAATTCATCGGGTCGTGGGACTCAGGCGAGGTCGGACTCGAACTAAGGGATTATAAGGTATGTATAACGTACGAGCATAGCCTGTTACAATATTACAATTGTGAAATGCATGATGTATGGTATTTGTAATAAATGAGCATTGAAATACATGGCATGTGGTATTTACAATAAATGGGTATTGAAATGTATGGTTTATGATAATCGTAATAATGGGAATACTTTGGAAATCATGTGGTGCCGCTTTTGAGCGAGCAATGAATGGGATGTTGTCGCCGTTGGGTGACCATCGGTCATAACGCCGCTGTGGTTGAGCGTGCGTGGGGTTAAAATGCCGCTATTGTAGAGCGAGCTATGATATAGAATTATGGACTCTTTGGCTAGATCCATGTGATCTCTATGGTACCCTATTTGATGATTTAATCTGTGATGTCCAGATTATTATTAATCATTTATTGGACTAAATATGATTTGGATTTTATTGATAATTAATTTTAGAATTAATTAATTAGAAGTGGAATTGACCAAGTGAAGGTCAACTGACAAGTTAATCGGATCCTAAAATATTTTGAGATTGTAAAATATACTCCGATAATATTTTAGAGATAAGTTAATTAAAATGAAGAAATTAAGTTTTGGGTTTTTGGGGTGTGTATAAATCCCAATCGTTGTCTATAAATAATATATCAGTGCACCGGTGACACTCCGATGTACATAACTGGATCGGAAATACATTTATATTAAAATGTTTTCAGCCTATTTTTCATGCACTAAAAGGTGAAAACGCACACATCAGATCTGAATCCCTTCCCTCTTTTCTCTCCTCTCGCGCATTCAGACCCCTCACCGCTAAAGCGCCGCGCCCGTCGCCGTCCGACCTCTTTCCGGCGCGTCCGAACCACCACCGCCTTCGTCTCTCACAGGCGCTTCTTTCCATACCAAGAACGTGAAGTTTCGTCGCGTATTTCGTTCGAATCTCGCAAGGAAGCGCAGCGGTTCGAAATCGCGAATTCGTCAGATTTTGGGACGATTTTCTTCCAATTTTTTTGTGGGTAATTCTCCCCGTCCCTCAGTCGTTATTTCCCTTGAAATCCCTCAAATTTTGATGGAGCTTTGGTTCGATTTTTGCTAGCATTTTGGAAGGGTTGTTAGTGTGTGTTTGTGTGTGTGCAGCAGTGTGTGTGCGTGTGTGTGTTTCTGCGTGTGTGTGTGTGTGTCCAGCATGTGTTTGTGGGTGAAGATGGTGTGTATGTATGTATTCCTTCATGTATTGAAGTGTTGTATTTGGGAATGGGATAGCATGAGGAATGCTTTGATTGTTGGAAGTTAATTGGTGCTCACTTTATTGAATGGTTAATTGTTGAAAATAAATTGTGGAATAAGTCCTGACTTAGTATTATTATTTGTTAAAAGATGAAGATTAAAATCATGCATGGAATGTGTTTGTTAATAGGCTTAAATGAGATTCATGTGAGGGTCTAAACCTTGTTAGTTGCTATTAGGTGGTGAAAAAAATTGACTTCTATGGTTTGTAGCCATTATAATATTTTGGTGGGTGTTGGGCTATGGTGTGGATTATATTACCTTTAGAGGCATGTATGGTATGTGTTAACATGGAATAGAATTTGTGGTGATGTATATGCTTGAATGTGTAGCATAGCATGTATTAATGACTTTATGTTGGGATTAAGGGGATTAGATTTAAAAGGGTAGAATCTTGTATCTTCATGGATCCCTTCTTTCGTGTCTTGGTTTGAATCACCTTGGTGTGAGTTTGAATGTTTGGAACATGTTAATTGGCTTAATTGGATTGTTTTAGTTAGACACTAGTTGTATATTATTATGCATACACCCTTGCACTTCCTTTCCCTCGGTTGAACTTGTGTATCTAGTGAACTGCTATGTGAGTTGGGTGTGATCTTGCACATATGGGTGTGTGTATCCTGCATCATGTGTGTGATGTAGAGGATGGTGGGAGAAAATGGGGTTTTGCATCACCAATGAAATATCATGATTCATGTGAGGATGTGTGTATCAAAGTATTGATTATGATTTGATTCATAATATCGAGTTATTGATTTGTGATATGGAAATGAAAGTAAGAACTATTGTTGGATATTCATCGTTTGGATTATGAGCTAATATTGAATTGATATTCGATATAGACTCTACAGGAGACTGCGGACGTTGATGATAGCTTGTTCATGTTGTCTACTATAAAGTACGTGGTGACGTACGAGCAGGTATATCTAGTATCTATACATTCATGTATACATGCAATTTTGAATATAATGATTCAGGTAAGTGTTTGACTTTAATAATTGAGTTTCATATACGAGTTATGGGGGACACGTAGTGGTACGTGATCCAATTTTACTTGTTGAGTAGTGATGCCGTGGGCATGAGCGATATGAGAAAGTATCGAGAATGAGATGGTGGGATAACCAGGGTTACATTGGGATGACCAGGTTCACATTGATGTTGAACTATTTATGTTTGAGCATAAATAATATATTGTCATTGTATTGAATTCATAAGTGTTGTTGAGTATTACATTTTCAGTGACAATACTAAACTTGACATTATGAAGTGCGTGAGTTTGAAACAGGAACATTGTGTGGAAGCCATACAAATTCGGAATTGTACAGGGAGTATACTTTATGAGTTTTGAATAATTTAAATTATTGCATTATGATTTTGTATGTTGATTTGTGATTGAATATTGAGTGGGAGTGTGCTCACCCTGTGTGGGGGCTGTTTCTGTTGAAACGGGTACAACAGGTACGATGCTGCTTTGGAGTGCTAGGCTCGAACCTTGTTGGATGATGCTTCCAGAAGCATAGTATGAGATTGAGCCGATATACGAGGTTGAGCGGTTGATATTTATGCTAATTATGCATCCGGATGTGTATTCGTTATTCGTTGATCTTCTGTGAGCACTTGTATCTGTATATGGACTGTATAAGGGTGTTGAAACCCACTTTTGTTGTCTTATTAGTGTAGTGTCTTCCCTGGCTGGGAATTTACTTGTGTTTCTGTATTCTGTTTAGTATCGTGTTGTCCCTGGTCGGGAGTTATATTATGTGATGTGCTTTTCTTTCCGGATAGCTCAGTTTGTGGGGAGACTCTGCCCAAATTTTTATAAAAACCCACAATGTAAAAGTGGTGTAATGGGGATGGTATTGGGTGAAATCCCTGAGTCTAATTGTTGGTCGAGATGATCATATAATGTTGAACATTGGTTATGTCATGAGATTATGGGAAACATGTAATGATTCTTTTTAAAGAATGAAAAGAAAATGAAAAATTTATACACATACGACGTCATAAATGAACTAATGACGAGTTTAAGTGTTGGGGCCTTACATAATCCTATTTGATTATGGAACTGGTGTAACATGGAATGGTTTTAGTTGATCAATGAAATGATCAACTGGCTTTTGAGAATTTAATGGTTTGGTTATTTTGAGAACATGGACAATACAGGGGATCCCGGATGAGGATGATGTCATCCAGGGAGTATCATTTAAATTCATGGCATTTACATTCTGTAAATTATGAACTGTAATATTATGATTATGGGATTTGTGGTATTGGTATGCTCACCCCGTGTGGGGGCTGTCTCTGTTGGGGCAGGTGATACAGGTGTAGAAGCAGCTTTGGAGTTGAGCTCATGCTGTCGATTAGAGGTACTTCCAGGATCGAGGTACCAGAGCTGGTTGAATAAGTACATAGATCCAGAGTTGAGATCGAATTGTGCTTGGGAGGTGCTTCCAGGATTGAAGTACCAGTAACGGTATCTGGTAGAGTATTTTATACATTAGATACACGCTTATTCATTGAGTGCTCTTATGTGAGTACGTTTTTACGTGTATATGGAATGTATAAATGGGCTACGGCCTTTCTCTCTTCATTTATAGTTTGCATGCAATTAAATATGGAATTGCTAAATGAACTGAGGACATGTTAATGTATTATAAGGGTGCATGCTATGTAAGTGATCTTGGTTGGGGAATTTGAATATTATGTGGATCAAATTCAAGAAATTTTCTGGATAGTATTTGGTGTTACACTTGCATATGGCTTTTTCCCCATGATAGTATGATTATATGCACTAAGGTACCGTTTGAAGTGATGGATATGATAAGTAATATAATGATTAAAAAGTTGTGAAATGATTGTAAAAATAGTATGTGATAAATTATAATGTTTGATTGGAGGATAAAATTGTTGATAAGGATTATTATTTGATAAAATGACAAAAATACCCTCATTATTATAATAATAAAATATAACATTAATTATAATATATATATATATATACACGTATGTATGTATAATAATAATAATAATATATATAATATGTAATATATATATTATTCATTATATTATAATATATTAATAAAATATAATATTAATTATAATATATATATATACATATGTAGGTATATATAATAATACATAATAGTATATAGAATAGGTAATAATAGAGATAGATACAGAAATAAGAATAAAAAATAGAGAATTAATAAAATAAAGAAATAATAATAATAACCCTAATAATAAAAAATATAGATATAATCCTAAAAATACATATAATATATAATATAATATTAATATAATATAATATTAATATAATACAGTGATCATAATATAGAATAATAATAATCATAATATAAATATATATATAATAACATTAATTAGAATATATATATATATAGAGATATATATAATCGGGTGTATTATATATAATAATAATAGTATATATAATATATCATATTATATATTATTATTACATTATAATATAAGAATAATAAATATAGGATAATATTACTATAATACAAGAATCATAATATAGAAGAAATAAGAAAAAAGAGATAGATTTAGAGAGAGAGAAGAAGAGAAGGAGAAGATATATTATTATATGTCTATATAATAAGAATAGTAATATATATAATTATATACATTATTATAATTATGATATAGTATATTATATATATATCATAATAGATAATAATAAACATAGTAAATATATATATATAGATATATATAAATTCGTGCGTCTGTATATATTTATATACATATATATAATAATAATAATAATAATAATATATATATAATACATAAAAATTATTATATTAATAACAATATTTAATAATTATTATTATTATTACACAATAATATATATTTATGCATCTATAATAATAATAATAGTAATATATATAATTTATATATATTATCATATATATATATATAATATAGACACGTGCGTGCATGTGTATATATATATATATAATATATAAATAGTTATAATAATAATTATTAATTATTTTTTGGCGGGAATTTCAAATTTTGAGATATAGTGAAAAAGGCTGGGAATGGGGGTATTTATGTCATTTTGTTATAAGTGGATTAGAGTGTGATAAATATTGGTGGGATAATTTGTGTTAAAAATCGAAAAAAAACATGGGATATGAAAAGTAATACAAAGATAACTAATGTTATCACGGACTCCAAACGGAGCCTAAAGGTATGGATTAATACACTAATAATGGGTTAAGGGCACGGGGGTCCTTACAATTGTTGTGGACTGACGAGTCCTTGATGTAGGCCAATGGATGACATATCTGGTCTGATGATGGTGAATGCATTGCGATGCATTTCACATATAGATGATGATATTATATAATTTTATATTGAATAGATGATGAGATGATATGATTTGATATTGAACATCGCTTTTATTGCATAATATATTATTGTTGTTTTGTTTGACATGATTAGTTCAAATGTAAAGGAACAATGTATTATTATTCGTTAAACTGTTGCGCTTTTTGGATGAGATGTTTATGATTTGTATAATTTTTTGTTTATGTTTTTATATGAACGTACTGAGCATTAGCTCACCATTTTATGGGTTTTGTTTTTCAGGCGACATGACATGTACTAGTGGATGGGATCGGAGTTAGATTGATGACGGGTTGAAGGGTAGAGTCACTAGTTATTAGTGTATGTATTTTCATTAGGAGACATGTTAGACTTTTGTTTTGTTCGTGAATTTGTTATTGGGAAGTATTTAGGGCCTGTCATGATTTGATTAGGATTGTGATGGTTGATTATGATATTTATAGTTGAGATGCTGTCCGTTTGTTGTTTGATTTTAATATATTCCGGCTCAAGTATATTTTATAAATTATCACGTGATCATTCTTAGTTTTAGAGGGCCCCGTTGTGTTTGATTAAAATTTAATTTTTATTTTAAAATGAATCTTTTTTTTAGCCGGAATGTTATTGTTTGATTGTTGATCGTAATGACATGTATTAATTACATGCTAATGTGAGCTTGTTATTGATTCAATGGCTCTGAGGCCTTATATGTATTGGTGCAATGATCTTGTATGGTAAGCTAAATTAATGTGATTACAATAATCTTTACAAATCTTCATAGATAATATTGTGGTATTGCCATAACTAGGAGATTGCCTTAATATCCCATAGAGTTATAAATTTTTTTATATAGATTTTTGTGAATTTTTTCATAGAATTATATGATATTTTATTACAAGATTTCAGGGTTTTGTAAAAAATTTCATAGATTTTTGTAGAGTTTGTAAATTAAAATTTAGCAATAATTTTGTAGACATTTATAAACTTTTTTTATGGAATTCCATGAATTTTGCCACTTATAATTATTTCTTATTTTTTATTGATTCCTTTGAAATAGTAATTGAACATGTAACATATATCAACTACATAAGTAATTAAAAATAAACAAGTTTAATTAGAAATAAAATTTGTTCAATAAATAATTTAAAAATTGTAGAATTGAAAATAATCCAAAAGATGAAAACTAGTTCAATAATTAAAAACAATACAAATACAAATTTTTATATAATAGAATTCGTCATACTTTCATTATTAGTTCTTGGAATAAATAAAATTATATCATTTTTATCTGACCCCCAAAATATGCATATTTTGGTACTAATAGACACAAAATAGACCACACTAAATAAAAATATCAATTGATTGTTACCTATAAATCATGGTTTACCTTAACGGGCATTCCAAGTCCGGAACTCCTGTTCCGGAACTGGAACGCCACCTGACGTTTCAAAGATCCGAATTTTAAAGGAGATTGCTTTGGAAAGGTGTTCCGTGGACAAAAACAATGATTGTTTAGACATCTCCAGTTATTATGTTTTAATAAAAATGTATATAAGATTTAGAAAAAAAAATTAATTTGTTATTTTCTTATAAATAATATTTTAAATATTATTTACGAATTAAAGAAGATGAAAAATATTTTTTTCTTTCAAAAATATTCAATCTCTTTGAATTTTTTAATATTATTTTAAAAAAATACGAATTGTGATAGTTCTGTGAACTGTCATTGGAACTGGAACTGGAACGGTTACCTCCGTTCCGGGCAACCGTTCTCGCAACGACGAACCATGCTATAAATTAACTCCGCCAGTGACACGTATCGATGTCTGTCCCAAGCCAGGGTAAAGGAGGAGGGTGACGCTAGACCTGTGACAGCCAGCCAGATAAATTAGTCACATCTCATGACATGAACTATAAGATGAAATACGTTGGGACGTTCCATGCAGAGCGACGCACTGCACCAGAGCCCGGGTGTAGTGGTAAGTGGGCAAGAGTTGCTAGGTCGTTGCCCAGAAGCGACATGCCACATCGGCGCCTAGGTGTGGTGTCAAATGAGACAATATGGTTTGTTTAGCCTCTTGGAATGTAGGTTCCCTTACCGATAGATTAGTAGAGTTAGTAGAGACTATGAATAGAAGAAAAGATGTGTGAGCAAAAGACCAAATGGGTTGGTGAGCAAGTCAGAACTATAGGTCATTGGGGCTATAAACTTTAATACATAGGTAATGACAAGAACCGTAGTGGGGTATGTGTAACCATATAAAATAAACTACTCGAGTATGTAGTTGAAGTTATGAGGAAGTGAGATATGATAATATTAGTTAAGCTAGTTTTAGACAATTGTTTTTAAAATCATTAGTGCATATGCACCACAAATCGGTCTAGATGAGGCTATTAAACGGAAATTTTGGGATGATCTAGATGACGTGGTGTAAGTAATACCCCTTAATGATCATCGGGGGTATTTCAGTGAGCACATATGTTCTGATCGGGATGGGTATGAGAGTGTCCATGGAGGTTATGGACTTGGGGAGAGGAATGCCGTAGGTAATTCACTTTTGGATTTTGTCATGTTATATGACTTAATCCTAGTGAATATCTGGTTTAAGAAAATGTCATCTCATCCAGTTACCTTTAGAAGTGTGTCTAGTGCAACCTAAATATATTTCTTTTTTACTAGAAGGATAGATAAAGTTAAATGCTTGGATTGTAAGGTAATTCTACGAGATAGTGTAGTTACCCAACACTGGTTTTTAGTTTAGATGTGAGGATTAAGAATAGGGCTCCTAGAACTAAACATAAGTTAGAACTTAGAATTAAGTGGTGGCAGTTAAAAGAATGTAACCCTGGAGCTTTTTAGAGAGGATAGTCGAGGAAGTTAATTGGATGCCAAGAGAATATCCTAATACCACCTGGAACAATATGGCTTGTGGCATTAAGATGACAGCTAAAGAACTGCTTGGTGAGTTAAGAGGATATGCTCCACCAGGTAAGGACGTCTCATGGTGGAATGAAGACGTGAAGAAGGCTATTCGAATCAAGAGGAATGCTTACAGAGAGCTGAAGAAGAAGAACAATGGGGCAACCTTCGAAAGATATAAGCTTGCCAAAAAATAAGCAAAGACAACAGTTTGAGATGCTAGAGCTAAAGTCTACAAAGAAGTGTACGATAAATTGGACATCAAGGAGGCAGAACAAGATATCTACAAGATTGCTCGAGGAGGGAGAGGAAGACAAGAGACTTATGTGCAGTGAAATATATAAAAGATGAGAACCATAAAGTCTTGGTTAGAGATGAAGACATCAAAACAAGATGGAAGAATTATTTTAACAGCTTGTTCATCAGCTAGCGAAGATTTAGATGATCTTAATATCCATCAATGTGACGTAAACCGTGAGTTTACTCACAGAATTAAAGAATCTGAGGTTAAAAAAGCTTTGAACAAAATGAAAGCACGAAGAACAGTTGGTCCTGATGGAATCCATATTAAAGTATGAAAATGTTTAGGAGCGATGCGGATAAAGTGGCTAACAGATCTATTTAAAAGATTTGCAGGAGTAACAAAATTTCAAATGAATGGAGAAAGAGTACTCGCATTCCTATCTATAAGAACAAATGTGAGTTTCACGGTTGCACCAACTATCATGGTATAAAATTCATGTGTCACACAATGAAGATTTGCGAGAGGATAATTGAATATCGGTTAAGGATGGAGATTAAGATTTCGGAGAACCAATTCGGGTTCATGCCAGGAAGGTCAACTCGGAAGCTATCCATTTATCTCGTCAACTTATCGATCGCAATTGTGAGAGGAGTAAAGATTTGCATATGGTCTTTATAGACTTGGAGAAGGCCTACGATAATTTCCTAAGGGAGATATTACGGTGGGCTTTGATGAAGAAAAGAGTTCCCATCAAGTATGTCAGTATAATCAAGGACATGTACGACGAAGTAGCATCCAATGTGAGAACGTGCAGTGGGATGACAAGTGAGTTCTCGATCAAATTGAATTACACCAAGGGTAGGTGTGTTACCGGACCGGATTGGTCCAGTTCCAACCGATTGCAGGGTTAACCGCTTCCGAGTTGGAACCGGTGATTCAAAAAAAAAAATTAAATACCCGGAACCAATGTTTCAAAAGAAAATTAAAATTAAAATTTTGTGGGTTGGCTTTACCTATTATTTACAGGGCCATTAATTGAGAATGCTCCTGAACATGAGGACTGAATGCTTAATCTTTGGACATTATTTTCGGATGTTTCCGAGTCTGCTTGGCTTTCCCTTTGGTTATGAGTTCTTGCCAATTGCGTTTCGGCATATCATTTGCATTTCGAATGCTTCCATATCTGCTTGTTTTTCTCTTTGGTTATGAATTATGATTTCTTGTCATTTGTGTTTCTGCTCCTCCATTGGTAACGACCTGTGTTTCTGCTTCTCCATTGGTAACGGCGCTAATAAGTTGTACACATTGTATATATTCCTACAGACAATGAATTACAATTGTGAGATTCATATTTAGTTTGTTTTAAACAAAATTTTGTGCCAATTCCGGTTCTGGATCGGAGCCGAAATTGATAGATCCGGAACTAGGGCTGCTTAACGGACCGGGTCAATTAGGACCCGGCCCAAAATTGGACCGGTTAGCCTGGTTCGGAATCGGAACCGAAACTGGTACGATACCGGTACGGAACGGTTCTACCGTTCCGGAATCGGTATCTTACCGGTTCCGGACTAAACGGATTCGGTTCCCGGTTGAAACGTAATCGGTTTAAAAAAAATAAATGTTTTTAAATGTTAATAAATATATTTGATGTTAGTTTACAAACACAAAGGCCCATTAGCTCAATTGGTTAGAGTTGTAGAGTATAAAGCGGTGGTCGCATGCTCGAATCCTCCAAGCAACAATTTCCCTTGATATACGAAAAAAAAATTCTAAAAAACAGTTTCCGGGTTGGAACCGGTCCAACCCGGAACCGGTAGAATCGAAATCAGATCCAATCCGGTTCCTTACAGGATTGGACCGGTTTCAGAATTAGCGGATTCGGAACCGGCAGGTTCCGGATCGGGTCTGATCGGGTTGAGCCAATAAGCAGCCCTATCCGGAACCAAAAATGGTATCAAAATCGATAGATCCGGAACCGGTAAGCTACCGGTTCTGGAACGTTAGAACTAGTCCGACCCCGGTAGCTAAACATTTCCAAACCGATTGGTTGGTTTCGGTTCTGAACCGGGTTGAACCAGTTAGGTTCCGAACCGATTCCGGGCCAACCCGGTCCGTTAAGCACCCCTAACCAAGGGTCAGTGTTAAGTCATTTCCTGTTCGCCCTAGTGATGGATGAGATAACGAAATACATACATAATGAATGACCTTGGACCATGCTTTTCGCTGACGATATCGTGTTAGTCGACGTGACCATGACAGGGTAAATACCATTTGGAATTATGGAAGAGACATTGGAGTCAAAGGGTTTTAGATTAAGTAGAAAATGGAATATATGGATTTCAAATTTAGTGGTCGTATCTTTCGAGATCGTGGTGTTGTAACACTTGATGGTCAAGAGATATCGATGACACCAAGTTTGATACCTAGGTTCTGTTATCCAAAAGGATGGAGAGATTGACAATGACGTTAACCACGAGATTCATGCGGACTGGTTGAAATGGAGAAACGCCGCCAGAGTTCTATGCGATCGTAATGTCCTGCTGAATTGTAGAGAAAGTTTTATAGGACCGTCATTATACCTGCAATGTTGTATGAGATGAATGATGGGCACCCAAGAGGAATCACAGCAAAAGATCAGTGTGACAGAGATCGTATACTTCGTTAGATGTGAGGTACGACCATAAGAGATAAAAATAAGGAACAAAGATATTCGAGCTGGAGTATGTGTAGCTTATATAGAAGAGAAAATACAAGAAAGTCGCTTACATTGGTGTGATGCCCGGGAATTAATGACGTTAATCCCGGTGTGGTAATGATCCTCAAGGGATTTTATTTGTGGCAATTATGAATAAATTGCGGTGTTGGGACACCCGAGAATGTTAAATCGGGTATTTGGGATCGTTGGATCTAAATGTTGAGATTGTATTCTCATCGTGGTGAAAAACCTTGGAATTGAGTTTTTGGTGGTATCTGGGGTCCGGGGTACTTTGTACTGGGGCTGGTATTGGAAATTGAGGTTGGAGAGATAATTATTGAAAATAGATGGTTTTTAATGAGTCATGATGTATTTGTGGAGGAATTGATATTTTGGAGTCTTGGTACCATATATACCAAGAGGACTCGATGTTTCGTGATTGCACGAATTCTCCTCCCTCCCTCTCTCCTCTCACCTGCGATTTCCCCTCTCCCCCAAACCCCTATTTTCTCCCTTTGGTAAAAATGGCTAGAAGCTTGGCTCGGGAGCCGGATTCCTCGAAGATAATAAGGTATCGTTCTTCCCCTCGTTCTTATCTTCGATTTGATAGTAGTATTGTAGAGTTTGGTTGAGTTTTGGGTTGGTTATGGAATTTGGGGATTTTTGATAAAAATCCAAAGTTGAGTTTTTGGAGTTTTTATTGGTTTTAATTGGCGTATTTGAGGTGTTGAAGGTGTATGGGGTCTTGGCGATCGATCGCGAGATCTGGCGATCGATCGCAGCATGTTTATTTTCGGGCAATGGGATATGGCGATCTATCGCGGCTTGGCGCCGATCGATCGCGGCCCTATTTCTTGTGTTTTTTTGAAAATTTTGGAAAATGTGGGGATTTTGGAATCGAGGTTTAATTAGCCAATTTTCGGGGCAATGTCTACATTCCAATGGGAATGCTATACCCTTAAAAAGGAATGGTTGGAGTCAAATTTTAATAATAGAGTGGGGAGCTCAATTTAGTAATTGGCTAACCTTTGAACTTGTAAAATGGAATATTTTGGGTATTATGCATGCTTAACATGGAGTCTTTTAAAAATGATTAATCGTCATGGATTGACGATAGGTTTGGAGGTTGTGAACGTGCTTGGGCACGTGGTTGCATGCTTATATTCGATTGTGAATTATCTTATGTGGTAGCACATAATTCATCGGGTCGCGGGACTCAGTCAAGGTTTGGTTCGATCTACGGAATCATAAGGTACGTATGACGTACGAGCATAGCCCTTTTATATAATTGCAATTGTTGAATGCATGGTACATTATATTGTAATAAATAGATAGATATTGGGAATTATGTGGTACCGCTCTTGAGCGAGCAATGATAGGGATGTTGTCGCTACTGAGCGAACATCGATTATGACGCCGCTGTTGTTGAGCGTGCGTGAGGTTAAAAATACCGCTATTGTGGAGCGAGCTATGAAATAGAACTATGGAATCATTGGTTAGATATATGTGATATCTGTAGTATTTCATTTAATGATTTAATCAGATTTAATTATGGAACTAGTATGGCATGAATGGTTTTAGTTAATCAATGTGGTGATTAACTAGCTTTGGGAATTTGATGGTTTTGGTTATTTTGAGAACATGGACAGTACGGGAAATCCTAGGTGGTAACGATACTATACAGGGAGTATCCTTTTACATTACAGTCTTATATTCTATAAATTTACGTACTGTGATTATTGGAATGGTGGTATTGGTATGCTCACCCCGTATGGGGGGGCTGTCTCTGTTGGGGCAGGTGGTACAGGTGCAGCAATGGCTTGGAGTGGAGCTCGGGTTGTTGATTGAGGTACTTCCAGGATCGAAGTACCAGAGCTGGTTGAATAAGCATAACGGTAGATCCGGAGTGGAGATCGAGCTATGGATGGGAGGTGCTTCCAGGATCAAAGTACTACTAACTGTATTTTGTAGAGTATCTTATACATTAGATACACGTTTATTCATTGTGTGCTCTCATGTGAGCACGTTTTTACGTATATATGGAATGTATAAAAGGGCATGGTTTTTCTCTCTTCATTTATTGTCTGTATGCAATTAAATACGGAGTTGCTAAATGAACTGAGAGCATGTTAGTGTATTATGAAGGTGCATGCTATGTAAGTGGTCTTGGTTGGGGAATTTGAATGTTATGTGGTTCTAATGCAAGATTTTTATAGATGGTATATGATGCTATACTTGCATATGGTTTTCCCATATGATAATATGATTGTATACACTATTGGCATGAGTTAATACACTAATAAAGGGATTAAGGGTACGTGGGTCCTTACAATTGGTTTTGTGACGTACGACGTGGGCCCAACAATGCATCTATGCGTCTAATGGAGCCTATGGATTCAGCCATTCCACGAGAGCGAGAGGATGACCGAAGAAGACATGATTCGAAGTTATACACAAAGACTTGGGGTTCAAGTGGATTAAAGATGATATTCTGACCGATAGAAGCGCTTGGAGAAGACTGACGTACGTGTCCGACCCAACTTGATTCTCTCTATTGTTCATGTAGCCTACCCCAATTCATTATGATTAAAGGCTTAGTTGTTGTACTGTTACCTATAAATTAATGACTCAAACTCTTATTTTTGTTAGAAAAATTTGCATAGACTTGACATTTACACATTACACAATCACATCTTTAAAACCTAACTATTAAGAATAGTAAATTATCCTAAATTAATTAAAATAATCCACTTATTTCGGAATAAATAATAATAAAATGATAAGATTATGAAACATCAAACACTAATAGTAGGAGAGATGGGGGAAGATCACTAAGATACTTTATAAGAAGTCATTAACTCAATAAAGAACCCGAAAAAGAGGAAGATATGATAAAAGTTCATACAAATCTCTTTCAATAAAGAACCCGAAAAAGAGCAAGATATGATAAAAGTTCATACAAATCTCTAGGATAAGTGAGAAATTTTTAGATTTTTTATATTTGTACCTAGCGCTTTAAGGTTTGCATCTAAGAAATTCCATAAAAATCATTGAAAATATATAGAAATTTGGATACTTCTAGAGTTTTATAGAGTTTTAAAAATCGTGTTTGAATACCACTTAACTTTTTAAAAATATATGAAATTCTATTTTGAATACCAGTAAACTTCTATAGCATAGATAAAAATCTATATTGAATATCAATAGATTTCTATGTATTTTATATACAAGTTTAGATTGAATACATCTATACTCTACAAAAGTCATTAAATTTTAGATAGAATATTACAAGCTAGTCAATGGGGACTGCCCGATCCATCACTCGATTATTACAAACTGTAAAAAGAAACAAACAAACAATAATTCGTAGCAATTATTTTTATTTATATAAATATACCTTCATGCAATGTTAAACCGTGTTGAAGAATATATGTACACAAGAACTATTATTTTTCTGTAGACACTGTATTTGGTATAGGTCCAGTGGATCATTTGAAAATGTTACGTCGAAGATAATCGAGTCGAGTTGGATGCTTGAGTTTCATGAGGGCCTTGACTTCATGTTTCCTAACCATTTCTCTTGAAATATTCAAGTTTCCCGCAATTTCTCCAAGTGTTCTATCTCCTCTACCATCGAGGCCGTACCGTTGTCTAATTACCAAACTCTCCTTTGGTTTTAAAGAATCAAGCTATCAAAAAACAAGAATCATTACAGATTAGCAAAGAGAGACGGAATAGAAAACCATTATGCAATTCAACTATAGACATATCACAAATGCACCATGCATATTCTTTTTTCTTTTCTTTTTTTTTCTTTTTTGCGGTGCACCATACCGATTCTAAGAGACCATATTTCGTTTGATCCATTTGCAGCAGTGGCGTAGCAAGTGGAATTACATGTATGTCAATTCTTCCATTAACACAACTTTTTAAGTAGTTGCCACTATGCTACTTGAATATTTGTCATGTTTTCTATGGAAATTATTGAGTGTTTGAGGTGGGTTAAGGAAAGAACACGTAAGACTCGTCCATTAAATAGTAGAAGATGCAACACTAATTGCAGCACAAAATTTAAATCAATGAAACCACCCCATATATTTCTGCAGTGTTCAGATCATGCCTCAAGATCAAATTCTTCTATTCAAATACAATCTTGACAACCGTCATTTTGACTCGCTACAGATTTTTAGGGGAAAGTTGAAAAGTTGTAGACCTTATTGAATTTACCTTTCTCCTCTTAAAGTAATGATTGCCGTGATATGTATCATAGTATTGCAGTTGAGTAAAGGGGTAGTTTAAGAAAAGAACTTTTAGGGAACTGAAAACTATTTAGGGACGTCCAACAGGAAAATGGTCAATTAAACAAGGTATGGATGAGGGAGTAATTTGCATCCTTTCAAATCAAAATTAACTTTGATATCACATGCATTATAGAAGAAGAATAGGATTTATTTACCACATCATCCAGAGCAAGCCTGAGAACTGCTGGTTGATTTATTTTATCCCCTTCAACACCATCTTCAATACCATTGATCAATTCTTCTTGAGTTACCCTATTGCGTGCATGCAGAGAATAAACAGGCTTTGTCACTCTCAGCACTTCATGGTATCTTTTGGCAGATATACCAACTCTGTCTATGATTTCTTTTTCTGTTGCCGATCTCCCAAACTCAAACAACAACTCTTGTTTTGCCTTCTGAATTTCTGCTCTAATCTACATTAGAAAGTAGTTTATGTTTAATTACATGTGCCTTTGTTGCAAGAGAAAGAATATGACTTTGATACAACAAGCTTACCGACTCAAGGCCAAAGGAAACCTTTGTGAAGCTTGAAAGTGTCATGGAACGGGTAATGGCATGTCTGATCCAAAAGAGGCCGTATGTTGAGAGACGGAACTTCCTTTTCGGCTCAAAGCGATCAATAGCTGTTATAAGACCCTTCACTCCAGCCTGACAAAGGTCTTGGAACCTTGAGCCATTTGTAAAGTCTTGAAAATATTTGTTCATTACAAATAAAACCAACCGGAGGTTATGCTGCAATAAAAAAAACATATCAATTGGGTGACATTATTTTCTTGAATTTGGCAACTCCATGCCAAATTTTAAATTATAATGCAGTAGGTCTAGGACCGGAGCCATCAATGTTTCTACTGACAAGGAAAGCTACTGAGATCACATGCTGGATACATAAACAAATATTCTACTAATCCAGATCACCCTAAGAAAATATTGCTAGTTTTTCTTCTGTGAGGTATTGTCATCGAAACCACGAGATACCGAAGTATTTTCATGAAAACATAATTACCTTGATCAACTTGTTTCTGGCAGCATGACCAACTTCCAACTGCTTTCGCAGATGAACAGCATCCATATTTATCGCTTTTGCTAATTCTTCATCCATTATGTCTCTTCGTAAATCAGTCTGTAAAGTGTCCTTTACTTGAAGGATTTCCTGAATGACAATAACCAAAGCTAGATGAAGATACAGTGACAAAAAGAAACAACAAAAAAGAGGATACATTTCCCCTTTTTTCATTGTCTTCAACTTCAACACGTAATTTACAATTATTTCCAAGGAGAAAGTTAATTTACTTGCTGACCTTCATCGGTTGCATCAGCTTAAACAGACAACCATGCTGTGATGAAGAGAGAACTGGAGGAATCTGCATTTTCTTCCAATCTAAGCTGACCAAGTGGGTGGAAGATGAATAGTCCCTCACAAGCCTATCGATCATCTCATGTTCATAATTTTTGCCATGTTTCGTTTTCTGGGACGATCCAAGACTCTCACTTTCTTTCTTACTTCTCAATGCAATCCTCTTCTCAAGACTTAATCTCTTATCTTTCTTCCTAAGACTTCTAACAAAACTGTCAGCTTTTTTCTTCTCCTCCGCCTCCTCCATAACTTCTGCAGTCCTCTTCCTCAGTTGCCGCCTCCTTTTAGCCACATGATCTTTTACTTCAATATCAGATAAAGCTGTCGTATGGCTTTGTTGAAATATATTTTCTAACTTAGCTGCAGCTTCATTGTAATCCAACTCTAATATACTTGCAGAGGCTTCATCAAGTGACACAGCATGCACTCTTTCCGAACTTCTTTTCCCCTTTCTTAACCTATTTTCACTTCCTTTGTCGGTCTCAACAGGTAAAGACACAGATTTCAGCGGCGCAATTAAAGATGGGTTTTTACTTCTATCAGTTTTGAAAGACACTATCACGGGTCTTCTCAATATAGCTATGCGAGATGAAAATCTTGAGTTCAATCCAAATGGAGTTCGAGCAGCAGAACTAGAAACAGTCACAACTCCCATGCCAAAGTTGTATGATCCAAAGAAGCTGGCGGCTGAATAAGATAAGCTGTGGGTACTCAAATCCTGTAGCATACACTAACATTACCTAAGTTAAATATCCTAAACTGTAAACTAAATATAGTTAACCAACACCGCAAATAATCAAAAAGCCATAAAGTCAAATACACAACTGTAAATTGTCTCATAAACTATTAAACGAATGGCTTAAAGCTCTAAGAATCACAGATGCACCCTCCCAGATACCTGCATATGCGTCTGAAAACTCAAATTACAATCAATTCCGTGCACTGTGCAGCACTTCGAAAAAGATAAATTCTACTACAATACATTGCTTTCTAGCACGCGTAGGATAATCTACAATCAGTCCATTTCGACAGCTTTTTATTAAATAACATTTCGACAGCATTTTCATGCTTAATCGTAAGTTTAAGTACAACGTTAGCTTAATTTTTCACATCAACTAATCAGAGATGGCACAAACTAAAAAATTCACACCAAAAATCAACAAAACCACAAGTAAAACAGCAGAATCAGAGACAAAAACTTACTAAAGAGAAGCATAAAATTCACCAACAGATTTAGAAATCGATTAATTTCTATAAATAAATAAAAATAATGGTATCAAATAAAAAAAATATAAATAAATAAAAAAAACATTTATTTCCACATGCATAATACTTAACCAAACATCAAAATTCACAACAAATACCTTAGAAACATAAAAAGAACTCGAACTATCAAAATTCACCGACTGAACACGTAGCTTCGTCTCGCCGGAGATGGAATATTCAGGTGGCAAATGAGCTGAAGACTAGAAACTAAATGAATACAAAATTTCCAACTTCTCAAATATATTTAAAATTAAAAATATAAAAACCCTTTTGAATTTTGGCGTCCACAGGCTTTTGTGCAGTAATCTACGGCTGAAAATAAATGATCGACGGTGATTAGTGTTTCCGCGTCAGCACAAGGAATTACGGTGACGTGGCCTCTGGCGGAGCAGAGAAAGGACCTTACGTGTCAAGTGATGAGTTGAAGATTACTATTACTTGGAATTTATAAATGGATATATGCTTGACACGTGTTTGGATATGATTGGTTTGTAGGTTTAACTTTGACGGGCACCGCCATAATGTTTTCGGTGGTTTATGATTCCAAAGTTAAAAGATTATCATGAATTTTAAAAAAGCCAAAAACACATCTTAAAAAATAAAAATATTCATTTACTTTAAATTGCAGTTTATAGCACAAATTTGAAATGAAATTTGTTATAAATTTTGGATGTTTTTAGCTCCGAAACAGTTTTTAATTTTATTTTTAGATTTAAACTTAAAAACAGATCTAACGAGAGCTAGGTGTCACGTGTCGATTCTCAGATCGAAACACCGTGCGACACTTAAGCGATCTTTGTCCGCGAAGATGCTAAGTAAGCCTAAACCAACACAAGGAAGCAAAGAACTTTGAAAGAAAGCTTGAGAGAATAATTGTATTGCTTGAATGCTAGAAAACTTGGTGTGTTTACAAATGAGGAGGGCAATGCTACTTATACTAATCCCCCTCCCAAATGAATGGCTATGATTCAATCTATCCTATGGTGGAGATTAAGTCTCTAGAATATTCTAGGATATTTACAACAATGAGCATTCTAGAATGTCCTAGCATGAAGTATTCTAGAATACTCTACATTACAAGAGAAATAAAAAGTAAGACATAGAAGCTTCCAGGGCGCTCCAATGTGTTCTCCAAGCTTCTAGAACGTGCAGAAGCCTCCAGATTCGTTGGAATCTTCTAGAAAGTTACGGAACGTGACATCCTCCCCCGCCCATTTCGGCAACACCCTCGTTGCTCTGGTGGAATTTGTCAATTAGCTCTTTGAATTGCCATAGTCCCTCAGAGGGTTCCCAACTTGCCTCGCTGTCTGGAAGTCCTTTCCACTTGATAAGATATTGGTGGCACGGTGGATGGTGTTTCCTTCGAACAACCCTGTCGGACAATAATTTGCTCCACTTCTCGATCATATGACACATTTTACTCCAAGAGGTGCTCGTTGAGATGATCCACGGCTTGGGATCTTCCTTGTCTTCATAATACGCCTTGAGTAAACTGACATGAAAGACTGGGTGGAGCTTCTTTAGTTTTGGCGGTAACTCCAACTTGTAGGCCACTTCGCCTACTCCGTCTCTCGATGCGAAAAGGCCCTTCATATATCCTTGAGAAGACCTTTATGAAGCCCCTTATGTTTTTGTTAGGTGTAGATCTTTACCAACACAAGGTCTCCCACCTTGAACTCTGCTGGCCTCCATTTTTTGTCCGCCCACTTCTTCATTTTCTTGGATGCCCGGTGGATATATGACTTGGCAATGTCTGCCTGTTCTTGCCAATTCCTTGCAAACTTATAGGCAGCTGGACTTGTCCCTGTATATCTTGTTTCAATGTCTTGCGGGGTACATGGTCTACGGCAAAGGACTAGTTCGAATGGACTTTTTTGTGGCCTCACTCGGTTGAAGGTTAAATGAGAATTGGGCTACATCAAGTAGCTTGGCTCAATCCCGTTGGCTTGCACTCACGAAGTGCATAAGATATTGTGATATCCCCGAAATGATTATGTGTAATTCAACATTAATTACATTATGTGAGAATTATGGTGTTAATTTATTTGTGATGATTATTGATATTGGGAAATGCTTAGTCATGTGGTGGTCATGGCCTAGTAATGCATTTCAGGGTGCATGTGATATATGTTGGGAATTTGGGTTATGGCATGATTATTTTGGGGTGGGTGTTGTTTGTTTTGATAAAACATGTTTAATTGGAATTTGATGTATCTTATTGAATAAATACTATAAAATATCATGTGAAGATATTTTAATACATCATGCTAAATACCGGGACACAATTTAAACCATTATCATGCTACCACCACACAAATTAAATCATTGCAAAATACAAGCCATACCATGCCCATACCTCCACTCCACTCAATCAGCTCTCACACCACATGTTTGTTTTATCACAAAAATCTCACTTTTCCCTAAAAAAAAAACCGTCCACTATCAAGCAAGAAGAGGAGGAGGAGACTTGCAATTTAGTTTCTTGATCTTGCTAAAGTTGGAGCCAAAGTGGTAAGGAAACTAGTAGTGTTAGTTGTTGCACATTTTCTTGGTTGAGGAGAGTTATTCTTTTGAGTGGAAATGGCATGTCTTGATGAGTTTTGTTGAAGACAATGTTTTGTGTTGCTTTATAGTAGTATAGTGTATTTTGCATGTTAAGTTGTTGGGTTATAGTGGTTTGTGGTATGTTTTTGAGTAGCTTTTGAAATGTGTTCGAAAATGGCGATTTCTCGCGATTGCAGGTATTGGCGATCGATCGGCGCGTTTTCCCGATCGATTGCGAGAACCAGAGTACGAGGCAGAAACATTCGGCGATCGATCGCGAGATTTGAGCGATCGATCGGCAAAGTCAGCGATCGATCGGACATGTCTTCAGCGATCGATCGCGGAATACATAATTTGAATGTTGAGGCAGTAGCATCTCGCGATCGATCGGGGCTTATTGGCGATCGATCGCGAGAAGCCAAATGTTGTGTTTTGATTAATTATTGTAGGATTTTTGGTATTGGACTATTATTGGCATCTAATATTGTGTTGTACACTTGTGTAGAGCCTTTACAGATAGCCACACAACGCAGGGGATAGAGTCCTGCAACATACCATATTTTGGAAAGGTACGTAGAATACGTACGGGCACCCAACGGTAACATGTAATTTATATACGCATTGGGATATGCCTTGTAGATGCAAGTGTGTATTGAATTGTGCATGGTAGATGCAAATACATGTTGATCCATACATTATGATTGCATATGTATATGTTGATTGATTGATGCGCATCCCATGAGTCATGGTTATCACCTTGATGATTTCAATGCTTGCCGCTATTTATTTGTTTTGTGCCACTAAAATGTGAAGCGAGGGATGAGAGTACCGCATGTCACATTGAAGCGAGGTTATCATATAAAGCGATGAAAGAATATTTGCCGCTAAAATGTGAAGCGAGGGGTGGGAGTACTGCATGTCCATTGAAACGAGGTTATTCTATGCCGCTTATATGTGAAGCGAGGGGCATTAAAATACATTGTGATAAACAGACTAGGGATTGGTTGATGATTTGAGGAATTGAAATATGTCATGCCATAATTCATTCATTGATTCGATTATGAGTTATGGTACAGGGACAACCAAAAGGGGGCGTTTTAAATGCATTGGAATACAGGAAGTATTTTGTATCTATGGTTTACGCATTTACGCTTTTATTCATATTGTGTCGAATATGAATTATTATGTGCTCATGTGTTGGGGGTTGTCCTTGTAGGTGCATTTGGCATGGAGAACCAGGGTCGGGGTTGATGCGTGAGCTGTAAGGAGTGCTTCAGGGATAGCAGAATAGAATCTCCCTTTTGTATAGTTTCTACATAGAGTAGAGTAAAACTATAATTTCACACTCTTTTGTTAGGAATGTAACTAATTCCTTTTTAAAATTTTTGGTACTGTAACTCTTAAGCTCAGGGCATCAACACGGTCTATTACTCTGATTTATGCATGATTAGTTCTCTTAATTGCACCTTATAACGTTGTTAGATAACGGGGTCTCACATTTAGTGGTATCAGAGCAGTGGTTAGAGAACCAGGGAATGAGTGAAGGGTAGCCTTTAGAAACAAGTTGGTTATGTATTCATTGGTGGGCATGTTTATGCATGTAGTGCATACTTTGCATATAATTTGTTATACTAACATGCTTATGAATATTGTTACTCTTGTTATCTAACGACTTATATTATGAACTGCTTTTGGTATTGTTGTTAACCCTGTGTTACAGCATGGCGGCTGTTAATCTGGAGAACCTCAATGAAGAGGTGGGAGATGTAGGCAGTGTCAATGCCAGTATTGCTCAGACGAATCCTCTACCGCCACCTACTGTAGGCGTAGAGCCAAGTGCACAGATACTGCTACCAGGGGAACTTAGTTTGACCCAGTTCTTGAGCTACCATCCACCGCTCTTTGAGGGAACTGAGTCAGGGGAAGAAGCAGAGGAGTGGTTAGAACGACTTGAGCAGATATTTGTATCAGCGCCCTGTGCAAGGATTGCCTGGCTGAGGTTTGCAGAGTTTCAGTTAGCAAAGAAGTCTTCCATGTGGTGGAAGACAACAGTTATGGAAATGAGGGCTCAGGGCATGTTGGTGGACTGGACTGTGTTTAGAACCCGATTCCTTAATCGGTACTTCTCTGCAGCTGCCAGACAATTGAAGGAGGACGAGTTCACTAATTTGAAACAGGGTAGCATAACTGTATCAGATTATGCCATGCAGTATTCTTCACTGCTGAGGTATGTGCCTCACATCGCTATAAATGGTCACGCCAAGATGAGGCATTTCCTAAAGGGTCTGAGACCGGAGCTTTTTGACCGGGTTTTTTCCAACAACCCCAGCTCGTTTGATGATGCTCTGACTAGAGCGGAGCTGGCAGAGATTGGAGTGAGTGTGTACAAGGAACCTATACCACCACAAAGACCAGTGGCAGACAGTCTGAGGCCACGAGGGGACCAGTTTAAGCCTCGTGGGGCTTCTTCATCTTCTCGATTTAGTGGGAAGAGGTTTCAGAATCAGAAGCAATGAAATAGGAGGAATAATGTGCCAAGTATTCGAGGACCAGCGCAAGGAAATAGGACAGGAGAAAGCAAGTGTAACAACTGTGGAGGACCACACTTGCCACATGATTGTCCGGCCTGTTACAGTTGTGGCAAGATGGGCCACATCGCTCGGTATTGCCCCGGTCAGGGAAGACAAACGGACTTTGGATAGAGTAGGCCGAGATTTGATGCCGGGATAGTACCTCGAGACAGCAGATTGTGCCCCGACCACCGGGAGGTCCGCAGTGGGACCACCGCAGGGTCAAGTGTATGCACTGACTCGAGAGCAGGCAGAGGCAGCCCCAGAGGAGGTGATTGCTGGTACGTGCCATTTATTTACGTACCCTGCCTTTATTTTGATAGATACAGGTGCTTCCCACTCTTTCATATCTTCTGCCTTTGTTGAGAGACACCATATGTGCCCGTCTCCGTTGCCCACGCCTCTCATGGTCTCGACACCCACCGGAAGTCATGTGATTGCGGATCGACTGCTATCTGACTGCCTCATTTATTTTGAGGGCAATGATTTGAGGGCTGATATGATTTTGCTGAATATGGCAGATTTTGATTGTATTGTGGGCATTGATGTGCTGAATAGATATCAAGCCGTGGTTGATTGCCGTCAGAGGATGGTATGTTTCCAATCCGATCAGGGATTGCAGTGGATCTTCTATGGGGACGGTTCCCGTCCAAAGATTCCGTTGATTTCGGCAGTTAAGATGACACGGTTGTTGGAACGGGGTCACACTAGCTATCTCATTTATGCCGTGGACGTATCGAAGAAAAAGGAAGAGTTGAGGATTGAGGATATACCGGTAGTCGCGGAATTTACCGAAGTGTTTCCGGATGAAATTCCAGGATTCCCTCCGATCAGAGATGTTGAGTTTGGGATTGAGTTACTACCAGGGACATCTGCTATTTCTCGTGCTCCTTATAGGATGGCACCGGCGGAACTGAGGGAGCTGAAAGTACAATTACAGGAACTTCTCGAAAAGGGATACATACGTCCTAGTGTATCGCCTTGGGGTGCGCCAGTCCTGTTTGTAAAGAAAAAGGATGGTTCGATGCGCTTGTGCATCGATTACCGTCAGTTGAATAAGGTTACGATTAAGAATAAGTACCCTCTTCCGCGGATTGATGACCTATTTGATCAGCTTCAGGGCACAGAACTATATTCTAAGATTGACTTGAGGTCAGGATACAATCAGATTCGGGTTAGAGCTGATGACATTCAAAAGACAGCGTTTCGGACTCGGTATGGGCACTACGAGTTCTTTGTTATGCCGTTTGGTGTGACGAATGCCCCAGCTGTCTTTATGAACTTGATGAACAGAGTGTTTCAGAAGTATCTTGATCAGTTCGTGATCGTATTTATTGACGACATTCTTGTCTATTCGAGAAGTAAGGAGGAGCATGCCAATCATTTGAGGACGGTGCTTCAGATCCTCAGAGATCATCAGTAGACCCCAGGAAAGTAGAGGCAGTAATGGATTGGTCTACGCCTACTTCAGTACCCGAGATTCGGAGTTTTCTTGGTTTGGCCGGGTATTATCGACGCTTCGTCGAAGGGTTTTCTAAGATTGCCAAACCACTGACGCAGCTAACTCAAAAAGAAGTTCCATTCTTTTGGTCGGAAGCTTGTGTGCAAAGCTTCCAAGAGTTGAAGCACAGGTTGACTTCGGCACCAGTATTGGTGATTCACAGGGAGAACAAACGGTTCGTTCTCTATACTGATGCGTCCCTTCAGGGTTTAGGTTGCGTGCTGATGCAGGATAAGCATGTAGTGGCTTACGCGTCAAGGCAGTTGAAACCGCATGAGACGAGGTATCCAGTCCATGACTTGGAGTTAGCGGCTATAGTGTTTGCTTTGAAGATATGGCGACACTACTTATATGGTACATCATTTACCATCTACACCGATCACAAGAGCCTGAAGTTCTTGTTTACGCAGGCTGAGCTGAATATGAGACAAAGAAGATGGATGGACCTACTGAAAGAATATGATTGTGAAATCGAGTACCATCCGGGTAGAGCAAACTTGACAGCCGACGCTTTGGGTCAGAAAGTGAAGAACACAGCAGAGGATGTCATGTGTTTGTCAGCTATGATGGCTTCCTACTGTCAGTTGGGTTTTGATTATGACGTGTCTGCTTCACCGATACGTATATCAACTTTATTAGCTGAGCCGGACATTTATGATCACATCCGGAAGGCTCAGGGAGCAGACGAAGAAGTCCATAGATGGTTATCAGTGGTTCGTCTGGGTCAGTCATCGAGGTTCAGGATGGCTGAGGACGGTTCTTTAAGGCTTGGTGACCGATGGGTGGTTCCGAACACGCCAGAGTTGCGTAAGGGGATCTTACAGCGAGCTCATAGCAGCAGGATGAGTATCCACCCGGGCGGGAGAAAGATGTACAAGGATTTATGTGACCAGTTTTGGTGGAAACGAATAAAACGAGATGTTACTACATTCGTTAAGAGATGCTTGATTTGTCAGCAGGTGAAGGCTGAGAGGCAGAGGCTTGGTGGTGAGCTTAAGAGCTTAGAGATACCTGAATGGAAGTGGGAACACGTATCCATGGACTTTGTGACCCACTTGCCGAGGACCGTTTCGCGTTTTGATGCTATCTGGATGATTGTAGACAGATTGACTAAAGTGGCTCACTTCATTCCATACAGTATGACCTTCACCTATTTGAGGATGGCACAGTTATATGTTCGAGATGTGGTGAGACTGCACGGGATCCCTGTTTCGATTGTGTAAGGACCCCCGTGCCCTTAACCCATTATTAGTGTATTAAGCCATACCATTAGTGCATATGATCATACTATCATGGGGGAAACCATATGCAAGTGCAACTCCATATGCTATCCAGAAAATTTCTTGCATTCAATCCACATAATATTCAAATTCCCCAACCAAGATTATTCATATAATATGCACCCTCATAATACACTAACATGCTCTTAGTTCATTTAGCAATTCCGTATTTAATTGCATGCAAACCATAAATGAATCAAGAGGAGCCGTAGCCCATTTATACATTCCACATACACGTAAAATGTACTCACATAAGAGCACCCAATGAACACGCGTGTATCTAATGTATAAAAGACTCTACCGGGTACCGTTACTGGCACTTCAATCCTGGAAGCACCTCCCAAGCGCAGCTCGATCTCAACTCTGGATCTATGCACTTATTCAACCAGCTCTGGTACCTCGATCCTGGAAGTACCTCGGATCAAAAACCCGAGCTCAACTCCAAGCTGCTGCTACACCTGTAACACCTGCCCCAACAGAGACAGCCCCCACACGGGGTGAGCATACCAATACCACCAATCCAATAATTATAACATTTCAATTCATAATTTACAGAATGTAATTGCCATAATTTAAATGATACTCCCTGGATGGTAATACCCTCATCCGGGATCCCCTGTATTGTCCCTGTTCTCAAAATAACCAAACTCATCGAACTCCCAAAGCCAGTTAATCGCCACATAGATTAACTAATACCGTTCTGTTATGCCATTTCCATAATCTATATAATAGAATCATTATATAAAAGACCGTAAATATCACATAAATCAATTCAATGATTCCATGTTCCTATTTCATTGCTCGCTCCACAATAACGGCATTTTAAACCTCGCGCACGCTCAACACTAGCGGCGTCATAACCAATGATCGCTCGACGGCGACGACATCCGAAATCATTGCTCTCTCAATAGCGGCACCGTATAGTTCCCAATGTATAACCATTTGATGCAAATACCATTTACCATGCATATCGTTATCCATTTATAGCAAATATCATGCACCATGCATTTCCATACCTATCCGATGCAATTACCACATGCCACATATTTCAATGTCCATATAATGCAATTACCACACACCATGTGTTCCAATACCCGTTTAATACAATTGTCACATACCATACATTTCTACAGTTGCAACATTATAATAGGCTATGCTCGTACGTCAATACGTACCTTAAGTTTCCGTAGTCCAAGCCAAACCTTGCTTGAGTTCCATGCCTCGAGAAATAGGTGCTAAAACACATAAACAACTCAAAATCAAGCATAAGCATGCAACCACGTGCCCAAGCACGTTCAAAACTCCCAAACATATCGTCTATCCATGACGATTACCAAAATAAAAGCCACCCGGCTAAGCATGCATAACACCCAAAGTAAACCATTTTACAAGTTTAAAAGATAGCCAAAAAAAACTCAACCGAGAGTTCCGTTTAATTTAACTTGGCTCCACCCAAACCATTTTAAAAGTCTAACATTCCCCCGGAAGCCGACCATTTAAGTCGCGAATCCAAAATCCCACGAAAAAGCCAAGAAAACAAACAAAACCTTGCTGGCGATCGATCGCTATGCCTGGCGATCGATCGCTAGCCCCTCGGCGATCGGTCGCTCGATATAGCAATCGATCGCCAGACCTTACTGGCGCGAGGCGATCGATCGCCCAAAAGTAGCGATCGATCGCCACCTTGCTGAAAAGCCTACTGCATCGATCGCCAAAAACGGGCGATCGATCGCCGCGACCTGCAACTCGAAAAACACCATTTTTAAAAGCTTGAAACCTCCACCAATCATACTCCAACTCCTCCCAACTCAAAACCACAACAAATCCACACACAAGGACCTCCAATAAGGGTGCTCAACCCAAAAATAAAACAAATCCAAAAGATTTTATGATTTTTACCAAAAATCACCCAAATCAAATTAAACCCAAAACTTAACCAAAACCAACAAAATCACAATCCAAACGAAGATAAAAGCGAGGGGAAGGAGATTACCAACTTATTTTCGAAGAATCCGGCTCCTAAATCGAGCCTCCGGCCATTTTTCTCCAAAGAGAAAAGATGAGGGTTAGGGGAAAGGGGGGTTACATAATAAGAGGGGGAGAGGAGAGGGAGAGAAGTGATTCCGTGCCAAATGACGGAAATCTCGAGTTCAACGGGTATATATAGCAAAAATACCCCAACACACCAATACCTCCACAAATACATCATGATTCATTAAAAATCATATGTTTTCAAAAACTCTCTCTCCAACACCAAATCCCCATACCAGCCCCAACATAAAGCACCCCGGGCTCCAGGTCCTACCGAAAACCCAACTCATAGGTTTTCCACCGAAATGAGAATACAATCTCAACCTTTGGATCCAGCGATCCCAAATGCCCGATTATACAACCTCGGGAGACCCAAAATCGTAATTAATTCCTAATTGCCACAATGAAAAATCCAATAAGGATTAATACCACACCGGGATTAACATCATTAATCCCCGGACATCACAATTATCCCCCACTAATAAAATTTCGTCCTCGAAATTGCACCGGTGTACTCCACGTAACACCAGGACTACACAAACAAAACAAAGCCAAGACCCCGATTCTGAACCACCTTAGAATCGAATTAACAACTGCGAGAATATCAGTCTCGCACCAAGCCCTAAAATAGAGCAAACGCCAAAACCAATACAAACCCGAAAGATAACAACATACCTCGACGTGAATCGTCCCAGAAGTCAGTCCACCATGACTGAAAATCAACCAAACCTTCCTTGGTCTCGACATAGATATCTCCCCATGATATCTCCATTACTTACCCACGATGCTTAACACGCATCGTTATGATGAGGACTACTAGCATACTATAGTATACTCACAGAAAATCCGGTTCTTGTTTCCCAGTCCATCTCCTCCAAAGGAGTAGTTGCAACACTTGCAACACGGATCGGGCAACCCACGGTCACTGATCCACACAAAGCACATCTCCGAGGATGTTTACACCGGTGTGTTCCAAGAAATCATATCTTGGTCCTGACACACCATCAAGACCCCCACAAGGTCTCAAGTTCCACAGGGGACATGCAAGACAAACAATTGCATTCCTACACACGTGTCAACCATGACACTAAACAAACCCGAACCTCGGCCATCCCTCATTTATCCTTGGATCCAACAATCCTAAAATAGGAAGGCTATCGAATTATCCAACAAGAATTACCATGATTCCAAAACACGACGATCCCTCCTCAGGGGAAGTCAAACAACCCTCACGATCATTCATCAGAATGCATGTGCCATCGAGATTACCGATCTCGAGGTTCCACAATCTCACACCGGAGATTCACCAAACCAAGCATACAAACTCGACGTTCAACAATGAACAAATAACGTTGGCATTCGTATACACTCACGGCATACATGCCCAACACCAATCACAACATGCATACGCAATGCAATAGACTCGGGTATCTCCAATCATACCCAAATCCCAAAACCAACTGTCAAACCTCGATTATTCTCACCCCACGGAGAATGATGGTTGACAAACCAAAACCAAAGGGTGTGATTTCAACATCACCACCACACGAACCAAAATAATGAATCTCCCCAAAAGATTCAACCGGTAGGCATCATAATATCGCCTTCCTCTCAAGGAAAAAGTCATGAATCCATGATCCTCCAATCCTCGAACCACCGTTCGGAAGACCTGGGTATATTTATACCAAGACATATCCCGGAACCCAGAAATACACAACTAGTTAGAGTAGTGCATCAATACCACCATTACCCGATCCAAAATCCGTATACGCCATGTATACACATCCCAACGATGCTCTGTACTAATGCCATAGTACTCCACAATCGAGCATCTCCCCGGAGACGTCTCCTCAAACGTCTCACCGAGGTAAGAAATCCATTACTCGGTCCAACACCAGTAATGCTTACCATGGCTGATTTACAATCAATCCACGACCGATGCAAGCTGTCTCCAAGACAGTACAATCCAAATCTCTCCAAGAGACAAAATCAATACCCCACTAACTATATCTCACAAACCATTGAGACTCCCATTGCATGCCATATGCAAGGATGCTCAACTAGAGCTAACAACGACTTGTTGACACTCACGTTGGTAATACCAACAAACTTGAGCTGTCCCAGTACAAGTCCCTCAAAACAATGGCGTATAAACGTCCCCGTGAGGTATTCCCTACCTCAAACACCATTCGACATAGAGACTACAAGAGTCTATCATAACCCTCATCGTATCGCCATACGATTCATCCATCTCGAATCCAACGAGCAACATAAAGGCTAACACAAGCCCACCTAAGTACTGCAACCATACCTGGCTAGCGATTCGCTGGCCCCATAGGCTTATACCAACTACCAACATGACACACGTCTTAACCCGGTATACCATACCGTACAAACCATTAGAGTTGTGGGTCATCACCAAACATAACTATAAAACACCAAGCACAATGGACATGCAGGCGTCCTTGCTTAACTACCATGCAATCCTAATCCATTAGGACTTATTCCATACCCTCAGGGTGGGTGTAACCATGCCTCCCCACATCACAACAACAAGCGAGTAGTTTCCTCAGTGACTACTCTTACCACCAATCACTTGGCCTTAGCCATCCCAGCGAGCATACCCAAGGGTATCACTGCTCGACAAAAGGTCTTGTCAACTAGTCAGACACTACCATGTGCTCACCATCGGCACTCAAACCATACAACCAAATTCACAAACATGAATGCATTATTCACCAAGACGGCGCCACACGTCCACATAGACATCCCAAATAACATCGTCAAACATATGATGGTACCGGTCGATATATGACACTCATAATCCCGTCGTCAAACACATGACGGTATAAAAACAACACATAATATTCACAATAATGATAACAAAAGTAATATGCCATACCTCATCGCTATCAAGATAGCGGAATACCTGTATCCGTCGTCCCCCAGCGGTACACAAGCAGCCTCCATCGCTCGTAGATGGATAATCCAGTGCTACGCACATAGCGGTATAACCCATCGCTATAGAATCAGCGGCATAAAACATCGCTATAGATATCCGGCGGTATGAACCATCGCCAAAGGTGTAGCGGAATGTACCATCGCTATATGATACCTAGCGGCATGAATCATCGCTAATAGATGTAGCGGAAAGACCCGTCGCTATATAATACCTGGCGGCAAGAACCATCGCCAATAGATGTAGCGGAAAGACCCGTCGCTATATAATACCTGGTGGCAAGAACCATCGCCAATAGAATAGCGGAATGAACCATCGCTAAGAATACCCGACGGCACAAACCATCGCCAATAGAATAGCGGAATGAACCATCGCTAAGAATACCCGGCGGCACAAACCATCGCCAATAGAATAGTGGAATGATATCCCTCGCTATAATATGACAGCGGTCGTGTTCTTCGCTTCATATGAGCGGCAAATATCTTCATCGCTACCTCGCTTCGACATACCAGCGGCAAATAATATCCCTCGCTACAATATGTACAGCGGTCGTGTTCTTCGCTTCATATCGACGGCAAATATTCTCTCATCGCTATGGTATGACAGCGGCACCATTACTCCTTGTTTTAATCATGACAGCGGAAATACCCCTCGCTTTACATGGCAGCGGAAATACCCCTCGCTAAGATATGACAGCGGTCGTGTTCTTCGCTTCATATCAGCGGCAAGTGTTCACATCGCTACGCCATGGAGCGGCAAGTATTCACATCGCTACGCCATGCATGCAACCGTAATGCATAACCCGTATTCCAATAATTGTTTCGGCACGACAGCGGCATCATCGCTTCGACGTGAAAGCGGCATTTACCATCGCGTTGACACGACAGCGGCATCATCGCTTCGACGTGCATGCAACCGTAATGCATAATCCATGTCTCATAAGACCCTGCAACCACCATGGTTAGCAATAACATATTCCAATTAAGAACACATATCATAAATGCTCATAAGCAATATAGTTGTGTCACGCTACACTAACTACCATCATGCATAAGTATGTGCTTCTCATTCCCATTATCATTTTCCTAGGCCCTCAACAGCCCCAAAGAGCTAACCACTGCTCTGATACCATACCACTAATGTAAGGACCCCCGTTCCCTTAACCCATTATTAGTGTATTAAGCCATACCATTAGTGCATATAATCATATTATCATGGGGGAAACCATATGCAAGTGCAACTCCATATGCTATCCAGAAAATTTCTTGCATTCAATCCACATAATATTCAAATTCCCCAACCAAGATTATTCATATAATATGCACCCTCATAATACACTAACATGCTCTTAGTTCAATTAGCAATTCCGTATTTAATTGCATATACATTCCACATACACGTAAAATGTACTCACATAAGAGCACCCAATGAACACGCGTGTATCTAATGTATAAAAGACTCTACCGGGGTACCGTTACTGGCACTTCAATCCTGGAAGCACCTCCCAAGCGCAGCTCGATCTCAACTCTGGATCTATGCACTTATTCAACCAGCTCTGGTACCTCGATCCTGGAAGTACCTCGGATCAACAACCCGAGCTCAACTCCAAGCTGCTGCTACACCTGTAACACCTGCCCCAACAGAGACAGCCCCCACACGGGGTGAGCATACCAATACCACCAATCCAATAATTATAACATTTCAATTCATAATTTACAGAATGAAATTGCCATAATTTAAATGATACTCCCTGGATGGTAATACCCACATCCGGGATCCCCTGTATTGTCCATGTTCTCAAAATAACCAAACTCATCGAACTCCCAAAGCCAGTTAATCGCCACATAGATTAACTAATACCGTTCTGTTATGCCATTTCCATAATCGATATAATAGAATCACTATATAAAAGACCGTAAATATCACATAAATCAATTCAATGATTCCATTTTCCTATTTCATTGCTCGCTCCACAATGGCGGCATTTTAAACCTCGCCACCGCTCAACACTAGCGGCGTCATAACCAATGGTCGCTCGACGGCGACGACATCTTAAATCATTGATCGCTCAATAGCGGCACCGTATAGTTCCCAATGTATAACCATTTGATGCAAATACCATTTACCATGCATATCGTTATCCATTTATAGCAAATATCATGCACCATGCATTTCCATACCTATCCGATGCAATTACCACATGCCACATATTCAATGTCCATATAATGCAATTACCACGCACCATGTGTTCCAATACCCGTTTAATACAATTGTCACATACCATACATTTCTGCAGTTGCAACATTATAATAGGCTATGCTCGTACGTCAATACGTACCTTAAGTTTCCGTAGTCCAAGCCAAACCTTGCTTGAGTTCCATGCCTCGAGAAATAGGTGCTAAAACACATAATCAACTCAAAATCAAGCATAAGCATGCAACCACGTGCCCAAGCACGTTCAAAACTCCCAAACATATCGTCTATCCATGACGATTACCAAAATAAAAGCCACCCGGCTAAGCATGCATAACACCCAAAGTAAATCATTTTACAAGTTTATAAGATAGCCAAAAAAACTCAACCGAGAGTTCCGTTTAATTTAACTTGGCTCTAGCCAAACCATTTTAAAAGTCTAACATTCCCATTGGAATGTGAGCATTGCCCCGGAAGCCGACCATTTAAGTCGTGAATCCAAAATCCCACGAAAAAGCCAAGAAAACCAACAAAACCTTGCTGGCGATCGATCGCTATGCCGGGCGATCGATCACTAGCCCCTCGACGATCGATCGCTCGATATAGCGATCGATCGCCAGACCTTACTGGCGTGAGGCGATCGATCGCCACCTTGCTGAAAAGCCTACTGCATCGATCGCCAAAACGGGCGATCGATCGCCGCGACGTGCAACTCGAAAAACACCATTTTTGAAAGCAACCTCCACCAATCATACCCCAACTCCTCCCAACTCAAAATCACAACAAATCCACACACAAGGACCTCCAATAAGGGTGCTCAACCCAAAAATAAAACAAACCCAAAAGATTTTATGATTTTTACCAAAAATCACCCAAATCAAACTAAACCCAAAACTTAACCAAAACCAACAAAATCACAATCCAAACGAAGATAAAAGCGAGGGGAAGAAGATTACCAACTTATCTTTGAAGAATCCGGCTCCTAAATCGAGCCTCCGGCCATTTTTCTCCAAAGAGAAAAGACGAGGGTTAGGGGAAAGGGGGGTTACACGATAAGAGGGGGAGAGGAGAGGGAGAGAAGTGATTCCGTGCCAAATGACGGAAATCTCGAGTCCAACGGGTATATATAGCAAAAATACCCCAACACACCAATACCTCCACAAATACATCATGATTCATTAATCATCTGTTTTCAAAAACTCTCTCTCCAACACCAAATCCCCATACCAGCCCCAACATAAAGCACCCTGGACTCCAGGTCCTACCGAAAACCCAATTCATAGGTTTTCCACCGAAATGAGAATACAATCTCAACCTTTGGATCCAGCGATCCCAAATGCCCGATTATACAACCTCGGGAGACCCAAAACCGCAATTAATTCCTAATTGCCACAATGAAAATCCAATAAGGATTAATACCACACCGGGATTAGCACCATTAATCCCCGGACATCACAGATTGTGTCTGATCGAGATCCGCGTTTTACATCTCACTTCTGGGAAGGTCTTCAGTCAGCTCTGGGTACAAATTGAGGTTGAGCACAGCATACCATCCCCAAACGGATGGCCAGACCGAACATACTATCCAAACGCTCGAGGACATGTTGAGGGCATGTGTGTTGGAGTTTGATGCTTCTTGGCAGGATTCAGTAGCCTTGGTAGAATTTTCTTATAACAATAGCTATCAGGCAAGCATACAGATGGTTCCTTTTGAGGCTCTCTACGGTAGACGTTGTAGGTCACTGTTATGTTGGGACAACGTGGATCGCAAATCAGTCGGAGGACCAGATTTGACCCGGGAAATGGAAGAGAAGATAAATGTGATAAGGCAGAAAATGAAAGCAGCCCAGGACAGGCAGGCAGCGTATGCTAATCTGTTGGGATATGCCCTAAGACAAGTCATTAGATGATTGTTTAAGACTTACAATGTTTATGGTTTTATGAATGGCAAGTCATTATTATATATTATTCTTTTAACTGTGCATTGTGAATTAATATATATGTTAATATCCTTAGAAAAATATTGTATTATTCTTAAAGATGTCCCTAGTCAAGTATTATCATGAATTGGGATAATGATAATACGTAGAGACTAGTATATGTTGATCGATGAATTGTTCATTGATATGAGATATCAAATCAACATATGGGTACATGTTAGAGAACGATGTACTGGACAGACCCACCATGAGATTGCAACATGGATAGTTATATGATCGTCATATGCAATTCTCATAGTGATAATAATGTATGTAATCCTTACGACTTGTGATCATCAGAGATCCCAACATAAGGAGTTATGTATCTTGATATCGTCAAACGTTACCCGTAACAGGGTATACTATAAAGGCAACTATTGGATACACTACGAATTATGTAGAGGGATGTTGACTGATCGAGATAGGATTTGTCCCTCCTATATAACAGGAGATGTGTTTGGCCCTTGATCAAGTGAGAATTAAAATGCATGGCCATGCTCGAATGAGTCGATATGAGATATCGAGCTTATTCGTTTATTCTAGTTCTACTTGGGGATCAAGAAATAAAGATTGGATATACGAGTATGACTATTCCATGACTCGTGTTCAATCTAAACACAAAGGACAAAGGGATTAAGTTACATGATTATTATTATCACAAGTTCTAAAGGTTATGTCGAGTCATTGACATTCTTGTAATTTGGGTAGCATTGATGTGTTGCTAGATACCGCTCAATGCTTGAAACATAAAATGAGATTTTATGTCACTGCCAACATTACAAGATCCTATCGGGTCGCACAAAAGATTAAATCGAGAAGGGAAATTAAATTCATGGGATGAATTAAATAATTAAGAGGAGTCTTAATTAATAATCATAATGATTAATTAAATCATGGGCTTAAGCCCATGAGGCTTTATGAAAGCCTTTAATTAATTATATAAAATATGATTGCAAGGTGTTTTAATAAAAAGACAACTTCATAACACAAAAACCTAAGCTACACATGGCCGCACCATCAAGAGCTCTCGGCCACTTCATAGCCGAGTGGTTCTTGGTGATCTTGTGCCAATTTTGATTGTGAATCAAGTGTGGTTTTTGGTTCCGGTTTAATAACTTGTCTAGCAACTTGTTATTAAACTATCCCTTCACTCGATTTGATCGTGTGGATACCGTTGAGGCAAAGCTCATCGAGTTTTGCTATTGACTCGAAGAAGGCGTTGGACGTTTGTGCTGCTCCGTGGATTCTGCTTCAAACACGCTACAAGGGTAAGACCTTCGTATTCCTTTATCCGATATGATAACCTATGTATAGATCTGCTGGTTTGTAATCCAAAATTTTTATTCCGCTGCGTTGTATGCTCTAAGGATTACTTACATAATCAACGGCGTCGACCGTTAGAGTTTCAGTTGGGCAACAGGGTCTTTTTGAAGATCTCACCTTTCAGATGTGTGGTACGATTTGGAATGCGGGGGAAATTGTCTCCGAGGTATGTTGGACCGTACGAGATTTTACAGCGTATTGGTACTTTGGCATACCGACTGGCTTTACCACCCTCTCTGTCTGGTATCCATGATGTGTTCCACGTATCTATGTTGCGGAAGTACGAGCCAGATCCTTCTCATGTGTTGTAACCTTCTGAGGTTCAGATTGAGTCCGATGTATCTTCTGTGGAGCGGCCTGTTAGAATCCTAGATCGTGCAGACCGCAGACTTCGGAACAAAGTGATACCTATGGTCAAAGTTCAGTGGGACCGTAGGGGTGTCGAAGAGGCCACGTGGGAGACAGAGCGACACATGGTGCAGCACTATCCGGAACTGTTTTCTTGTATGTGATTTATGTTTTGTTTTGTTTTGGGTGAGTGCATGCTGATTTTGGGGACGAAATCTTATAAGTAGGGGAGTATTGTGATATCCCCGAAATGATTATGTGTAATTGAACATTAATTACATTATGTGAGAATTATGGTGTTAATTTATTGGTGATGATTATTGATATTGGGAAATGCTTAGTCATGTGGTGGTCATGGCCTAGTAATGCATTTCAGGGTGCATGTGATATATGCTGGGAATTTGGGTTATGGCATGATTATTTTGGGGTGGGTGTTGTTTGTTTTGATAAAGCATGTTTAATTGGAATTTGATGTATCTTATTGAATAAATACTATAAAATATCATGTGAAGATATTTTAATACATCATGCTAAATACCGGGACACAATTTAAACCATTATCATGCTACCACCACACAAATTAAATCATTGCAAACTACAAGCCATACCATGCCCATACCTCCACTCCACTCAATCAGCTCTCACACCACATGTTTGTTTTATCACAAAAATCTCTCACTTTTCCCTCAAAAAAAAAACCGTCCACTATCAAGCAAGAAGAGGAGGAGGAGACTTGCAATTTAGTTGCTTGATCTTGCTAAAGTTGGAGCCAAAGTGGTAAGGAAACTAGTAGTGTTAATTGTTGCACATTTTCTTGGTTGAGGAGAGTTATTCTTTTGAGTGGAAATGGCATGTCTTGATGAGTTTTGTTGAAGACAATGTTTTGTGTTGCTTTATAGTAGTATATTGGTATATTTTCCATGTTAAGTTGTTGGGTTATAGTGGTTTGTGGTATGTTTTTGAGTAGCTTTTGTAATGTGTTCGAAAATGGCAATTTCTCGCGATTGCAGGTATTGGCGATCGATCGGCGCGTTTTCCCGATCGATCGCGAGAACCAGAGTACGAGGCAGAAACATTCGGCGATCGATCGCGAGATTTGAGCGATCGATCGGCGAAGTCAGCGATCGATCGGCATGTCTTCAGCGATCGATCGCGGAATACAGAATTTTGAATGTTGAGGCAGTAGCATCTCGCGATCGATCGGGGCTTATTGGCGATCAATCGCGAGAAGCCAAATGTTGTGTTTTGATTAATTATTGTAGGATTTTTTGTATTGGGCTATTATTGGTATCTAATATTGTGTTGTACACTTGTGTAGAGCCTTCACAAATAGCCACACAACGCAGAGGATAGAGTCCTGCAACATACCATATTTTGGAAAGGTACGTAGAATACGTACGGGCACCCAACGGTAACCTGTAATTTATATACGCATTGGGATATGCATTGTAGATGCAAGTGTGTATTGAATTGTGCATGGTAGATGTGTTGAGCCTTAAACGCATGGTTGCGTTTAATGCGTTAAATTATCCCCGGTCAATCTTTGAGTTTTGATGATCAACAAAACTTGTGTTTGCTGTACTAATGCATCTACTTAGTGTGCAGATTAAGTGATGTAAAGTGAAATGGAATGAAGAAAATCAAGTGTGCATATTCTGGCTTGGATCGCCCCAGGCGATGGGTGCCAGGCGAGGCAACGCCACGCACATCGACAGAGGCGATGGCCAGGCGAGCAACACCAGGAAGATCGCTCCAGGCGATGGTGACCATCGCCTGAGGCGATGGCAACCAGGAGCGACATCGCCCCGCACATCGACTGAAGCGACGCCGAGGATGCGCGGGCATGCGCGCAGGGGGAGATCGCCCGAGGCGATGCTTGGAACGCCTGAGGCGATGCGTTGAACGCCTGAGGCGATCTGGACTTCGCCTGAGGCAATGCAAGGATTTCAGCTGCTGAGGCTACGCCATTGGATTTGTGGCTGGATCGCCTGAGGCGATCGGGACATCGCCTGAGACGATCCGTGATTTATGCTGACCGCTGGAGCGCGGCGATGGAGATCGCCTGAGGCGATGGCTGAGGCGATCGAGGAGTGATTTCAGCCTTTTGTGGAGCAACGGCTAGTAGGAGCCTAGGAGGCCTTCTACACTATAAATATGGATGCTTTGGAGCATTTTGAAGCTAAGGAACAAGCCTACAAACTTCCACAAAGTCTTGATAATTATTATTTGAATTTGCATTGCAATCTCCATACATTGTTGTTGTATTGGAGCTTGTAATTCTTATCTTTCTTAGAGTCTTGTTTCTTCGTGTGAGTACACCGTGAAGGTGCTTTTGGTTTGATTTCTTGTAAAGGTCCTCCAACACCAAAGCAAGTTGGAAAATTGTAAAGTCATCAACAAGTCTAGTTGGTGCAAGTGTGTGGCTATCCTTGGAGCCCTTAAGGCCAAGAAGACTCGTGAAGAGTGTTGGTAGCTCGGGAAGAGCTTTGTATACTCGTGAAGGGTTTTGTGCTCGGGAAGAGCGTTGTGTACTCGGGAAGAGTAGTGTGCTCGGGAAGAGCGTTGTAAACTCGGGAAGAGTTGTTGTGTGGCTAACTTGGAGCCCTCAAGGCCAAGATCTATTGTTCTAGTGGAACCTCGGTTGGAGGTTATCTAACCGGGAAGAGGAGACGTAGGCGATTCATCGCCGAACTTCTATAACAAATACTTTTGTTATTTATTGCTTTATTTCCTTTACGCATTTATTTATTTTATTCTTTGCATTTATCGATTGACTAAAGGCTTCCGCAAGCGCAAAATATTTTTATTTTACAAACTCATTTTAAAACGCTAAAGTAGCCAAGGAATCTCATTCACCCCCCCTCTTTGATTCCAACAAGTGGTATCAGAGCCATTTGATTTTTGTTTTTAAATCAAATCTTTTATATGGCTAATCTAGCAAATGAGTTTTCTCAAGGTCAATCGACAAATCGCCCTCTGCTTTTCACGGGTGATAACTACGGCTATTGGAAGAATAGAATTTCTCTATACATCCAATCCGTAGATTATGATCTATGGAAAATCATAGTGAAAGGTCCACATATTCCTTTAAAGGAAGTTGGGGGAATTAGTGTTCCCAAAGAAATGGACGATTTCACTAGAGCGGATATGATTTTAATATCTCAAAATGCTAAAGCGATTAATATTTTGCATTGTGCCTTAGATATGAAGGAGTGCAACCGGATCTCGATGTGCTCAACGGCAAAGGAGATATGGGACAAATTGCAAATTTGTCATGAAGGAACTAATCAAGTGAAGGAGACCAAGATTGATCTTCTACAACTCAAATATGAGACATTTGAGATGGAGTCCGGAGAAGAGGTGGATTCCATGTTTAGGAGGCTCACCCTTATCATAAATGAGCTTGCCCAACTTGGAGAGAAGTACCCTCCAAAGCAAATATGGAGGAGAGCACTAAGGGCATTACCTAAAGAATGGGACGCAAAGAGGACGGCCATTATCGAGTCCAACAAAGGAGAAAGTGCTTCCTATGATCTTGATGAGCTCCATGGCACCTTGGTGACTCATGAACTTGAAGTTGCCACAAGGAGAGAAGTAAAGGAGGAGGATAGATCCAAAAGAAATGGGATTGCCTTAGTTGGAAGGAAAGACCATTCCGATAATGAAGAAGATGATGATGATGAAGAGTTGATGTTGTTCACAAAGAAGTTCAAGAAGCTCTTCACCAAACATAGCAAATCAAAGACCTCCAATGCTACCAAACAAGAATCCAAAAATGAGGTAACTTGCTATAATTGTCAAGAAAAAGGCCATTATGCTAACAAATGTCCTAGGAAGAAGAATGAGGACAAAGGCAAGAAGAAGGCGTTTATAGCCACATGGAGTGATAGCGACTCCGATGAAGAAGAAGCCACCAATCTTTGTCTAATGGCTCTTGGAGATGAAGGAGATGAAAGCGATGATGAGGTACCTTCATTTGATGAACTTTTAGAGTCTTATAATGAACTTATTGATGCTCTTGGCAAAACCAAAATGAGTAACAAGTTACTCAAACTTGAGATTGCTAAGAAAGATGAAGAAAATAATTCATTGAAAAATGAATTAAATTCTTTAAAGATATCTTTTTGCAAATATAGTGAAAGTAGTCAAAAGATGAGTGAATTGCTTGGCTTACAACATTGTAGCTTTGACAAAGCCGGGTTAGGCTACTCAAGCAAATCAAAAACCTTTTCTAGCTTGTTGGCCAAAGCAAAGCACAATTCTCCTACTTGCACCTATTGTTGCAAAGATGGTCATATTAAGAATAAATGTAGGTTTGCTAGAATCCAATACCAACCTAATAAGAGGTGGCAATGGATTCCAAAAGTGCCTTCGAAAGTTAACCCTCAAGGACCCAAAAATCAAATGGGTACCAAAGTTCCTCCTATTGTAAATTTATCTTGTAGGAACAAAAATGGAATGGAGGATGAAGGGCCAAGCAACTCAAAGGAGGAGTTTGTTTTATTCACCACCATAGAAGAGGCTCGAGGCGTTGGACCAATGACAAGAACGAACTCTTGTCATCGAGGGTAAATTTTTTTTTTTTACATGATTAAAAGAGCAATTCAAAATTTAATTGGCACAAATTAATTGTGATCAATAAATATTGAAGCTCAATATTCATTGGAGTAAAATGCATAACCCCTTAGCATAATTGGTTAATGCATGATGTATGCTTATCTTTTTATAGTAAGTAACTTGATATTCCTTGAATTCAAATTTGAATATGCTATGTGAAAATGTGCAATTATATGATTTGTTATAATGCTTTGATAATTTTATTGTTTATTGGGCATGAATGCATGATCATATGCACACATTGCAACATTTAGAATTTATTGTTGAGTGTCTTAAACACATGGTTGTAATTCATCTCTAAGATTTTATCTTAGGCTTGTTATGCCTATTATATGCTTGATGATGAACATGTCAAAATTGATATATTATGCAATGTTTAGTTGAGTTTTATGCTTTTTGATTATCACAAAAAGGGGGAGAATTTTGTGATAAACTTGATCCTTAATATATGCATAGTTTAAGGGGGAGAGCTTATGTATGCATGGTTTGAGGGGGAGAGTTATTTGTTTATTGTTTTACTTGATAACTTGTAGTGTATGCAATTGTTAAGGGGGAGTCATTTTTACTCACATTTCATGCATATTACTTATTCAAGTTTATCAAGTTTTGTGATCATCAAAAAGGGGGAGATTGTTGAGCCTTAACCGCATGGTTGCGTTTAATGCGTTAAATTATCCCCGGTCAATCTTTGAGTTTTGATGATCAACAAAACTTGTGTTTGTTGTACTAATGCATCTACTTAGTGTGCATATTAAGTGATGTAAAGTGGAATGGAATGAAGAAAATCAAGTGTGCATATTCTGGCTTGGATCGCCCCAGACGATGGTGATCATCGCCCCAGGCGATGGGTGCCAGGTGAGGCAACGCCACGCACATCGACAGAGGCGATGGCCAGGCGAGCAACACCAGGAAGATCGCTCCAGGCGATGGTGACCATCGCCTGAGGCGATGGCAACCAGGAGCGACATCGCCCCGCACATCGACTGAAGCGACGCCGAGGATGCGCGGGCATGCGCGCAGGGGGAGATCGCCCGAGGCGATGCTTGGAACGCCTGAGGCGATGCGTTGAACGCCTGAGGCGATCTGGACTTCGCCTGAGGCAATGCAAGGATTTCAGCTGCTGAGGCTACGCCATTGGATTTGTGGCTGGATCGCCTGAGGCGATCGGGACATCGCCTGAGACGATCCGTGATTTATGCTGACCGTTGGAGCGCGGCGATGGAGATCGCCTGAGGCGATGGCTGAGGCGATCGAGGAGTGATTTCAGCCTTTTGTGGAGCAACGGCTAGTAGGAGCCTAGGAGGCCTTCTACACTATAAATATGGATGCTTTGGAGCATTTTGAAGCTAAGGAACAAGCCTACAAACTTCCACAAAGTCTTGATAATTATTATTTGAATTTGCATTGCAATCTCCATACATTGTTGTTGTATTGGAGCTTGTAATTCTTATCTTTCTTAGAGTCTTGTTTCTTCGTGTGAGTACACCGTGAAGGTGCTTTTGGTTTGATTTCTTGTAAAGGTCCTCCAACACCAAAGCAAGTTGGAAAATTGTAAAGTCATCAACAAGTCTAGTTGGTGCAAGTATGTGGCTATCCTTGGAGCCCTTAAGGCCAAGAAGACTCGTGAAGAGTGTTGGTAGCTCGGGAAGAGCTTTGTATACTCGTGAAGGGTGTTGTGCTCGGGAAGAGCGTTGTGTACTCGGGAAGAGTAGTGTGCTCGGGAAGAGCGTTGTAAACTCGGGAATAGTTGTTGTGTGGCTAACTTGGAGCCCTCAAGGCCAAGATCTATTGTTCTAGTGGAACCTCGGTTGGAGGTTATCTAACCGGGAAGAGGAGACGTAGGCGATTCATCGCCGAACTTCTATAACAAATCCTTTTGTTATTTATTGCTTTATTTCCTTTACGCATTTATTTATTTTATTCTTTGCATTTATCGATTGACTAAAGGCTTCCGCAAGCGCAAAATATTTTTATTTTACAAACTCATTTTAAAACGCTAAAGTAGCCAAGGAATCTCATTCACCCCCCCTCTTCGATTCCAACAAGATGCAAATACATGTTGATCCATACATTATGATTGCATATGTATATGTTGATTGATTGATGCGCATCCCATGAGTCATGGTTATCACCTTGATGATTTCAATGCTTGCCGCTATTTATTTGTTTTGTGCCGCTAAAATGTGAAGCGAGGGGTGGGAGTACCGCATGTCACATTGAAGCGAGGTTATCATATGAAGCGAGGAAAGAATATTTGCCGCTAAAATGTGAAGCGAGGGGTGGGAGTACGGCATGTCCATTGAAGCGAGGTTATTCTATGCCGCTTATATGTGAAGCGAGGGGCATTAAAATACATTGTGATAAACAGATTGGTTGATGATTTGAGGAATTGAAATATGTCATGACATTTGTTTAAAACCATAATATCATTCATTGATTCGATTATGAGTTATGGTACAGGGACAACCAAAAGGTGGAGTTTTAAATGCATTGGAATACAGGAAGTATTTTGTATTTATGGTTTACGCATTTACGCTTTTATTCATATTGTGTCGAATATGAATTATTATGTGCTCATGTGTTAGGGGTTGTCCTTGTAGGTGCATTTGGCATGGAGAACCAGGGTCGGGGTTGATGCGTGAGCTGTAAGGAGTGCTTCAGGGATAGCAGAATAGAATCTCCATTTTGTATAGTTTCTACATAGAGTAGAGTAAAACTATAGTTTCACACTCTTTTGTTAGGAATGTAACTAATTCCTTTTTGAAATTTTTGGTACTGTAACTCTTAAGCTCAGGGCATCAACACAGTCTATTACTCTGATTTATGCATGATTAGTTCTCTTAATTGCACCTTATAACGTTGTTAGATAACGGGGTCTCACAGATATGCCTCTAGCAAGGCATTGACTCGTTCCGTCTGCCCATCCGTCTGTGGATGCATGCTGGTTGAAAAGTTTAGCTGCGAACTAAGGATTTAAAGAGTTCAGTCCAGAACTTGCCCGTGAATCATGGATCTCGATCACTAATGATGTGGCTTGGAACTCCCCAATACTTGATAACATGTTTGAGAAATAAGCCAGCCGCTTATTCAGCAGTGCAATCTTTGGGGGCCGGTATGAAGGTTGCATACTTTGAAAACCGGTCCACGACCACGATAATGCTAACACATCCATCTAAAGGGAATGTCCCACAATGAAGTCCATGGAAACACTTTCCCATGGGCGTTCGGCGACAGGTAAAGGTTGGAGGAGCCCCTTTGGTGCATGTGTCTCCACTTTGTCTTGTTGGCATACAAGACAAGTCTTGACAAAAGCCTCAACGTCATCCCGCATGTGAGGCCAGTAATAACGCTCTTCTACTAGAGCCAGTGTACGATGGATCCCAGGCTGGCCCGCCCATTTGGAGTCATGACACTCTTGCATGATCTCCCTTCTCAAATTGTCATGAGATGGTACATATAAACGCCCTCCTTTGGTGTGTATGAGCTCACCCTCAGTCCAAAATCTTCTAGTCTTTCCCTCTTTGATATAGGCTAGAATGGTTTTGGCTTGAGGATCAAGGGATGTACCATTTTTGATTCGCTCCACCATGGTCAATTGGGCTCGTGATATGGTTGCAAGAGCTGCTTCTCTGCTAAGTGCATCTGCCACTAAGTTTACCTTCTCAGGCTTGTATTGAAGAGCATAATCAAACTCAGCAAGGAAGTCTTGCCATCTTGCTTGCTTTGGGGACAACTTCTTTTGCATTTGAAAGTAACTCGTGTCAAATTATCTGTCATGACCACAAACTGAGAGCCGAGTAGGTAATGTCGCCAAGTTCTTATACAATGTACCATCGCGGTCATTTCTTTCTCTTGGACGGTATAGCGCCTCTCGGTGTCATTCAACTTCCGGCTTTCAAATGCAACCGGATGTCCCTCTTGCATAAGCACACCCCCAATGGCAAAGTCTGATGCATCTGTGTGCACTTCAAAAGTCTTGGCATAATCGGGCAAAGCCAATACGGGCTCCTTTATGATAGCGCTCTTGAGATTCTCGAATGCTTGGTTGCACTTAACATCCCACTCCTATATTCGCCCATTCTTGAGCAAGTCCGTTAGGGGTGTAGTGATGTGTGAATATCCTTCAATGAAACGCCGATAAAAGTTGGCTAGACCTAAGAATGATCGTAGCTCCGTGACTTTTGTGGGAACCTCCCACTCTTGGATGGCCTTCACCTTAGTTTTATCCATGCGAATGCCCCCTCGTCCCACGATATGTCCCAAAAAGGCAACCTCCGGTTGGGCAAATGCACATTTCTCTTCTTTGACATACAACTCGTTGGCCCGAAGAACTTCAAACACTTGCTTTAGATGTTGCACATGTTGCTCAAGTGTTTGGCTATACACCACAATATCGTCAAGGTAAACAACCACAAATTTATCTAAGAAGGGTTGGAGTACCTTGTTCATAAGAGTGCAGAAGGTTGTCGGGGCATTGGTGAGACCAAATGGCATCACCAAGAATTCAAATGCTCCATATCGGGTAGTACAAGCGGTCTTCGCAATGTCCTCTTCCGCTATCCTCACTTGCCAATAACCTGATCTCAAATCTAGTTTTGAGAAGTACCTTGCAGTTCCCAGTTGATCAAAGAGGTCGGCAATGAGGGGGATAGGATACTTATTCTTAACAATGAGTTTGTTGAGTGCCCGATAGTCAATACACATTCGAAAGGAACCATTGGCCTTTCTTTGGAATAGCACCGGAGCTCCATAAGGTGACTTGGATGGACGTATGAAACCCGCGTCCAAGAGTTCCTTTAGTTGTTTGCGCAGCGCATCTCCTCAAGCTCGGGAGGAGACATTCGGTATGGTGCTCTAGATGGTGGTGGAGCACCTGAGACGAGCTCGATGGCATGATCCACTTCCCTTTGAGGTGGAAGTCTCTTTGGTAGCTCATTGGGCATAATATCTTTGAAGTACCCCAACACGTCTTGGATCTCCTTTGGGATAAGGATGCCCGATTGTCCCTCCTCGTTTGACTTTAATGCGGCAACAAATGTGATCTCATTCTTTTGCAACCCCTTTGAGAGTTGCATAGCTGATAGGAGTTTGGTTGCCGGACCAACTTCTCTTTTGATGGGCACAACACATGGGTGCCTTGGATCCAAGATGCATAAAGAGTTGGAAAAAGGGACAATCATGGCGAATATATGATCCAAGAAAGATATGCCAATCACAATCTCATAATCATCCATGGGAACAACAGAAAGATTGGCCTTACCTTGCCATGCTCCGAGGCTAAGTCGTGTATTACGAACTGTGCCCATGACCGGAACTTCTTTGGAGTTCACCGTCTTAAGAAATCCGCCATCTTTATAGGGGAAAGATTGAGTTTTTGGCCACTTCTTGGGTGATGGATATCTCAGAGGCACCAGTGTCAAGAAGAGCATTGAGCTTATGTACCGCTATCTGTGCCTCTACGAACATCATTCCTTTAGACTGCCCGAACACCTCATTCTTCATGGTGTTGAGACGATGAAGGGCTCCAAGTTGTGTGGTCTCCTGGTCTCGTTCCTACTTTTCTTTAATCAAGGCGGAAAGTTTGGAACGTTTTGGGCATTCCCTTGCCCAATGAGGTCCGTCGCATAAGAAACAAGAGATGTTGGCCCTGTCATATTTCTTCTCGAGTGCCTTTCCGTTGAAGAATGGTTTCTTATGTGAGTGGTCTTCCTTGTTGGTGCGCTCCTTGCCTTTATATCCCCCTCCTTTGTTTGGCTTGGGGGTGTCGGCTTTCTTGAATTCGATGAGTGATTCGGCTACGGCAATGGCTTGAGACAATGTCTGCACTCCACGACGTTGTAACTCTAGCTTGGCCCAGTTCTTTAAGCCATCCATGAATGTGAACAAAGCATCTTTATCACTCATCTCGTGTACCTCCAGCAAGAGTTCTTGGAACTCTTGGCAATAGTCCCTTACTTCTCCCTTTTGAGCAAGGCGACGTAGCTTCCCCGGGGCCTCATCCTCTGCATATTCCGGGTAGAATTGATTTTTGAGTTCGGTCATGAACTCCCTCCAACTTCCAATAAGGGCGCCCCCCACGCCTAGTATCATCGTACCTACGTATCCACCAAGTCATAGCAACATCATTTAAGTATAAAGCGGTTGTTCGTACCTTAGTGGTGTCATCCATGACACCCATGCAATCAAAGTATTACTCCAAGCCCCATAAGAAGTTGTCTATGTCCTTAGCCACTCGCTTTCCCGCATAAGCTTGTGGTTTTGGCACGTCCACCCTCACTGGTGTGGGCAATGGGCGCTCTACGTCCCATGTTTGCACGACATGACGCTAGCTCCCCTTTGAGCTCTTTCATCTCGGCTTGTAGCGCTTCGATCATGGTTTCCAACTCGTCGTTCTTAGTTTGGAATGACTCTGCCAAAGCATTGAGAGCTCCTTGAAATTCCCCACGAATTCCTTCTTGGCTTTCATCCTCATGCTCCTTCTCCACGAAGTCGGCAAAGGCAAGTTCCAACTTTTCAAGACGAGCGTCAAAGGCACTCACAGTGTTCCTCAACTTTTCCCTTCGGCCCTTGTTGGATTGATCAGTGACTTCCGACATGGTGCTAGTGTTGATGCTTCCTTTGACTTGAGTTTAAGCCTCGAACCTGGCTCTGATACCACTTGTCACGTGATTCTTCAGACCGAAACACCGTGCGGCACTTAAGCGATCTTTGTCTGCGAAGATGCTAAGTAAGCCTAAACCAACACAATGAAGCAAAGAACTTTGAAAGAAAGCTTGAGAGAATAATTGTATTGCTTGAATGCTAGAAAACTTGGTGTGTTTACAAATGAGGAGGGCAAGGCTACTTATACTAATCCCCCTCCCAAATGAATGGCTAAGATTCAATCCATCCTACGGTGGAGATTAAGTCTCCAGAATATTCTAGGATATTTACAACAATGAGCATTCTAGAATGTCCTAGCATGACGTATTCTAGAATACTCTACATTACAAGAGAAATAACAAGTAAGGCCTAGAAGCTTCCGGGGTGCTCCAATGTGTTCTTCAAGCTTCTAGAACGTGCAGAAGCCTCCAGATTCGTCGGAATCTTCTAGAAAGTTACGGAACGTGACATAGGCTTCTGGAAGCTACTGTTTCTGTCTACCGTAACCTTAACCGCCTAACATAGGAAAATGTTGTAGTACACTCAATGTACCAAACACCAACTTAGATATCAATTTATACATACATATATATATACATAAGAAAGTATGTTAGTGTTTTGGTACACCTGGTTCACCTAAATATTTTTCGCTATCCTATTTAGCTATCGGTAGCTGTAAATATTTTATAACGAGGACTTGAATAATTTTATGATAATCTATCTAGAAGATGTTGAAGTTGCTCTTAAAATTGAACCCAAATTTTTTACGTCTTTAAAGTTCTGCAAATTTTACTAAATTGATATTGCATTTATTGTATATTTTATGTAATTAAGATTTATGACTATTTTTTTAGAGGAAAAATGATGGGTAAACTTACTTAAAATGTGGGTTCCTCGTTACTTAATCTATTATGTATCAATTAAGCATACATACGTGAGTCTGAATTAAGTAAAAACATGCACTGATTAAGAGTTTCTGACTAGTTAGATTGTTACAAGGTTTATAAAAACCTAACCAACTATACATCACATGTACAAGCAACAACCTAATCCAAGATAACTCCTAGGCAGTGGTTCAGCTCGCAGCGAAAAATGACTCACATCCCGTCTTCCCACGTCTATGAGTCCCTACAGAAACATTCACACAACATGAGTATAGATAACAACTATCTCAGTGCGATATCAAAACACAATATCAATAATAAAGCACAATAATAATCATCAATTATGAATGTTATGTATCATGCATCAACAAATGCAACTATGTAATGACATGTCTCATCACACATCCTATTATCATGAGACTAAGATGATATGTCTATTTCCGCTCAATATGTCAGTGGAACTGCCTCACATCTTCATATTAGCAACACATATCATAGTACCGTCCTCACATGATAATAGCCAGAGCATATACCCAAAAACCTGCGTATATCTCTCATACCAAGTATATGTAGCATACCCGAGTATATACCCAAACAAGGCGTATACCTCTAATGCTAACGTATATGTAGCATACCCGAGCATATACCCAAACCAGACGTATATCTCTAATGCTAACCATGAATGTACATGCATATGATACTACCGATCATATGATACCAACACAACACAATTCATATGATATCAATCTCATAACATCATCACACTATATCTATACTCGGTACGTCAACACGTACCTGTAAAGCGACACAAACGATATAAATCAGTCGTCATTGACTAAGTGCCTCGTTGCCCCGTCCCCTGTGATGATGCAAGCAAGTATAAAATCCCTTCACTCAACTTCTTAGCTTGATTATCAAGTGAAATCCAAGCTCAAAATTCAACCTAAGGAAGAAATGAGAGAGGAGCTTGTGTAGGGATTTTGTAGGTGAAAATTGTGTATTGTGAGTTGCAGATCTGATTTTACTTATTTAATCAAATCTCCAAATGCAAACTCAAACTCACATCCACATGCTAATGGAAATTCAAATGAAACCAAAGGCATAGGAAATTAAAGTCAAATGCATACTAGTCCATGTTACTTGATTTAATTCAAGTCATTTCTATGCACTACATCTTGTGCATCATGTTTCATTCCTTGCCATATATCACATAGTCATGTCATATATGTGAGTATTAACCCTCGGTTCAACCCGAACCCGAGTCTACATCGTACCGTAATTACGCCAGAATCATATGACACGTGTATAAAGCAAATCGAGGCATTACATAAAATCCCTCTACCCAAACATAATTTTAACATTCCTCCATATGTCAAAGATTCTTTATTTAAACTACATTCTATACTTCTTTTCTTTATTCCAACTCCCTACCAACCTCAAACGACATAAAAACCCTTACTTTAATTGCATAAAACTCCTTAAACCTTTTAGAATTATTACAAAACCACCCAAAATCCAATTTTGCTAATAAACAACTCCTAATAAGGGTACATAAATGCAGGGGTCTTAATGAACATGAGATCCTTCAGTTTCTGTCATCTTGAGAGAACCCAAGATCATACTTTTGCAAAGGACTCACAATTCATTATGAATTATGTAGCCCTAAAATCTCCTTATACGAAGAACAAGTGGAAATAAATAACATACCCGTAATGCTTCCGTATTATAATAAATTTTAACAGAATGAAATACACCATTTTGACCATAATGGCACCGGGTGATGTGGGTTGCAAAACCACCAGTCGAAAAATTACTGCCCCAGACTATTTTACGAATGGCTCCTTACCATCCAATCTCAGTCCCTCAGGCGAGGTTAGTCTGCAAGTTATCCGGCTCGTTCAGAAACCGCACATCACAGCCCTAATTCCTTTCCTACCTTAAGGCGTAAGATATAATCAAGATATAAGAAGATCTGGGAGATATTGGGCAACAACCTTAGTTTATTCTGAAAATACTTATCATATCTTAACATTAAAAAGTTTCCTTCGAGAGGAGACGGACTTGTTTAGCCTCTCATAAAGATGAGTCTTGACTCAAGAACACATAAACTAATAAAAACAGAACAATTTTACAAACGATTACAAAAGAAAGAAAGGAATGAAATATTACCAAGCTATGAAAGTCGAAAGATTACAAAGCTTGGAGACTACAATTTTTATTCTCAGAAAACTATGGAGAATGTTCGATGTCATTAGCTTCTTGAATGAGTATCTTTATATAGGCATGAATCCGGACTTGAACTTCGGATTCCAAATCTTTATAATTGTTGAGTGCAGATGTGAGTGTGCCTTAACTTTCACGTGGTCTGGCATCTTTCTCTGAGTGCCAACTTTTCTTGTGAGTGGTCCATTATTTTGTCCGAGTGCGTTTAACAGTAATCGCACTAATTTTTAATGCCTTTTCCTTTGTCGGGGAATCTTTATATTAATGGTTTTTGTGGTCCCCAAGCTTTAGGAAAACGGGCTCTCTTATCAATGGGTCTTTTATCTTTTCCTGCCTCTAATCTGTCGGGTTTGAATCGGAGTCCTTTCCCGAATTCTGGTTCTTTCTGCTCCGGGCATGCTTGGCAAATATGATTTATCCATCGGCCAATGTGTGCCATGTTGCAGAATTTTAGGTAAGTTTCTTTTCCTGCCGGAATCTTATTTTCCCAAAGAATTCTCCTCTTTGTTTCGAAGAGCTCTTCAGCAAATCTCGTTGATGTTCCTGTCATGGAATTCAGCATGAAAGTACCGTTGACTGAATTCTGAAAGAACTTAAATGAGTATTTGACTTTGTCCATCTCGGTTAGAGAAACCCAAGGACCCCATGCGCGACTGGTTGAAACTTCATCTTCTGTGATAGTTCCAGCCAAAACTGGTATGCCGTCTGGTAGCGCCATTCTTAAATTTTTAAGGCGTTCACATCTGGTCGTCTGAGCTTAATAAAATGAATAGATTCGATGAAACCCTTATTTGCTGGTTCTGAGCTGCACTGAAAAAATACAACTCCAAGATATTTCATCTAGCCAAATGTGGATTATTGGCCCATGTCTCGTGAACAGCTTCTCTGATCCATTTTGCTAATTTTGAAATTTCAGAGAATACTGGTGCAACAGTATAAACCGAAGCAAAAGCTCCAAAAGTATACAATTCCTGAACTTTCTTTTGGATGGCTTCCTGGCTTCATCCAAACTCTCGGATATTTTCTAGAGATATCAACAATAGTTTTATCTCAGTTGATACCCCGTCTGGTTATTAGTTTCTCCAAGTGCGTTGGTAATCCTGTTGATCGCTATTATTTTAAACAGTATTTTCGAGTGTAGCGATTGAGTACCGCAAGTGCATGGTGTCAAGTTTTAGTATAATGATATGAAAAGTACGGATTGTCGATCCCACAAGGACTAGGAAATAATTACCAAACTCCACTAGTTTTAACTATATTTTGCCTATGATAACTAGTTATGCTATGGCTTCCGCTGTTATTCATCATCTTGGTGAAATATTCCCGGTCTAGGATCTTGGCCCCTTTGACATATTTTCTCAGTATTGAGGACCTCAGTTGTGAAGATCTTTTTTTTTTTATCTCAACATAAATATATTTTAGACACTCTCCAACGTGACAAGATGGATGGTGCCAAGCCGCTTGCCACTCCCATGGCCGGCAACCCATCATCTTCATCTCCAGTTGATGATATAGTGTTTTGTCTTACTATTGGTGCCCTCCGATACCTCACCCTTACATGGCCAGACATTGCGTTCTCCGTAAATCACTTGGCCCAATGAAGGTCATCTCCTGATGATGCCCATGGGGTAGTTCCTACGCATGTTTTGCGGTATCTTAAGGGCACCATGTCTCACGGTCTATTACTGCGCCATAATAGCTCTTTTACTCTCCGTGCCTTCTCAGATGCAGATTATGCAGGTGATTCCTTAACTAGTGCATCCACTTTGGCCTATATTGTCTTTCTCGATGACAATCTGATCTCATGGAGTTCTCGTAGACAAAATGGTGTTTCTCATTCCTCTACAGAATCGAAATATAGGGAGTTGTCTTGTACTTCGGCTGAAGTTCAATGGTTTCAAAATTTATTCCAGGAAATTACTCATACGTTACATGAAGTTCCTGACATTCATTTTGATAATGTCGGTGCAATTCGTCTCTCTTTCCATCCGGTTCAACATTCTCGCATGAAACACTTTCAGTTGATCTTCACTTTGTTCGTGATTTCGTTTCCTAAGGATTTATCAATGTTCATTATGTTAACATTGTTGATCAACTTGGTGATATCCTCACAAAACCGCTTTTCCGCACTCATTCCAGCTAGTGGGTTCCAAACTCTCCGCTGCTGATGGCACGTAAATTTTACAAGGATGTATTAATCCTAGAGATGATTGCTCTAAATCTTCCCCTAGTTTTCCCGTAAATATTCCACACGACATCTTTTCCTTATTCTTCATATCTTGTACTCTAATTTGAAGGAAAATTACCTAGGGAAGTAAATCTCTCTCTCACAATATTATCTAATATTGACTATGGGTGTTAGACAAGAAATTCCAATATTATTTTATTATGGATTTGTTCGTAAATCCTGGAGCATGCGTTCTAATACATATGAATAGACTCATGATAGCTATATTTGATTAGTTTTGAACTTTTTTTTAGAGTTTTTTGTTAATAAAACAAGCTACCTAGATATTAAATTATTGGCTTACAAATACATAAAAAAAAAGTCGTGTATAAGATCATGTACAACACGAATTTATTTATGTCAAGTCTTGTAATGTTTGACTTCGGTGCCTGATTCCAACGTTACACGGCAACACACAACGCGCAACGAGGTTTGAAGATTCCTTGAATGAAGCACAATATTTATCCCTCAATCTATATTTATTTATTTATATAAAAGTAAGAATGATCAACGCGGCATGTTACAGTTAGAGAAGAAATTAAATAAATTAAAATTTAAAATAAAAAAGGAAATTGATGGGGAAGAGGTAACTTAAGATATTAGCTTGCATTTAGATGAAAGAAATCTCGATTTAGGTGAAGGAATTTATAGCACAGTAAATTTAAATAAAAAATCGATAACTTCAAATTTCTCCTAATTTAAAGTAATTTAATCAGAAGAGTAAAACAAATTTAAAATCTTAAAGTTGAATTTTCTTCAACTATTAATAGGTTAGAATTCAACTAGGATGTAGATTTGAGGCTTCACTTTTTTAAGTCAACAATGGAGATTTGTTTACTAAAAATGTACGTGTTTTATTTTGGATGATTTCAAGAGTAGAATTTCGGATCGTGAGTAGGGTTTGGGTTCACATTAAAATAATTAACTTATATCTTATTAACATAAAATAAATAGTATAATAAAATCAGGGGCGGACTGAGATGTTTTTTTTTTTTGGGGACGAATTTTTTTTTTTTGAAAAACTTAAGGATAAAAAAATTTGGTGGGTGGGGGAAATAAGTAGGGTTGAGCAAAAGTTGGGTTAAACCGAACTAATTTGGAAAATCGGTTCGGTTATTTCGAAAATTCGGTTTTGATTTTTTTAAAAACCGGTTAATTCGGTTCGGTTTCGATTTTCATTTTAAACATATCGGTTAACCGAATCAACAGAATAAACAGTTTTAATTTTTTTATTTTTAAAAATCAGATATTACTTTTTAAATTTTTAAAATCAAATTATCTAATTTTTTTAATTTTATAAATAATTTATCTAATTTTAAAAAAAAAATTTATTTTTTAAAAAATATAGGTTAATTCGGTTATCGACCGAAATAACCGATTTTCGAAAATTTGGTTCAGTCGGTTCGGTTTTAACCGATTGATTGCACACCCCTAGAAATAAGAATAAAAAATTGTTTTTAAAAAACATGTTTTTTTTCATGAAGTTATATATGTCGCCCGGTACATATATAATCACCTTGAACTGTTAAAAGTTATGGTCAATTTAAACAAGTTGGAAAAAAAAATTAAATTTGTATGGATGCCTTTAAAATGGAATGATCATGGTAAAGAGGATCAATTAATAGCGCATCATTCTTAATAATACTAAGTAATCTAATCTAGGGCATAAGTTGTGCGTGCGAATTAGATTTTTTGTGTAAAAAGATTTAGAGATTAGAGAAAAATGTCAAATTCGTCATATTAGTTGTTCTGATTTCATCTTCTAACCTGTCAAAGTTGAGGTCTTACTGTAAAACTTTGTTTTCAGTCATATTTCTCCCGACTACTGACTTAACACGAAACATTGTTGGCGTATCCGGTTCCACTTCAGCACTCCAATGAAATATGACTAAAAAAATATAATTACTGCACTAAGATCCAACTTTAAGTTAGAGGACGAACATAAAAAAAAAAAAAAAAAGAACTTAGATGACTAAATTGGTTATTTTTTCTTCGAGATCATATTCAAATTAAGAAGTTTAAAAATAAATTTTTTTGGTAATTGACTAAATTAAGGTTAATTTTTATTATTAAAATTATAATAGTTTATTTATTTTTAACATTATGGGTGGCAAAATCGGTTTGTGATCACTTGGTAGATCTAATGACTGACATGTTGAGCCTCGAAATAGATCCAGTGGTGCAATTTTTTTTACCTGACCAATTTACTTTGTTTTGTCTTAAAGTTAATTCCCCCGTGGTATATCTACTGATCTGATTTACTTTGGTCATATGGAACCATTATATTTATTCAAAGGATACTACCATCATGATAACATCTCAGTAGCGATTTGGAACGTGACTATATATTTGCCATGGCCTAACAATGTAGCATTTGGGGGTATTGAAAGGTTAAATTAAACTTAAATAAAAAAAAATGTCCATATCGTGTTTGGAGGGGTCAACAGTTGACTAAATTGATTCAAATAAGATTAAGTTGACCTAACACCATCTATTACTAATTACTAATTCTAATTCTAAAAATAATAATTAAAAAAAGGCTCGGTTTAATTTTAAAGTGGGTCAAAACCCCTCTATTCTTTGGTCGCCCTCCTTTCTTCTTCATCCCTCGTGCCATTCCCTCTGTTTTCGCCATTCAAACCATAGTTTCTTCATATATAGTCAACCATTACTAGTTCTTTATTTTCCATACTTCAAATTTTCTAATAGTCTCTCATTATTTATGATCAAGAAATTTAAAAAGGCAAGAAATTCGTGCCCGTTGAGAGTATGGAGAATCTTCTGTCAGACATGGACCTGAAAAATCTAGTGCAAGAGTTAAGTCAAGGGAGAGAGCTGGCGGAGCATCTCCACATTCATCTGCTGCAATCTTCTTCACATGAAACTGGTGAAGTCTTGCTTAACGAAATCTTGAATTCGTTCGACCAAGTGCTGTTCTTGGTCAACCATAGCCACCGCAGCGCAGCGGCTATGGTACTGGCTGATCCTCAACAATCGCTCGCCGGAATTCTTCCCACTGATATTTCTGATCACGAGTCCAAGGATCAGGCTAACCGGAAAAGGTACCTATATATTTGACCACGGAGGAAATTAGTGTCGTTGGTCGTATATCTGATCAAATTTTGATTTTATTTTTCTAATTAATAATATTGCAGCTCTAACTCTGATACAAATATTTTGTTTTTCTAAATTTTAATCTTTCTTTCTCCAAAATGCTGACTGGTGTCACGTTAGCAATGATCAGTATCGTGTCAATAATATTCGCTACTACATCACAGGGAAAATAGTAAAGTTGATGTGGTAAACTAGCCAAATTTGATTTTGATCCACTTATTAGTCAAATTTCAATTTTAATGCAATAAATAAGGTTGCTTCCTTTTCAATTTACTGTTCATGGAGTGCATGATTTATAAGCAACAACCAGTGACATATCAGCGATAATTTGTTTTATGACAATGATATCCTACACTACATCAGTAATCCCGTCAAAAAAATACTAAAATTAAAAAGGAAGCAAAGTTACTACACTAAAAACCAAAATTAGACTAAATATATAGGCCAACTTCCTCTACCAATTTATTGATTAAATTTTGATAACTGATATATGGTTATACAATATTATTTTGGTGCAGAAGGTGGAGGAGGAAAGTGGAAGTGTGTGGCGAGACAGGGATCGAAGGACAGCTAGATGACGGCTACGGCTGGAGGAAGTACGGGCAGAAGGACATTCTGGGAGCAAAATATCCCAGGTTTTTTTTAACTATCTTTTCTTCCCAATAGTAATAGAGGTGTAAACATGTCATCTCTCGTCGGTCTGTTTCCTTTAAAAGGATAGCCATTGCTATGACTTGTGCTGTCCGGCACTTTTTACACCTCTAAATAGTAATAACTTTTTTTTCTAAACTAAAAATATATAGGCACCACATTAAATGAATCTTGGTATAATATATGATTTCTCACAATTAAATATATATTTTGTATCTTTTAATTAATATACAGTATGTGCCTCACTCACTCTTCTGATCTCTCATAAATTAAATCCTCAAAGTGAAGATCATTAAACAAATTAATTGTTTAACAAAGGTCTCGAGTTCGAATCCTATCATATCCCTTAAAAAATAAAAAATTGAATTAATTGTTTGGCTTAACTATTTCCCACTCGAATTTAGTATTTAGATGGCATTTGTCTTAGCTTCATCTTGAAATCAATTCGATTCAAATTGAACAAGATATTTTTGAGATGTTCTTTGGATATAAATTTCAAAAATTGATTTGATTTATAATTAAATTTGTTGTGGCATGATCGATCAATCCACCGTTTTAAAATAAAAGAATGATTTGAAAAGAGTGCAGAGAAATTTCCTATAATGTTCTGATCAATCATTTAATAATAATATAAATATATTATATATATAATTTAAAATTTTGGAAAAGAATGATTTTTGTTATGTTATGTTGTAATAATAATAAATATACATGTGCATATGTATAAAATTTAATATAAAATATATTTGATTTTTTTATATAGAGTATTGTGTGGGTGTACTTTTTATATTTAAATTTTTGATATTTTTTTTATAATAATGCCATACGTAAATATGATATTAAAAGTTATTAATTAGACGAAATAAATATTTTAAAAAAATTAGAGAAAATCAAAATATTAAAGGTGTTATTATATAGGAGTATTTTAGAAAAACACGTTAACAAGCCAAGAGACTAAGATACTTTTTTCTAGTATGGCATTAGAAAAAAATATTTACGTATGGCATTATTATAAAAATATATCAAAAATTTAAATATAAAAATTACACCCACACAATACTCTATATAAAAAAAATCAAATATATTTTATATTAAATTTTATACATATGTACATGTATATTTATTATTATTACAACATAACATAACAAAATTCATCCTTTTCCAAAATTTTAAATTATATATATATATATATATATATATATAACACATTGGACACTTTTGTTATTTAGCAACACATGTGAGGATATTGATAAGTTCACTTTATGACATACCACTAATACCCTCACATATTATATATACTAGCTGCCGAAGCACACGCATTGCGTGTGTAATGAAATTTTAAATTATATATATTGTATATGTATACTAAATTTTTATATTTGAAAAATATCTGATTTAAATATGATATTTTATGGGAAGAGAAAAAACTGCCGCACATATTTCGGAAGGAAAAAAAACTGGTGAAAAATTGGTAACTGAGTTGGGAAGTAGGTTAATCTTCCAATATTATTCATTTATCTCATTGGCTCATGTCTATTACTAAGCAAATAGTTTTTGAAATTTCACAATAATCATACCAAAGTGGTTACTGTAAGATGCTCACACATTATATAATATATATATATATATATTTGTGTGTGTGATACTTTATATATTTTCTTCCCATCCTAAAGAGAACCAACAAAATTATTATTATTATTTTAAAGAAATTAAGTTGTGCATGATAATAGAATATTTTAAAAATATATTTTTTTTTAAAATAATTTACAGGGGTTATTACAGATGCGCGCATAGGTATGGACGAGGCTGTTTGGCAACAAAACAAATTCAAAGATCCGACGATGATCCAAATACATTAGATATCACATACTGTGGGATGCACACGTGCGACCCGTTCGGGAATCCAAGTCTCAATGACCCACTAATCCCAATTATTAATCCACAAAATCAATTGGAGGCACTATCATTGATCCAAAATAATCACCATTTCCTAGCTCAATCCCAACCACCATTTTTCGATATCCAAACAAGCCTTAAGGGTATATCACAAGATATACAAACTTCTAGGTTCCCTTCTTCATCAAATATCCAACCCCAAAACTTTACAAGCCCTGATCATGGAAAAATATTCTATAATTTGCATGGTTTGGAATCTGAGCCCGGTGGGGTTGTTCCGACCTCGACGACTTCTGTTGCTAATTCCTCTGCTCTTCATTTAGATTTTCCACTTGGTATGTCGTATGAATTTGGGTTGAATTTCAGCTTCGAAGATCATAGAGAATAGAGAGATTAATAGAAACAATCATCTATTTAAATTTGAAGAATTATTATTTGATCCATAGGCTTTTAAACTATTTAAGTTGTAATGTTTATGTAACAACTGTGAGATATTTTTTTTTCTCTTCTTTTTTTTTTTTTTTAAAACAAATTTCTATTATGATTTATTGTAATATGATTGCTACGTGATCTTATGCTTGTGATTAGAGGGAGATGGTTTGATGTATTTTGTCCCTATAATCATTTGACTTGATTTATTTTAGGGAAAATTTCAGGCTGGTACATCGTGAACAATAATTCATCGTAGTCTAGCAAAAAAATATTAGTTCAGCTAGGTCCACTCTTGGTTGAAATGTCCTTAGTATCCCAATGTGGTCCATGTGGTCCAAGCGGTCCACGCGGTCCAACCAACCTTTACTAAATTACATTCTTAACCCTCAGAAAATGTTTTAAGAACAAATATGCCACTATATATTATTCATTAATTTCTTCATCCAAATATTCACCAAACAGTAGCATTTTATGAATATGAGATCCTTCGGTTTCTGTCATCTCGAGATAAACCCAAGAGCATAATTTTGCAAAGGACTCACAGTTCATATAACGTTCTTCTAATTATAATTCAAAACCTGATTTGAAGATTATGGTAAAAATAAATAACAGGCCCATCATGCTTCCGTATTACAATAAAATTTTGTCAAAACAGTATATACCATTTTTACCATAACGGCACTTGATGAGGCGGATTGCAAAGCCACCAGTCAAAAATTACTGCCTCCATATTGTTTTACGAATGCCTCCTCACCAGCCAACCCCAGCCCCTCAGGCGAGGTTAGTCTGCAAGTTAACCGACTCCTTCAGAAACCGCACAACACAGTCATAATCCGTTTCCTACCTTAGGGCGTAAGGTATAATCAAGATATAAGAAAGATTTAAAGAATCTAGGAGATAGATGGGCAACAGCCTTTATTTTATTCTGAAAATACTTATAATATCTATTACATTAAAACATCTCATTTTGAGAAGAGATGGACTTGTTTAGCCTCTCATATAGATGAGGCTTGACTCAAGAACACATAAAATGAAATACAGAACAATATTACAAACGATTACAAAAGAAAGAAAGAAATGAATTATTACCAAGCTATGAAAGTTGAAAGATTACAAAGTTTGGAGACTACAATTTTTATTCTCAGAAAACTGTGGAGAATTTTTCGATATCCTTATTTCCTGAATGAGTGACTTTATATAGGCATGAATCCGGACTTCAACTTTGGATTCCAAATCTTGATAATTGTTGAGTGTGCGCCCGTGAGTGAACCTTAACTTTCAATTGGTCTGGCATCTTTGTCTGAGTTTGCCAACTTTTCTCGTGAGTGGTCCATTATCTTTGTCCGAGTGCGTTGAACAGTTACGGCATTATCATTTTTCTAAAGCTCGGGGACCACAAAAACCAATAATGTAAGATTCCCCGGCAAAGAAAAAGGTGTGGACCATTAAAAGATAATGCAGTAACTGTTCAACGCACTCGGACAAAGATAATGGACCACTCACGAGAAAAGTTGGCACACTCAGACAAAGATGCAAGAACACGTGAAAGTTAAGGTGCACTCACGGGCGCACTCAACAATTATCAAGATTTGGAATCCGAAGTTGAACTCCGGATTCATGCCTATATAAAGGCACTCATTCAGGAATCTAAGGACATCAAAATTCTCCATAGTTTTCTGTGAATAAAAATTATAGTCTCCAAGCTTTGTAATCTTTCAACTTTCATAGCTTGATAATAATTTGTTTCTTTCTTTTGTAATATTGTTATGTATTTCAGTTTATGTGTTCTTGAGTCAAGCCTCATCTATATGAGAGGCTAAACAAGTACGTCTCCTCCCAAAAAGAGACGTTTTAATGTAATAGTTATTATAAGTATTTCCAGAATAAAATAAAGGTGGTTGCCCATCTATCTCTTAGATTTCTTTAAACCTTACGCCCTAAGGTAGGAAACGAATTATGACTGGCTGTGCGGTTTCTGAAGGAGTCGGATAACTTGTAGACTAACCTCGTCTGAGGGGCTGAGGTTGGCTAGTGAGAAACCATTCGTAAAACAATATGGAGGCAGTAATTTTTTGACTTGTGGCTTTGCAATCTACCTCACCCGGTGCCGTTATAGTCAAAATGGTATCTTTCAGTTTGGTAAAATTTTTTTGTAATACGAAAGCATGATGTGCCTGTTATTTATTTTTAACATAATCTTCAAATCGGGTTTTGAATTGTAATTAGAAGAACGTTATAGGAATTGTGAGTCCTTTGCAAAAGTATGCTCTTGGGTTCATTATTAGGATGGAGAAGATAATGAATAGTATATAGTTGCATATGTGTTCTTAAAACATTTTTCATGGGTTAAGAATGCAATTTTATTAAAGGTTGGTTTGATCGTGTGTATCGCTCGGACCACATGGACCACATGTTGTTATTAAGGTCATTTCAACCAAGAATGGACCTAGATGAACTAATACTTTTTACTAGACTACGATGAATTATTGTTTACGAAATGATACTGGCCTGAAATTTTTTCTTATTTAATTCATAACAGTAGCCCAACATGATTTATTCTTTCCACAAAGAAAAAATCAAGGCCCAATGGGCCAATATATTATTCTTATGTTAAGTTGATGGAAACCTACTGTGCCACCACATATAGGGTGTGCATTCGATTAAATTTGTAATCTATCTAACCGGCTTTTGAAAATCGAACTAATCGATTTTTTTTTCTGATGCTCGAACCGACCGAATTTTTTTGAGAACCGGAATAACCGAACCGAACAAAAATATCGTTAGGTCTGCAATCGAATTAATTGATATTTTTAAAAAAAATAATAAATTGAAAATAGCATAATTTGATTTTAAATTTAAAAATATAAATAAATAAAGTATTAAATAAATTGATTTTAAAAATTTTTTTTAAAAAATTATTTTTTTTAAAAACATATTTTAAAATTTTTAAAAATTCGGTTGTTTCAGTTAACCGATAGTTTTAAAATTAAAACATAATTAACCGATTTTTTTTTAAAAATCAAAACAAATTAACCGAACCGTGTTTCCGAATTAATTCGGTTTAGGCTGTTAATTTGGTTTGACCGAAATTTTGCTCACGCTAACCACATGGAGACGTAGTGGTTTTGGACAATTAAAAGCACAACAATTTAAGTTTATACTCCATATAGGCTTTACCAATATTTTTTCATAAATTGCATAACTAAACTATAATACCGATTATCCCTGAAATAACATAATTTTTTAAAAAAAACATTCAATCATATTAGTAAAATAAAATTATTTGAATATACATTTATTTTACATAAAGATTGTTAGGAACCAATATTGTGTTAGTGATTGCTTTATGATCTAACCACTTTGTTAGATCAAATGCGGAATAAAATGGATTAATAGTATACCTCCAGCCATTGCTCTTCTTGCTTTGGTTTATCAGGTCTTCTAAACCTTCACAATCTCCCTTAGATGGTGTATATGGTACTAAATGAGATTGATAGTTTAGGGACCCAATTTGTGTTATTTATAGGATAAGCTTATACCATCAAAAGCCATTTTTTCATCGGTTATAACATGGGAAATCAAGTGAAATATTGAATGTGGGTTTTAATGGACCACTTAAATGAACATTAGATGAACACTAGATTCATCGGTTACTACCATTCTCCCACTTGGTCCATATATTCACCGTTCACCACAGTAAGAAACAAAAATACATGAATCATGGCGATAGATCCTCTTAATACGAGTATTATCTTCCATGTATCACAATGCATCATGTTTCTCAAATCCCAGTCCATATTTCTTAATGAATAAACCATATGTTTATTCAAGGTCCAAACATCAATGATATTTCTCAAAATAAATGTGTACAGAAGTCAAAATATGAGAAAATATCACAAACAGAGTTTCACAAACATTCGTTCTTATAACGAAATTTACATAGTGGAACCAAGTCCCATTCTTTCTACATGATCCTTAAATTTTAGTGGTGGCATGCCTTTTGTCAAAGGATCAGCAATCATTAATTCGGTACTAACGTGTTCAATAACCACTGTTTTATCTTTAACACGTTCTCTTATGGCAAGATACTTGATGTCGATGTGCTTGCTTCGACTACCACTTTTATTATTCTTAGCCATAAAAACTGCAGCCGAATTATCACAATACATTTTCAAAGGCCTAGAGATCGAATCAACGACTCTAAGTCCAGAAATGAAACTCTTCATCCATACACCATGTGATGTAGCCTCAAAACAAGATACGAACTCAGCTTCCATAGTGGAAGTAGCAGTCAATGTCTGCTTTGCACTTCTTCAAGATACAGCTCCACCAGCAAACATAAAAATGTATCCTGATGTTGATTTACGTGAATCAACACAGCCAGCGAAGTCCGAATCAGAGTAGCCAATCACTTCCAGATTATCGGTCCGTCTATACATAGCATGTAATCTTTGGTCCCCTTAAGGTACCTCATTACTTTCTTTACAGCTCTCCAGTGGTCCATACCTGGATTACTCTGATATCTTCCTAACATCCAACAATAAATGCAATGTCAGGTCTTGTGCAGACCTGAGCATACATTAGGCTTCCAACGGCATAAGCATACGGAATGTTCTTCATTTGTTCCCTCTCAAATCATTTTTTGGGCACTGGTTCAAGTTGAAACTGTCACCCTTCACAATGGGAGCTATACTTGGTGAACAATCTTTCATCCGAAATCTCTCTAAACTTTGTTGATATAGGTCTCTTGAGATAGGCATAATACCTTGAATTCTGTCTCTATGTATCTTAATGCCTATGACATAAGAAGCATCACCCGTATCTTTCATATCAAAGTTGTTAGAGAGAAATTGTTTCACCTCATGTAGCAAATCCTTATCATTGGTTGCAAGTAAAATGTCATCCACATACAGAATAAGGAAACAAATCTTACTCCCACTGACCTTCTGGTATATACATTGATCCATAATGTTCTCTACAAATCCAAATGAAGAGATAACATCATGAAATTTCAAATACCACTGACGGGAAGCTTGTTTCAATCCATATATAGATTTCTTGAGCTTGCACACCAATTGCTCACTACTACTAGAGGAAAATCCTTCTGGTTGTTTCATGTAAACCTCTTCCTCTAGATCTCCATTTAGAAAAGCTGTTTTCACATCCATTTGTTGCAACTCCAAATCGAAATGTGCAACTAATGCCATGATGATACGAAGTGAATCTTTCTTTGATACAGGAGAGAAGGTCTCCTTGTAGTCGATTCCTTCCTTTTGAGTAAATCCTGTAGCGACAAGTCTTGCTTTATATCTTTTAATGTTGCCTTTTGAGTTTTTCTTTGTTTTATAGACCCATTTACATCCTATGGCGTTTACACCATCAGGCAACTCAACAAGATCCCAGACTCCATTAGATGCCATAGAATTCAACTCATCTTTCATGGCATCATACCATAAACTTGATTCTTTACAACTCATGGCTTGTGAAAACGTTTCAGGATCATTTTCGGCTCCAACATTATAGTCCGCTTCTTGTAAATACACAACATAATCACTAGGTATTGCTGATTTCCTTACTGTAGCAGATCTCCTTAATGTTGTATCAACATTTCCTCAGGATCATGTTGTTCAACTGGATGTTCAATAATTTCTGGCAATTCTTGAACATCTTGATCTATTGAAATATTATCAGCAGCTTGTGGAACTTCAATGATTGGTTGTCCAACACCCGTTTGAACTTGAGGAGTGTTGTGAATGATAATCAATCTATCACTTGGAGTGGAAGTTTGAGCGTCAATATGATTTCTTTCAGAAACAATGTCCTGAAATCGATCGCTCCCACTGATCAAGTCATTCTCAAGAAATTTCGTATTTCTTGATTCCACAATCATAGTGCTATGAGATGGACAATAGAATCTATAACCCTTTGACCTTTCGTCATATCCAATGAAATATCCACTAATGGTCCTTCGGTCTAGTTTCTTCTCTTGTGGGTTATAAACTCTTACTTCAGACAGGCATCCCCAAATACGTATATGTCGCAAACTTGGTTTCCAACCTTTGAATAATTCAAATGGTGTCTTTGGGACAGCCTTAGTTGGAACTCGGTTTAATATATACACTGTCGTTTTAAGAGCATCAGTCCACAAGGATTCAGGAATCTTGGATTTACTTCGCATACTCCTCACCATGTCCATTAAAGTTTGGTTTCTTCTTTCTGCTACACCATTTTGGTCCGGAGAACCAGGCAGTGTATTGAGCAACTATCCCATGCTCTTGAAGAAACTTCGCAAATGGACAAGGTGCTTGTCCATCCTCAGTGTATCTACCATAATATTCTCCACCTCTATCCGTTCTCACGATTTTAATTGGTTTTTCGCATTGTTTATCTACTTCGGCCTTAAAAACTTTAAAGGCGTCTAGTGCTTCGTTCTTGTTATGAAGCAAGTAGATATACATATATCGTGAATAATCATCAATGAAAGAGATGAAATATCTCGGACCATGCAAGTCCGTTACTGGGCTACAAATATCTGAATGTATGATCTCTAATATGTCTGTACTCCTCTTAGCACCTTTCTTGGACTTGTTGGTCTGCTTTCCTTTAATGCAGTCCACACAAGTACTGAAATCAGTAAAATCCAAAGTGATAAGTACTCCATCATTCACTAATCTCTTAATCCTATCTATGGAGATATGACCCAATCTCCGGTGCCACAAAATAGAGGAATCCTCATTCATAACACATCGTTTTATACCAGTGTAAACATGCATAGTATCATAAATAGCATTATTTTGTAAATCAATAGAGAAAATCCCATCAGATAATGTACCATTCCCAACAAGATCAGATTTATAATATAAATTGAAAGATGTTTCTGAAAACTTAAAGGAATAACCAAACTGTACAAGTCTTGAAACTGAAATTAAATTCCTAGAAAAACTAGGAATATAAAATGTCTTTTCTAAATTCAAAATAAAACCACTGTTTAGAACTAGACTGCATGTTCCAACAGCTTCCACATGTGAGCGCATCTTATTCCTGAATAAATGCATTGCTCACTTTCCACTAGTTTCCTTAGGTTTTGCATACCCTGCAAGGTATTCGAAATATGGATTGTAGAATCAGAATCAATCCACCATGTGTTATAAATAACATCAACCATATTAGATTCATAACAGACAAATGAGATTGGTTTACCTTTTGTCTCAAGCCATTTCTTGAATTTGGTGCAATCTTTCTTCATGTGTCCCTTCTTTTTACAGAAGAAACACTTAGATTCCTTTTTGATTCCACCTTGGGGCGGTATTTTACCTTTCCCTATCCATTTGGCTTGGTTTATGTCCTTTCTTTCCTTTGCCATAAACACACTTTCACTCTTTTCCATGGTCAATCTTCCCTCCTCTTGAACACACATGGTCATAAGTTCATTAATTGACCATTTATCCTTATGTGTGTTGTAGGATATCTTAAAGGGTCCATATTGACTTGGAAGAGTGTTCAAAATATAATGCACAAGGAAATATTCAGACATCTCAACCTCAAGTGTCTTTAGTTGAGCCACAATGTCCCTCATTTGCATGATATGCTCACGCACACCTTTCACAGTAGTGATCCTCATGGATGAAAATTTCATAATTAGGGTGCTGGCTAGTGCTTTATCTGAAGTCTCAAACTGCTCATCTATAGCCTTCAGTAGAGCCTTGACATTTTTATGTTCTTCGACGGAACCTCGAATACCATCAGAGATTTTAGTCTTTTGAACATTACGCAGAGACGATTAGATCGCTACCATTTTTCATAAATATCAACCTCATCAGGAATGTTGATTTCATTAATCGGAGGTGGTTCGTCTTTCCTTATGGCATAATCAATGTCCATCTACCCCAAATGAAGAAGAATTCTCTCCTTCCAAATATAGTTATCACCCTTTAGTTCGGGAATATCACACTTAACATCAGAAAAATTCACAGATTCCATAACTGCATAAAAATCATCTTACATGCTTAGAATCCAAAATTTGAGACTAATTAACATAATTCATATTTTACCAATGTAAAATCATGCTTAAAAATATATGAATCTAGTGACGTAAAATTTGCCTGTGGGCTAAGGTCTTACTCAATTAGATTCATAATAACTATATGATAAAACTATCAAATTATGTTCATTTTCCTAATTCCCGTGGGTAAATAGAAAATATAATTTGATATTCTATCCTAATTAATCATACAAATATAATAAAAATTCCTGTGGGAAAATCTATTATATTAAATATGACAAATTACAAGTAATGTTATAATGTGATCCCAAAACACTTAATATATAATTTTGCATAATTAAAGATGTTGTGTCTATTCCTTAATTAATTAAAATTATATAGATCACACAACATTAATCAACAAAAATATGTTCATATAAATTGCACAAAACCATAAGCAATATGAACATATAATTTGTTGTACTAAATTATTTAATTTAATATTGCATGTATAATAAAATAATAAAAATTATACATACAAAAACAACAAATAAATAATTTTAGCACATAAAAACTAAATCATAAAATCATATGCACATGCATACATATTTAAATACCCTAAATTGAAACTTAATTATAACATTAAGTAATGTTATAAGAAATAATTGTCGGCCAATTAATAATTTATTTATTATTATTATTAATTTTATATAATTAAGTCTTTATAGGAAATTGTTTGTCATCAACCTCTCGCCGATGAAACCCGAGAATTTCAGGATTTTTCGAACATGAATTTTTTGTTTAAATTTCTAGAAATATCAGAAATCTCAATTCCTAATCTCTTTTCAACCTTATTTTTCAACCAAAAACAAAGATTTGAAATTCCATAAAATAAAATTTCAAGTCACGGCAGAGAGAAAAAACGTAGCAAGGCAGAGGTAATACATGCTCTGATACCAACTGTTAGTGATTGCTTTATGACTAACCACTTTGTTAGATCAAATGCAGAATAAAATGGATTAATAGTATACCTCCAGCCATTGCACTTCTTGCTTTGGTTTATTAGGTCTTCTAAACATCACAATCTCCCTTAGATGGTGTATATGGTACTAAATGAGATTGATAGTTTAGGGACCCAATTTGTGTTATTTATAGGATATGCTTATACCATCAAAAGCCATTTTTTCATCGATTATAACATGGGAAATCAAGTGAAATATTGAATGTGGGTTTTAATGGACCACTTAAATGAACATTAGATGAACACTAGATTCATCGGTTACTAACATATTGTACATATGGAAAGGGTGATCGAAGTGTGACACTTTGATATATGTATGTTTAGAAGATTTGAGCTATACCATTACTAAAAGCTATAACTTTTTGGTACAATGTCGAATTATCGATCTTATAAATATCTACTATATAGGAGAAAGTTCTCTAAATGCAAGTAACATGTCCTCCAGACCAGTACATGTATATGCACCATGATATGTTTTGCATTATTTTATAAATTATTATTATTTTTATATATAGCGGAGGGAGTTTTGTAAAGAATTTTGAGCCACTGTCCAGATTTGAAATCGAGTCAATCCCAAAAGAAATATGAGACTTTACCACCCGGCTAAGATCATAGTCTTATTTATATAAATAATTGAATCAATAATTTTCATATTATTTTCTGTATATATCATCCATGGAAATATGACTAATTCCCGCAGTACATGTTGAAAATTCACTTTTAAAAATATATTGACCATTATCAGATGCAAAAAATATTCAAATCTAACATGAAAGTTGAAACTAACCAACTCGAAATTTGGTTATTTTTCTAGAAAAGTCAAAAAATAATTAAAATGAAGGTTACATACAACTTTTGAAAAGCCAAAACCAAATCTGATTGAGACCTAAAGAAGAAACAAGATAGTGGTCCGTTGTGTTTCTATTCACGCGGCTTTCGCTTTAGAATTAAACAATGTGCATTATATATAATAATATTGGACCATTTCCCTACTTTCATATTAGCAAGTGGCCAAGGAGTAATAAATTTATAACACTCTGCGTAATAATATCTCAACCTCATTGTCCTGGACGTTAAATCAAATGGTTTACTTTCATATTAGCAAGTGGCCAAGGAGTAATAAATTAATAATAGGTCGAAAACTCCTTGGTCTCAACAAACCAAGGATCCTGAATACAAGAATTCAATGTCCTGCATCCACTTGCCAACACAACCCGAAAATTTTGTATTCATTCCTAAAGGGAATATAATGAATCTCATTCGATGCACGTGGACTGTTATATCTTGATGAGCTTATTGAAAAATATTGATGTATGAGAAAAAGAGAAAATGTGACATCCCCGAAATGATTAATTGCATTTGGACATTAATTGTGCTTATATGATTAATTATGTGGTAATTAATTATGCATTGGTTTGATTTATCATGCGAAAATGCTTAGTCACATGTTAGAGTGACCCGGGGTAGCATTTCAGGGTGCATGTTGGGAATTATGGTTGGGAACATGATTTATTTGCCTTGGTTAGCAATTTGTGGAAATCATGTGTTTAATTGATATTTTGGTGCATTTTGAGTTAATGCTTTGGAAAATATCATGTTGGGGTGTTTTATACACCATGAATTGTGGGTTGTATTTTAATTAACCCAACTTTATATCCCCAACCCCACCTTACCATCCATTACTTTTTAACTTTACCAAAATCAAATCCACAAACCCTTCCTCCTTCCAATTTTCGAGCTCAAGCTTGGGGGTGAAGAGAAACCTTGATTTGTGGAGCTTGTTGGGTGATTTGAGGTCCCCAAGAGGTATGGATACCTCATGGTTAATTTTGATGTGTTTTGTTTAAAGTTTGATTTGGTTTGAAGGGTTTTAAAATGGGTTTGTGTTGGGTTGTTGTGGTTTTGGTATTATTTTGGTTGGATGTTAAATATATGAGTTTATGTAGATGTTTATTGTTGGTTTTGAGTGGATTGGTTTGGTTGATGTTGGAGTATGTGGGTATGTTTGAGTTGGGATGGAAGATGGGTGAATAGTGCCCAAATCCCGCATGCCCAGAGCTCGGCGATCGATCGGCGCCTTCCGCGATCGATCGCGAGCAACAGAGCTGAAGACAGTGGGCTTCAGCGATCGATCGCGAGTTTGGCGCGATCGATCGACGCGAACTTAGCGATCGATCGCGGATTGTTTAAATTTGTTGCCCGAGACAGTGAGGTCTCGCGATCGATCGGGGCCTTATGGCGATCGATCGCGAGACACCAAAAATGGTGTTTTTGGTTATTTTTGTAGGATTTTTGGTATTGGACTATTATTGGGTTCTAATATTGATTTGTGTGAATGTGTAGAACCATCCCAGGTGGCAACACAGCCAAGGCATTGAAGTCCTACCATATCCTACATTTTGGAAAGGTACGTAGTGGACGTACGGGCACCCCAACGGTACATGTATCTTATATACTTATTGTTATGCATTGTGGATGCAAGTATATATGTGGTATTGCATTGTGGATGCAAATACATGTTATGCATGATGTTTATAGATGCATATGATTATTGGTGCATATCCCATGAGTCGTGGTCATCCCTTGATGATTTTAATGCTTGCCGCTATTTGGTTTGGTTCCGCTAAATGTGAAGCGAGGGGTGGGAGCGCCGCATGTCACATTTGAGCGTGGTTATCATATAGGGCGAGGAAAGGGTATTTGCCGCTCAATGAGAGGCGAGGGGTGGGAGTCCCGCAGTCCATTGAAGCGAGGTTATCCTATGCCGCCTATATGTAAATAAGCGAGGGGCATTAAAATACATTGTGATGGACAGACTAGGGATTGGTGATCAGTATTTGGTATTGATGAGCTGGTATATGTCATGACATGATTAGACCATTTAAAATAATCTATTGATTATACTCATGAGTTATGGTACAGGGACAACTAAACGGGAAGCGTTTGAAACGCATGGGAAAACAGGAAGTGTTTTATTATGATTATGCATTTACGCTTTATCTTCATATTGTGTTGAATATGTTATTGCTCATGTTTGGGGGTTGTCCTTGTAGGTACACGTTTGGCATGATAGAAGGGCTAGACGGGTTGAGATGTTGAGCTTTTGAGGATGCTTTTGGGACTTGGAGGACAGGATTATTTTTGGATAGTATCTACTCTAGGAGTAGTATAAAACTATAGTTGACTACATTCATTGAATGGAATGTAATTAATCCATTTGGTAGTCCTTATTTTTGGCATGTAATGCTTAAGCTCATAAACTCAACACGTTATTTCTCACTCTGATCATTTATATTAGCTCTATTATGCCTTGATTCCGCACTTAAGGATTAGGGTCCTTACAGAAAAAAAGAAAGAGCCTTGAGAAAAGAATAATAAGACCAAAAGTGGTCAAGGCTAAAAAAAAGAAGAAGAGAAGCTCAATATGTACGCAAATATGAACTTTATATGATTATACTATCTTCTTTGTGATTATCCTACCTTTTATTTGAAGCCGACACCAAAGACCTAACATTACAAGCTTAAGAGACATTTTGCTCCAAATCTAGGGAGTGACTACATTAGTGGATAAGTTGTTTGAAAATATGCATATGTGGTGCTCAACTATAATCTTGACTTTGTTGATTAGAATGATTTGATCTTGAAAATATGCATGAAACTTTTGATTGACAATAGCACACACGAACGTTCCGATTTTGAGAAGTGTTGCTTGATTTAAGAGAAATCATGTCTTGTTCAACTTTTGAATGTGTGTAAGTGAGATTTTCTGATGATAATGCTAGTCACGTTCAAATTTGTTTCAAGTATCAAGAATGAACTCTACTTTTTGATTTAAATGCTTAATTGAGGACGATCAAGTGATAAGTTTGGGGGAGTTGATAAGTGTCTTTTTTACATTTATTTTGCTGAGATTTTCTAGTGGTTTTCGTATTGATTCATGTACGATTTTACGATTTTTGGTATATATTTGTTGATTTCAGAAGTCTACATAAAAACCGTAAGAAGTGTAAATGAACTAAAAATGATGAAAAGGGACTCAAACGAGCGAACAGGTCGAAGAACAGACGAAATATCAAAGTTTGGAAAAAATCAAAGCTCGCGAACGATCGGTGAAACAGACGCAATCGATCGCCAGAGGCCATGCGTTGAAAAGTAAAAAGTAGGACTCATGATCGATCGGTAGCCGGGAGATTTTGGAAAAAAAAATACATTTTAGAGTTTGAGTCCTACAAGAAAGCTTCATATTTTCTCCTCCTCTATATATTTAGACGAAAATCATATCGTACTTCATACTTTTAACCCTAGGAATAGCCTCCATATTCCATCTCCCACTTTCACCATCATCCAACAACTTCAACAAGGAGATCAAGAGACGATCGAGAAGGAAGCAAGAGAATTAGCGAGGATTTGCAACTGGAGTCGATGCTGGGAGTTTATTCTTGTATTTTGAATTTTAGCCTTGATTTAGTTTGGATTATCCATGCTTACGTTTGGTTTTTCGATTTAAATATAATGAACAATGTTTATTTATCAAGGCTATGCAATCCTTTGTCTTGAACCTATGATTTGATGATTTGTTATTTGATTGAATTCCTATAATTTTTTGTGTATGTTTTATGATTTTATTACTTTTGAGGATTGATCACATTTGAATGATTTTAGTATTACAATTGACTTGACCATACGATATTGTGATACGAAACTAGTAATTTATACTACCAAGTAAAATCTAGCACACTTGTGAGAGCAATAGATTTACCAAAATCGAATGCTAGAATTTTTCACAAAGCTTATGTAATATTGAGTGTTAAATAAGTGCATGATCATTGTCTTGTCGTATCTTAATATTAGGTTCAATATAACTTGACCATAGTATATTGAAATAATTTAGGAAAACTCGTCACCTTAAAAATATTTGGATATTCAATCGAGGGTCATATGAGAGCTACATTGGTGAACTGAAGTCTTGATAATCTTTTCAAGTGAAATTTTCTCGTCATCTTTGATTGACTTGGTTGGAATATTAGTAGTAGTTTAATATAACTCTTAGTTTAATTATTAATTCATATCTGTAGGTTAAATATAGTTAAAAGCGTCTTATTTTGTACTTACAGTTAGTCCATGTGGGTTCAACAATCTGTTCTTCATAATCTACACTAAACCTTGACAATTGCGCTAAACTAGAATTTTATTGTTAAATAAATCGCGATCAACGGCTGCGTGGCAAAATCTTCTTAAGGAGATAGTATACAACACTAGCCTCTACTCAAAGTTGAGCATTTTCATCTACAAAGTTTCTTTCCAGCTACAAACAACGACGCCAACAAGATCCTTGTGGAGTTGAAGACGAACAAAGTACCTAACAATTTTTAACAACAATTAACAATTATAAATATGTCATTCCTATCTAGAGTTAAATCATTCCAATCGATACACTCTCACAAAAAGGGCCCGCATCAAACTAGCACTGGTCTTATCTTGTAGATCTAGTCAGACTGATTGGACTCGAAGATCACCGCCGACAGATTGATTTCTCTGTTTATCGATAATCTCTTTTCGTGCAAATAATATTCGATATTTGCATTTATATATATATGAATCGGGCACAATTGATTGTCCCTGTGTTTAGATATGTTTATGTTTATCTTTTCACTGCGTGTGAATCTGACGCCGAGGACGAAACCCAATGGCTCCTTCATCCCATCAAATACTCGTGTACTTATTTCTTCCGCCAAAAGTTGGGAGACTCATATATGATTCATAAGGCTCTAAATGCGACACACCACCCATAGGCGGAAAAAACATGAGTGGACTTGGACTAAACGTAACACTATATTTATGGAGGTTGATAACTTGGCCAGAAACTCAAGCATAGGTACGAAGAATATCGCCAATAGCCAAACATCTAGAAGTCGTCATTTTCCCAAAGGTGAGTGTATCATCAACCAAAAAAGATAACTAATTTGTGGAGCAGACTGCAGACCTCGAACACTTGAAACAAATGAACTATTTTAGATATGAAGGTTCCTATTTTTCACCGCCATAATTAATTTCATAATTTGTAGGTGTCTTTTAGGAACGATTACTTGACCGCTCCTACTGGTGATCTTTAAGAACAGTAATATAACAAGCACCACACCTATAGATGGGAGCCGTGTTTTCAAAATCGGATTGGACATGAAATCGGTGTCATTTCTGGTTACATGTTCTACCGGTTCGACCGGAGCATTGTGTAATATCTATTTTAATTTTTGTAAAATATACATATCATGTATTTGCTATAGTTTCAAGTTGTTCACAATAAAAAAAATATTTTTACAACCTAACATCTCAAACCTCAAAAATCAAATCAAATCAGATATCCAACATAAAAAGATAATAATAAAACATCTCAAAAAACAACAAACAATTCTAAAAAAGACAATGTCCCAAAATCATAAGAAAATATTTTAAAACTTTATGAAATGATTCACATATTTTATAATTTACGAGAAACTAAACATGTTTATATATAATATACAACACATTTATAGAATTATATGGAATTTCTGATAAAGACATACATAAAATATTATTTTGTAATTTTTCAATAACAATAAATTACATATAATATATTTTTGTTCTAAAAACTTGATTGATAATTTTAACAAAAAAAAGAGTAAAATTTCAAAAAAGAAAGCAAAAATGAAGGAACCGATCGGTTCAACTGTCGACTGGTTCACTGATTGAACCGGTTTTTTACCAGTTTAATAAGGTTCTTACTGTAGGTGGGTGGTTTTAGAAAGAGTTTTCAACAATTAGAAGAAAATAATATATCAGTTATATCTCTCACTTATTTTCGCTATGGGCGTTCATCGGTTCGGCTAACCGACCGAACCGAACCAGGCCGAACAGAACCAAAATAAGTTCGGTTAAAATCGAACCGATTTCGGTTTAAAAAAAATCCGATTTTCGGTTAAAGGGTCCGGTGAACTGAACGAAAACCAAAATTTTAGAAAAAATTGAATTTTTTTTATGGTTTTAAATATTTTTTTATGGTTTCGCTTCTGATTGTATTAATAAGAACTCGTAAATTAACAATGTTTTTCAAATACTCTAGGCAATTGAGATTTGAATACTTATAAACGTTATATCTTGAAATTTTTATATATGAGTTGGAATATCAGTTAATTATAATCACAACAAGATTTACGAATACAACACCTCTCTAATATACCTTCATTGTTTAGATAAAAATAACTTTAATTTGTATTTATACACCTTAGTTTCCGAAATAATATTAGTTTCACATCAATTCAGACCTATATCTCTTAGGAGGAAAGTTTCCCCATTTCTACATACAAAACTTACCAAACTTTTTAGCCGCTCATATCATTACCTAAATGTGGCCTAATGACACATGTTCAATAATTCAAGATAATTATTTCAAGAATCCATTTTTGACACTTCAAAGCTATATTAAGAGTGGATGTATCTATTCCGTAGGCAGGTTTGGAGAAATGGGAAAACATTTACAATGCCTTTAATCTGCTGGGCAAATTTATGTACTTGAGACATACATTTTCACACTTATATACACACAATACAGCGGAGATAACTAATACTAACTATTCTCTGTTTTTTAAGCCATCTTCATCGATGCCTAAGTCACTGATTAGAGATGGAAACCAAAGTAACATTTTTCCAAATATTTATTGTACACCAAATCGAAATAACAATGCTATACAAATATAAGCATAAAAATTTCGAACAAAAAAAAACCAAACCATTAATGAGTTTAATATATAAAAGTCACACAATGAACACAAAATTATCGCCTTCCAAAATTGAAAGGAGTACATACCCAAAAAAAGATTTCTTCCAAAACCGATAAGAGATTAACAGTATAACTTTCTAAAAATATACGGGAAAATTACGGGCCGGTACACTTTGGTGAAACATAATCTATCATAGTCCAGCGAAAAAACATTAGTTGACATAAGTCCATTCTAGGTTGAAATGACCATAATAACCCCATGTGGTCAATGTGGTCCAAGCGGTCCACGCGGTCCAACCAATCTGTAATAAATTTGCATTCTTAGCCCTAGAAAATGTTTAAAGAACAAAATATGCCACAATATACTATTCATCATCGTTTTCATCCTAATATTTATCAAACAGAAACATTATATGAACATGAGATCCTTCAGTTTCTGTCATCTCGAGATGAATCCCAAGAGCATACTTTTGCAAAGGACTCACGGTTTATATAACGTTCGTCTAATTATAATTCAACCCGATTTGAAGATCATGTTAAATAAATAAAAGGCCTAACATGCTTCCGTATTACAATAAAATTTTAGCAAACTGAAAAATACCATTTTGACCATAACGGCACCGGGTGAGGTGGGTCGCAACTTCCACCAGTCGAAAACTTACTGCCTCCAGACTGTTTTACGAATGGCTCCTCACCATCCAACCTCAGCACACGGGCGAGGTTAGTCTGCCAGTTATCCGACTCCTTCAGAAACCGCACAGCACAGCCCTAATTCGTTTCCTACCTTAGGGCGTAAGGTATATTCAAGATATAAAAAAGATTTAAAGAAATCTGGGAGATAGCTGGGCAACAGCCTTATTTTTATTCTGAAATACTTATAACATCTATTACATTAAAACGTCTCCTTTTGGGAGGAGACGGACTTGTTTAGCCTCTCATATAGATGAGGCTTGACTCAAAACACATAAACTTTAAACAAACAGAACAATATTACAGACACTTATGAAATGAAAGAAAGAAAAGAAATATTACCAAGCTAAGAAAGCTGAAGATTACAAAGCTTGGAGACTACAATATTTATTTTTCAGAAAACTATGGAGAATTTTCGATGTCCTTAGCTTCCTGAATGCCTTGGTATTTATAGAAGTCTGGAGGTGGATGTGAAGTCCGGACTTCAAGTCTTGTTAATAATCAGACGTCATTGCATGCGTCTTCTATCTTGTTTGGTATCTTGTGGTCCCTTCGACTTTCGGCCGAAGAGCTGTCCTACCATTTTGTTTTCTTTTTCAAATGGTAGTGGTCCTCGTCAGAGTCACATGGCTCTTGTCTCCCTGTGGTCCCTAAAAATTTGGCATTTGCAGTCCACGTGGGAATTTTCCACGTTTGCCTGGTCCTGCTTTGTCCTCTTTCTTTTGGTCCATTTTGACAGGGAATCCTTTCCCGAACAGTGGCTCTTTCTGCTCTGGGCAGCTTGGGCAGATGTAGTCATGACATCTTCCCAGATGAGCCATGTTGCAGAACTTCCGACTCGTTTCTTTGGTTGCCGGATCTTGTTGTCCCATAATATCTGCCTCTTCTTTTCAAAGATGTCCTCGGCAAATTTTGTAGTATGGTCATGGCGTTAACCATGAATGATCCGTTCGCTGTTTTCTGGAATATTTTGAACGGATACTTGACTGTGTCCATCTCCGTGAGACAGACCCATAATCCCCAAGCTCTTCTGGTTGTAATGTCATCTTCTGTGAGCGGGGAAACTAGTGTTGTTCCTTCAGGCGGTGGTTTTATTTGATCCATCGCCTTCCAGTTAGGCCTCTGTAACTTTACCAAATGAAAGCTAGGGTGAAGGCCTTTTCCTGTGATTTCTGGGGCTGCAGTTATGAATTTTAGCTCCAGAACATCTCCTCGTCCCAGTGTATGATTATTTTGCCATGAGTCATGAACTCCTTCAGAGATCCAATCCGGTAATTTTACGATTTTCGGAAAACTTGGTGCTGTGGTAAAGACTGAGGCTAGGCAGCCAAAATCGAACCACTCACGAACACTTTCTGGTTTGACACCAGGATGCATCCACATTCTTGGGTATTTTCCTGACCAGTCTGCTGTAATTTTTCCAGGAATTATACCCATTCTTATACAAAGTTTCTCCCATGATCTTTGATATTCCTGCAAAGGGGAAGTTGGGGAAACAATATTCTCGTTAGTATTAACCGTAGATTTGCCCGCCGATGGCCTAAGATTAATCTCTCCCTCTTTAACCCCTGAGGTGCTGGGTTGGCTTGATTCTTCCGATATCCCAGATACCTTTGAATCAATATTTCCTTCTGTATCTTCCCCGAAAGGATCAATACTAGGACCTGTAGTTGCGGGTACTTGAATCCTCCACACCGGTTGATGAGCCCGGCTCTCTGAAACACGACTTTAGCTTCACCGATGAAGCATCCCGTCGGAGGGGAATATAAAGACTGTCCCATAAACAGGTCTGAGCCTGCATGGTAGCCTTCATAGCCTGTTGGACCTTCGTGAGATCCAGTTCCTGTACTTGACCCGCAACCTGAGAATTAATCACCAGGCCGTTGATCTTCTTGTCTAGCTCCTCCAGATTTTCGCGGAGGTGCTTTGATCTCGTGATGATGGAATTAGCTTCACTTGCTTCCATCTCTTGTCAAAAAATCTGCAAGAATATTTTTATCAGATTTTACAATGACAATATCATAATCATAATATTGGCATTCAGCTTGCCATCTTAAAATTCTAGCCTTTTCTGATTTTGATTCAATTTTATTTTTTAAAAAGGCTTTGACACTCGTATTATCTATTTTCAAGATAAATTTCTTTGCAAATAGGAAAAGTGGCCATTTCTTAAAAGCCTTTCGAACAGCAAAGAACTCCTTCTCGTTGATGTGCCATCTGATAACTTCGTTGTTATCAAATAGCCCACTACAATATCTGCATGACACTTCTCCTTCTGGTGTAATTTTCATGAGAACTGCCGCCCACCAGTGATCACTGGCATCTGTGTATAATACCAGTTCATCCTCGTCGTTTGGTATTGCAAGCTTTGGTAGTTGCCTGCAAACCTCCTTCAGCTGTTTGACAGCTTGTCTATGATCGTCATTCCACTCAAATTTAACATCCTTTTTGAGTAGCGGACTGAACACCTTCCTGTGGTTTGCTAGATTGTTGATAAACATCCCAGCGAAATTAACAACTCCTAAAAAACTCTGAAGTTGTTTTAAATCCTTGAGGTCATCCGGATATCCTTGTACTTTTTCAACAATATGATTTTGCAGGATGATTCCAGATTCATTGATCTCAATTCCAAGGAACTCGATCTGTCTTGTAGCAATTACTGCTTTCTTTTTGGAAAGTACCAATCCTTCCTTGTAACAAACGTCTGAAAAGATTTCCAGATGTTTAAGATGTTCTTTCATGTTTTTTGACGCTATGAGGATGTCGTCAATGTACACGAACATGAAGCTGAAGTAATCCTTGAAAAGATTATCCATCTTCCTCTGATATATCTGGGGAGCATTTGCTAATCCCACTGGCATGACATTCCAGGTATAATGTTCTTTTGGTGTGGAGAATGCCGTGAACTTTCTGCTTGCTTCCTCCATTTTAATCTGGTAGAACCCAGACTTGCAATCGAATTTAGAAAACACTTTGGCATTCTTGATACTATTTACCAAATGTTCTCTGCTTGGGATAAAATAACCATCGAACTCCAAGATTTCGTTGATCCCTTTATAGTTGATCACCAATCTCGGCTTTCCTCGTTTAATTTCTCCATGATTTCGTACCAGAAATCCTGGGCTGCTGTATGGAGAAATACCTGCTGAGATTAACTTAAGGTCAAGATACTCCTTAAGTATGATCTGCATATCATTCCGATCTTCCTGGTTCATGGGGATCGGCCTGTACCTAACAAACTCATTTTCTTTTCCAGTTTTCACCTTCAAAGTAGCTCTGAGCTCATTTTTGTTCCACCATGCCAGTGGATCCTCGTTGTAGTTCCACGAATCTCCCTTTTTACATCCTCTAGAGTGATTCGCTCTTCGAGGGTAGATTCAGGTTGTAGAACTTCTTCTCGTAAAGCATTTTTCAGTAGCAACAGGGTTTCTGGAGTTACTCTTTCCTCATCTTGCTCTCTGAAAGACATGTTATTAACCCAGTCAAAAGTTTGAGAATCCTTTTCACTAGGACCTTCTTGTCGGAACTGAAGAATTGCCTCTCCAAATTTCCGCTGATCTTTCATTTTTGGGTGTCGAAGTTTTCCTTCATCACCACGCTTGTTGCGAAAACGAATAGGGAATTTTCTGTGAAATGCCTCCCGTAATCGTTGTACCATAATCTTATGATCACATAGAGTTGTGAAAATAAGTCTTCTCGTTTCATTCTCTTGAGTGAAGGTCTTGAACGTCTGTAGGAAATTGTTTCCTAACAGCATATCCGCCCCTGTATCATGGAAATATATAGGTGGAGTTTTGACTTTGTACCATGGGGTACCGCCTGCTCCGCCGATAATGATTTCCGCTCCTCGGACGCCTTCATTAAGAATAAGGATCCGTTTGGAAAAGTCTCTTCCGGCAATGGCTGGTAATTTCTCACCAACGTCTTTGGTGAAGATTTCTCGCCTGGCAGTGCATATTCCAGCTCCTGAGTCAATGTATGCTGCAAAATATTCTGCCCTGTACTTCTCGTATAACATCCCAATGGAGATGTATATGGAGAATGGACTGGTGGTCATCTGATTCGGTATCTCTTTCCGTCGACCGTGAATTCCATTCCATCTTGCAATCTTTCCCAAGGTTTATGTTCATCGAGAAATTCAATTCCTAGAATAAGCTGTTCTGGGATCCGTCCGGCAATGCCTTCAATTGTGAGGTCAATTTCACCAATTTGAAGGTTTCCTTGAAATTTTCCAACTGTGGGTTGTTGCAAATAATATAGAACATCGCAGGGGAAGATATTATTCTTCTCGGTGATGTCGAAAATTATCTGCACTTCTCTCCAGCCTTCTGGGCACTTCAGTTTTCCTATTGTTGTGAAACATCAGGAATTTTCAGAATTCTGCTTGAGGCAGCCTTCTGCTTTTCCTTTGGATAGTTGCTGATTAACCTATCCTGTTGGAAAGACATCCTTCTAGGCTCGATCATAAGGCTCCTGCTTCTGTTGAGAACAGGTTGATCTTGTATCCTCATGTCGATCTCTCCTATTGTCGGAGTATCAATGATGCCCGGCAATACTGCTTTGGCGAAGTCTTCGAAGATTCTGGGGACTTCGATGAATTCCTTTCTCAAGAATACCTCGGAATGATGAGTATTCGAGAGTGCGTATGACACCTTGTAGGTGATCGAGTAAGGTCTGTTCCCTTCTTTCATCAAATCTTCTCTTTTAAAATCTTGATGAAGAGTGAGAACTTTGTTGAAGTCTCGATCTCCTAAATTGTATGCAATCATCGGATAGATGTTGAAGGCCATCTTTCCTGCATACAGATTTCCTGCCACTGCTCCCAAACAAGAATCTTTGAGGTTCGGGATTCTCTTGTCAAAGATTGCCAGGTTGAGGGGCGAATCAATTCATTCTTTGAAAGTTGCCTTGATGATTACTCTAATGGCTCCAATATGAATCCATGAGAGCGTGTTCGCAACTTCTCTTTTGACCTTGTTCTTAATCTCCTGGATTTCTCTGTAGGGGATTAACTGCATCTCAATTTGGTTACCCGTGAATTCCATTGGGATCGCAAATTCACCTGTTGTCACCCTATGGATAATCTGATGCTTTCTGCTACGAAGACCAATCATATCCATGGCTTTTTCCATTGCTCCAATTGTAAATCCATCATACATCTGAAGCTTTGGTTCTTCTTTCATGATTCTCATAAGGGTTTTATGAGAAACCGTGGTATGCGAGAAAAACCCCGATGGTTCTTCTCTAATCATGTGATGAAGGAACTCTCCTTCACTCTGATTCTGAGCTAGATTCACCTCCATCTTCAGAATAGATCTCTTCTTCGTAGATGCTTTCATCTGAGGGAATATCCTCAAACTGATACACCTGTACTAAATTCTGAAAATAGACAGCATCCTCAAATTCCTTGGTATGCTCGAACTGTCTGACTCCTCGGCTTTGGTTTTCTGGACAATCTGTAGAGATATGTCATCTTGCTCCGCATGTCCAGCAGTTACAATCTCTGAAACTCTCATTTGCACGGGTAGGTGTGCGTCTGAAAGTTCTCTTTGTTGGTGCCCTGCTAGAACTTGCTTGATTAGAACCTGTCGATGAGATTCTATTCCTTGTTGGTCCTGACCTTTGCCCTGATCTATAGCTTCGGGCTTTCTGCTTTGACCAGAACTTTCTAGGTCTCCATGAAGACCTACTTCTTCTTGAACCACCTCCTCGGGCATACGGTTGACTTCTGTGCTTCTTCAACTTGCGCCTTTGTGGGTAGTTCCCAATGATTGTAGGGATATCATTTCCCGTACAACAAAGAGGAGCCATTTTGTTGATTCCTCTGAGTTTCTTGAAATTTTTCTGGAGCTTTGCTTGGTAGCACCACTCCGCCAACTTTACTTTAAGAAATGGCATTCTCCTGGACACCGTCTCGATTGCATGCGGTGTATATTCCTGGATAAGCATTTCTCTCCATGGACTCGGAATTTTGGCAAAGAACAGCTCCGATGCATCTTTTTCTGCTATCTTTGACTTCCATCGATACTCTGTAAAGAGTTTGATGTACTCATTTACATAGCAGATGTCATGTAGTTCTAGGCTAATTAGAGCTTGTCTGTATTTCTTAGCCTTTTCTTCCTCCATTCCCTCGAAGTAGCTTATTCCGATGAAACAGATTTTGAAGAATCTCGCCATCTTGTCCACGATCTCTTTTAGGGATTCTCCGGCTAGAACTTCTTCCTTGGTTCCTGGGTCTCCAAGATCCCAGGCAATCTTGACTGATCCTTCCAGACTCATTTTTAGAAGTAAAATGAATCCTTCTTTGCCTAAGTCAAGTGTTCCTGCTGCTATTCTCATTGTTGAAGCCCATTCATCAATAAGAATTTCTCTGTTTTTGAAATCCAAAATATCAATGTTGAGCATAAGTCCATATGGATGGATTGGATCTAGCTGTGACTTTCCGTAGGGCGTCTGATTAATATCTGGCCTTCGGGAACGGTTCCTTGTTCCAACTGGGGGATCCAAAGTTGCTGAGGTGAAATCATCTCTGTGTGGCATACTTTGGTCTCCTTCGGGTGGATTGTGTGACCCGAAGCTCTCTTGTGGTGGAGGTCTTTGTACAAGCTCTCCTGTCTTGATTTCTACGAGATTTAATCCCGCAAATGAATCAGCAAGATCATGAAGATCTTCCAGGTTGATTCTTTCCATTACTTTGTGGGAAGTATGGGTTCTCCTCGTAGGGCCGCAATCATTTTTTCAGACTCAGTTAAAGGCCTTCGAACCTCCTCTGCTTTCCCCTTTTGGTGTAAAAGGGGTTCTGTTCCGTAAGATGGTGGCAACCATCCTCCTTTTCTTCTTCCTGTAGGACTGGGCCTTGACTCCAATTCCTTTACTCGGGATTGAACATCTTGAAGGTTTTCAAGAATCTCCTTCTGATGTTTAATCATGGTCTCCATCTGACTCTGGATCTGATGGATTTGTGTAGGGATATGGTATTGAAGATATCCATAGCGATGCACTGTCTTTTGGATCTCTCTAAGATCTTGGGAAATCTTAGAAGAATCGGGCTCGATTTCTCGAAAGGTTGGCTCACCCATCTTATTCATCCTGTCCGGACCCTGTTGGATCATTGGGGTCTGGTACAACGTCCTCGTGTTCAGGATGATTGTCCTCCTGGAGTTCGACTAACTGGAACTGAAGTTTGAGGTTCATTTGATGAAGCCTCTTCGCCATCCTTTCCAATTTCTTGTAATGATTTATACTTGGAGTGCATAAACCGGTTCCTCGTAATTGTTTCAATTTATGGTTGAAGCGTTGAGCTTCTGCCATATGCTTTTGATTTAGTTTTTCCAATTTCTGGAAATACCACCTGTAAGAATGATACTTCGAACAAACGTTCGGGTCCATATTTTTCTTGAATCGTCTCCTCCGTATAGGTTACAAATTAATATTCAAGATATTATCATAGTATTTCCAGAATAAACATAGGCTCTGATACCATTTTTGTGCCACGGATCGCAAAAAACGGGGACTTGTAAAAAGACGATGTTAAATGTTGCTTTTTATAAATATAAGGATATAAAAGATAATTAAATATTATATATAGACTTCTTTATAATTTAAACAAAAGCCTAAAGGATAGAATGCAATATATCAAACTATTGAGGGGTAAAAGAGTCATCATAAAACACCCAATTGATTTAAAATTTGAAAAGTGGACTTATTTCAACACAATTGTTTCCAATTTGGCTTTTTATGCACTAAGATTTTTTCTCAGGACTTAAGTAGATTTTGTGTCACCAAAGTGGACTTCCATGTAATTTCCCCAAAATATAAATGAACCTATTAAGTGGCTCATCCATTAGTATTCAAGGCCTCAAAATTATAAACTTCGTGATATTTACCTTGAAAATTTTAAATTCTTAACTTAGCAAATTTTGAAAGCTAGAAGAAATTGATGTATAATCATATTCATTTTCATTTGAGGTATATAGTTTATTTAGTTGGGAGTTCGGACTATTCCGTATACTTATAATATTAATGAGCCCATTATGAATCCCGATAGAAAACCATATGTCCCATTAAAACATATATAAATTGTCACATTACATCTCCATGAGCGTACAATAGAATTGTTGGGTACACCACCCCCTACAACCCTCCCAGAAATTGTGTCCTAGACGGCTCGAACTCATGACCTCGCTATGATACAAGGATAAAACTCTTACCACTAGGCCAGAATTTATAGTTGTTAACATAAACAGAATTGTGGTAGTGAGAGCCACATACTAAGCGACTGAAAGATATGAGGGGTTGCACCATATGGGTGTCAATAAGTTAGAGGTGTTATACGTTGGAAGATACATTGCCATCCACGACCGCAGGGAAGATTTGTTGGGTATAAATTCCCAATATCCGTGATTAAAATTTCAATCAACGTATAATCTTAAAAATATTTCAAATGGTGGCATTTGCATTAGTTTTGAAAATTTTGAACCAAGCTATTAAAAATTGTTCACTTGGTTAAATTAATATAAATTCTTTCAACAATTAATTTGTATCTTTTCACTTATTAACTTCTGATGATAAGGTCCTTCAAAACAAATATCATTATACCAATTATCGGTATTATATATATGTTATGATTGTTAATTTCTACCTCGAATTACGTAATAACATATGTTAATCGGTGGCTAAGATTTCATCAAAGAGAAGCTGGTGTGATCAATGATAGAGTCCTAGTAGGAATTAGATGATACAGTCATAGTAGGAGTTATGTGCTAGAGTCATAGTTGGAAGTTAGATAGAGTTCTAGTAGGTTCAATTTTCTTCTAAACAATATTCTTCTTCGTTTGATCATACAAATACATATTTTCTTATTTCTGTAATTAAGCGAGTTTGCAAGCATGTTCTGCAGCTAACAATTGGCATCAAGAACCATGTTAATATGAGATATTTTCATCAACAATAGCGGCTGTAAAATTTGATTGAAAAGTTCACAGGCAAGAATGATTTCGGGATATGACGACTCAAGATGAGAGCACCTCTTGTGCAACATGGCCTTGAAGATGCTCTAGAAGGAGATCAAAATTTATCTGCAAGTAGGTCAGATTTTTATTTGGCTAAAATTGAAAAAACTTTACATGACCAAATCATTGGCGAACATGTTTTATTTGAAGCAAAAGTTGTACACATTCAAGATGATGGAAGGGAGATCTTTGGAAGATCATCTGGATGATTTAATAAAATCATTTTAAATCTTGAAAACATTGATATCCAGGTCGATAAGATTAGACATTGCTTGTTCTTAGATTATTGTCCAGTGAAATTGATAATATTTCAGACTCACTGATCTTTGGAAGTTAATCATTGACCCTTGAGGAGGTACAAACAACTCTTTTCTCCAAAAAAGAACGGTGGGAAGAAGTGGATGGCTCAAGAGCAGAAGTGTTGAATATCAGAGGGAGAATGAAGAAAAGAGAATCTAAATCAAGAAGCATTACTAGATCAAAATCCAAAGATAACAAGAAATGTTCTTGTGTAAGACAGAGAAACACTTCAAGAAAGATTGCCCGGAACGTAAGAAACACAATCTTGACAAGCAAAGTGATCATGGAGATGTCGATGTAGCCTTTAAAGGGTATGAGACCTCTGAGGTTCTTTGTGTGATAGATGAAAAAAAGAGTCAAGAATGTGTTGTTTTTCTTGCTTGGGAATAACAAAGCTTGCAAGGCCATTGGCATTGGGACCATAAAACTTAGGCTTGCAGATGGGAGTGAGAAAGTTTTATGTGATGCGAGGCATGTTCCAGAACTGAAAAGGAACCCGGTGTCATTGGGAATGTTAGATTCTCATGGTTTTTATTGTAAGGTTGAAGGTGGAGTTCTAGAAGTCTTGAGGGGCTCGGTGGTGATCATGAAAGAAAGGCTTGAAAATGGACTATACTTACTACAAGCAAAGGATGTTACCACTGATCAATCTATTGCAACAGACTCACTCACTCAATCATCTAAAGCTCAGATTTGGCAAACGAGTTTAGCCCAAAACAGTGAAATAAGGGTTTCTTGGTGATGATCAAGTGACAGGAATTCAATTATGTGGCAGTGCATACTTGGCAAAGGAAGACATTGAAATTTACTACGGGCGTTCACAAAAAATAAAGAAATATTAGACTAAATACATAGTGATCTTTGGGGGACTTCAAAAGTTCACTCACAAAGTGGAGCAAGATGCTTTTTGTCACTCATTGATGACTTTTCACGAAGATTTAGATTTACATCCTCAAGAACAAGAGTGAATCCTTAGAAAGATTTAAAGTACGGAAGACTTTTGTTGAAACTCAAACAGGAAGGAAACTGAAATGCTTCGGACAAACAATTGACTGGAATTTTGTTCACAAAAATTTTAAACAATTCTGTAAGGAAAATGACGTACAAAGACATCTTACAGTGAGATGAACTCCACAAAAAAAAAACGGATTGTTTGAACAAATGATGTGTGAAATAGAAACATTATGGATTAAATGATCAAAGATTAGGAATTTTTTAATGATTAATTTTATGTGCATAGTGCCTAATCACATATTTGGTTGTATGTAGGAAAGATTGAAGAAATGGAGCCAAAACTAAAAAAGAAGGTCCAAAGGAAACTAGAGATCAAGAGGGAATCTAAGACGGACGAGAAAAGCCGACGAAAAATGAAGGACGAACAGCGATCCATCAGTACATGAAGCCACAGATCAATCAACGTGGTGCGGTGCTTGAGCAACAAAATTTACGTCGGACCGATAGATCGGTAGTTCTCCACCGACTAATTTGAATGCATACTCACAAAAAAATAAAAATAAAGGTGAACCACCGATCGGTAGTTCGCGTGAAAAAATATGGCAACTTAATCTTTCCTTCTAAAGATGGACTCTTGGCCAAAATTTTAGTTTTTTTATTAAGGTGGTGGTGCACGTGCACAACTTGAGTCTAGCGATGCAGGTGGGGTACGTGCATCGCTAGACTCAAGCGGTGCAATGAGAAATATATTCACCGCTTGGTGGTGCATGTTAGAAAATACGTGCACATCTTGGTGCTGCACATGATTATATACATGTATCGCTTGAGTCTAGCAGTGCTCGTGAGATACGTGCACCGGAGGCCTATAACAAAGAAAAGTTTGTTTTGATACGTGCACAGCTAGACTCAAGCGGTGAACGTATCAAAACACATTTTTTCTTTGTTATAGCCCTCCTTTTACACAATCCATTATCCTTATTTCTTTGTACTTCCTTATCTCACTGCCTGGTGGTCCTCAACCCCTCACCTAGAAGAGCTTTTCTCAAGGCAAAAGATCTCTAGACCCTGTTGTAACTCCTGTAATTTCAAATTTGCTAAACAAATTTTTTTAACTAAAGAGTCATTTTGACAAACAGGTAATATGCATAAAAATTGAAATAACAATTCAATGTTAACAGACACACAAAAATCTTCATAAACATAGCAGAAAAATGTCCAAAAAAAGTTGAATTTTTTCTGTGATCTCGTCGAGTTGTGATTCGGTTCTTCAAGTAGGCATTCTGAAATTTTTTTCTTCGACTTTGTTCCTGCATTCCATGATTTGTGCTTCCCAATTTGAATTTTCAATTTTGTTCTTAAATTCTGTCAATTTACTCCCATTGCTTTGATTCGATTGCTTAATTGTTGTATAAATATTGTAATATGGGTAATTAAGGAATGTGAAAAGACTTATAAAAAATAAAAAATAAAACATAGATTTATGTGAAAAAAGTTGTTTGGAATGTGGGTGGAAAGAAGAATTTTTGATAGATTCACTTGAAACATGTTTTAACAACTGATATTTATATATAACTTCTTCTTATTTTTTTGGGAAATGTTACTGTCATATTGTTGTCCCATAGTAATTTTTATGAATTTAACATGAAAATTGCTCTGACAGCAACACTATTTTGCATTGGAAATTATTATATCCAAATTTCCTTAAAATCTTATATTTTTCATGATATGTTTTATCCCCAAATGTGGATGTTCTAAAACTACCATCATTCTTATAATTGTTGGTTTATATGAACAATTGAGTTCATATAATGTGAGAGGGTGAAATATCATCGGAGATTTTGAAAACAGGATAGATCAAACTTAAAAAAAATAAATTATCAAATCATGGCTGTCAAGAATTTATATATATTGATATATAGAGTAGGGTCTACACCCGATCAGTTTAAGAATTTCCCCATTGCCCCCGATATAATCGGCAAGAGGGGTGGCCTTTTCAGCTCAAAAGATGTAATAGATGCGCTAGTAGTCAATTAACAAATCTCCATTCATCCTCTACTTTTCCACTCCCTTCAGTTCTCTTCAGTTGAAACGAAAAGCGGTTTTGAAACGATTTCGTCCTCACATTATAACATATATAAATTGTCACAATACATCTCCATCCACGAGCACACAACAGAATTATTGGGTACACCACTCCCTACAATCCTCCTAGAAATTGCGTCCTAGACGGCTCGAACTCATGACCTCGCTATGATACAATTGTTAGTATAAAACGCTTACCACTAGGCCAGAATTTATAGTTGTTAACATAAACAAAATTGTGGCAGTGAGAGCCACATACTAAGCGACTGAAAAATATGAGGGGTTGCACCATGTGGGTGCCAATGAGTTAGAGGTTTTATACGTTGGAAGATACATTGCCTTCCACGAGCGCAGTGAAGATTTGTTGGGTATAAACTCCCAATATCCGTGATTATAATTTCAATCAACGTATAATCTTAAAAATATTTAAAATGGTGGCATTTGCATTAGTTTTGAAAATTTTGAACCAAGCTATTAAAAATTGTTCACTTGGTTAAATTAATATAAATTCTTTAAACAACTAATTTTTATCTTTTCCTTATTAACTTCTGATGATAATTTCCTTCAAAACAAATATCATTATACCAATTATCGGTATTATATATATGTTATTATTGTTAATTTCTACCTCGAATTACGTACTAACATATGTTATATGGTGGCTAAGATTTCATCAAAGAGAAGCCGATGTGATCAATGATAGAGTCCTAGTAGGAATTAGATGATAGAGTCATAGTAGGAATTATGTGCTAGAGTCATAGTTGGAAGTTAGAATAGAGTTCTAGTAGACATTGCTTCTTTGGAAGATCATCTGGATGATTTAATAAAATCATTTTAGATCTTGAAAACATTGATATCAAGGTCGATAAGATTAGACATTGCTTCTTCTTAGATTATTGTCTAGTGAATTTGATAATATTTCAGACTCATCGATCTTTGGAAGTTATTCATTGACCCTTGAGGAGGTACAAACAACTCTTTTCTCCAAAGAACTAAAGAACGGTGGGAAGAAGTGGATGGCTCAAGAGCAGAAGTGTTGAATATCAGAGGGAGAATGAAGAAAAGAGAATCTAAACCAAGAAGCGTTACTAGATCAAAATCCAAAGATAACAAGAAATGTTCTTGTGTAAGACAGAGAAACACTTCAAGAAAGATTGCCCGGAACATAAGAAACACAATCTTGACAAGCAAAGTGATCATGGAGATGTCGATGTAGCCTTTAAAGGGTATGAGAGCTCTGAGGTTCTTTGTGTGATAAATGAAAAAAAGAGTCAAGAATGTGTTCTTTTTCTTGCTTGGGAATAACAAAGCTTGCAAGGCCATTGGCATTAGGACCATAAACTTAGGCTTGCAGATGGGAGTGAGAAAGTTTTATGTGATGCGAGGCATGTTCCAGAACTGAAAAGGAACCCGGTGTCATTGGGAATGTTAGATTCTCATGGTTTTTATTGTAAGGTTGAAGGTGGAGTTCTAGAAGTCTTGAGGGGCTCGGTGGTGATCATGAAAGAAAGGCTTGAAAATGGACTATAATTACTACAAGCAAAGGATGTTACTGTTGGGTTTCCGTACCCCGGCGCCAGATCCAAACGCAGCGGAAAAAATACAATAAACAGATCTGACCCGGGGACGATCGATCGCGCCTGATTCATATATAAACATGCAAATATCATAAAATAATGCACGAAAAGGGATTACCGATAACAGCGAAATCAATCTGATGACGGTGATCCTCGAGTCCAATCAACCTGACCAGATCTTCAAGCCCGGCACCAGTGCTAGTGTGATGCCGACTTTTCTATGAGGATGAGTGTATTGAATGGAATTCTTATGGAATGAATTTTAACCCTAGACAAGGTTATATTTATAGTGGTTAGCTAATTGGGCTAGGGTACATAAAGCCCATCGGGCCAACATTTGGCTTGCTGGGCATTTATGCTAACAATCTCCCACTTGCCCAAAAGCCAACACAAAACTACAAACTCATAATCCAAGTAACTCAATCTAATTGAACAACTTGATGTACTGCCAATGTACATAATTATAAGACATAAATATACCAAATGATTTAATTTTAGAACTTTCTATAAATGAAACAATTTCAAATATAGAACTCCACTAAATTGAGGAGCTTTCAAAAATTAAATTCATCTCTTCTAAATCACTCAGTTTGAGCACTTAACATTTAAGTCTCAATTCTCATCGATAGATCGGCGGCCGGTTGATTGTGACCCAGCGAGGCTCAAGTGTATCATAGCAGTATGATCACAACCTTTGTGATTTTAGAAGTCAAACAACTTCTTTGAGCTTACCCTGAATGCCCCATTGTCAATTAAACTCCTTTAATAGACAATTACCAAAATATAATTCCAGTATGAACCTACCGATCGTGGGTAGCGTCTAGCATCTGCGCTTCACGATGTAAATTTTATTAGATTGTTTCCCACAAATATTAATCGTGTTTGAATTCAGAAATTTTGGAATCCGGAAAACATAGAAAATTGGAATAAAAGGAGTTTTAATCCATACCAAATTCTAACCGGAAATTGTTTCCGGCAACTAGCCATCGCCGGTGAAGGAACAGCCGTCGGCGGTGAGCGCGGAGGAGCGACGGGTGGCGGCGCACGCTGTGGAGAAAGAGTTCTCCGTCGCGTGGCACAGTGCTCGCGCAAATCTGGTGCAACCACCGTCGAACGTGCGAACCAGACGGAAGTGCAGGCGGCTGCACAAGCGGTGGGGAATGTGTTCACCGCCATCCAGTGTGCTGCTTGCAGGACCGATGTTCTGGATTCATAATCGTCTGCTCGTCGGTGAACTCATTCCTAATGAGCACCTATTCATGTGTGCTGACTTCTCCAAGCCAACGCCGATGAAACGCGGCGCACTACACTAGACACATCATGAATACCAGTCTCTAACGAGCATATATCGATATCCCATTCTCGAAGGCTCATCGACCAGGAACATTTAGAAATCGCAGTCTAGAATGTATTTCATGGTCACCATCATATGCGTAACCACATTCTATGGACTATAGCAACTTCAAGGACTTCATCAATACATCAAGATGCATGGGTAAACAGATGAAGAAGTGCCATATATATTAATATTCAAACAAAGATTTGTCATAATAACATTATAAGTACAATCAATCAACTATTGATTTACTTAATCATGTATGACAACAATATCTTTCACTTTCCCAAAGCCAACTACTCATGTGTCTTAAGACCATCTTCCCAAGATGTCTAACAGACACCAATCATTGTAAATGCCTTGTCAGTGGATTCACTATATTTTCTGTTGAAGCGATTCTCTCGATAATAATGTCGCGTCTACAATCTGTCTCATTAGATAGTATTTTCTCAATATATGTTTGGATCCTGATGAGATCTTGGCTATTCATAATAGCTCAAATGTTGTCACAGTACACAGAGACTGTGTCAACTGCACTAGAAATTACACCCAACTCTTGGATGAAATTTCTTATCCAAACTGCCTCTTTGCTGCATCCTATGCTGCAATGTATTCAACTTCAGTGGTGGAATCCAATGTGGTGTCTTGCTTGGAACGTTTCCAAGAGACATCACCATCATTGAGCTTAAATACAAATCCGACCATCGATATGGTATCATCTACATCCAAATTAAAAACTAGCAACAGCTTAGCCTTCAACTTTTATTTCTCCACTTACAGATCCAAAAACCATGAACATATCATAAGTTCTTCATAAGAACTTGAGGATTATTTTCACAGTTTTCCAGTGACCTTCACCGGGATCTGTTTGATGTCTGTCCATTACTCTAAGAACATTAGATCAGGCCAAGTGCATACCATATCATACAGTATGCTATTAAAAGTAGAAATATAAGGTACAAATGTCATCTTTTCTCTCTCGTCATCAATCTGAAGACCCATTGACTCGAGAGATGAATACTATGACATATTATGAAGTAACTCATTTTTCGACTATTCTATGCTAAACCCTTTTAGCACAGTGTTTATGTACGTAGATTGAGAGATCTCAAGCATCCTTTAGATCTATCCCTATAGATCCGTATGCTAAGCACGTATGACGCTTCTCTCAATCTTACATGGAGAAATTAGTAGATAATCACGCTTTAATTGATTAATCCAATACCATTCATAATGAGCATGATATAATCGACTTAAAGCATCACAAATATAACCATGCTCCCACTAACCTTTTTGCACACACATGCCACTTCCGGATTTTAACAAAACCAAACACTTTGATGATGTTATGAAAACGGAAGTTCAAACTTCGAGATGCCTTCTTAAGCCCATAAATGGACCTCTGGAGTTTGAAAACATTTTTCTCACTACAAGAAGTTGTAAACACATTTGGTTGCTACATTTCTACCTCAATGCCACCACTGAGAAATGTTGTGTTCACATCCATTACTCATATCTCATATTCATAATATAAAGATATAACTAATAAAATCTAAATAGACTATAGCATCATAACCGATGAAAATTTTCTCATAAACAACTCTTTGCCTATGAGAATAATCGTTTCTCACCAGTCAAGCTTTGAAGGTCACTACCTTCCCATCCACTCCAAGCTTTCACTTGTAAATCCATGCAGCCAATGAGAACAATTCCCAAAGAGGATCTACTAAGGCCCATACCTTATTGGAGCACATGGAGTCTATTTCAAATTTCATGGCATTTCGCCAATATCCCAAAACGATGTCCAACATTGTCTCCTTGAAAGTTCTAGGATCACATCCATGGTCAAAATCATTTTGACTACTTTCTATGAGTAAATTAAATTTATCAGGAGTTCTTGAAACATTTTCAAATCTCCTTCATGCGTGTAAATCAAAGGTTATGATTGACTCAATTAATTTCACCGTTTTCACTTTTCTAGTGGTTTGTGGTTCTTGAACCCTTTCAAGTTATATTATGTTGTCATCCTTTCTAATAGAAACATTTTCTCTAGAAAAATTGCACTTGCGAAACAAACTCTTTGCCTGCAATTGATAATATAAATTTCCACAACATAACATAAGATGGATCAACTATCCAACTCATCTCCCACTGGCTGCTTCACATAAGCAGAACAATCTCAAAATATAAATTTGGATTATTTTTCAATCCATATCGTATATGGAGTTTTGGTCACTGCATTGGTATGAATTATATTCAACAAATATGTAACTTTAGAGAGTTACTCAGAGAGAATCACGTTCTCTTTAAGATAACTCAACATCATCTTGCACTAACATTTAGTGCTCCACATACGTCCATATGAATCAGATTCAATGGACATTCAGCACATGCTAAATATATATTGGATTTAAGTTATCATTCTTTTTATATTATTTGAATATAATCATACTAATCATTCATAAGTTCACCAGATTCAATAAAACATGCATTCTTAAAAATAATGCAAATCACATTCGCATATTTAAAAGAATATCATTCTCTATCAAAATAGGAACAATGTTCATGATTAAATCTAGAACAAATAAATAATTGCTCAAACCAGTTCCTAACCAGTTCAAGATTTTATATTAAATAAATGTTTCAAACAGCCATTGCAACAACTCTTGCTACAATGCTTAGCCTCAGGTAGGTTCACCTTCCTAGGGCTCTCTACTTCTTCACATCACATGCAACTCTTTGCAAAAATGCGAGCACAACTGACATCATATACCAAAGAAGTAGAACCAATAGAAACATTTAATTTTAATATAAAACATACCCTTTCTAGAACGCTTCTAGTCTAGGTATTCCTTACAATTTTGCGCCAGTAACCAGCAGTGAAAACATAGATGCCTCTCCTTTCATAGTTGCTACTATATCCTTTTTCGTCTTTTGAGGTTGGGAATCATTTCCCTTCCTCTTCTTTATCCTTAAAATACCATTGGTAGAAGATTCAATAAGAAGAACACGTTTCTCTTTTGAATCAAGGATACATGAGTTTCCAACATTTTGACTATAAGATCAAATCTACAGCCAATTAATGAGGATTTGTCACATTCAGATTTTCCAATTTCTCAACAAGAGATATTTTTCTTACACTATGCTCATAGACCGAAGCCCCATCTCGCATGTGAAATGAAAATAGCTCTTTTGAAGTCACGAGTCTCAGTAATCGCGTCTATTCACCAAACAACATTTGTAGGTGTTGGAAAATATCAGCAATGTGAACGAATTTCTCATATCTGTGTTGAAACTCATTGGTGACATTGATACTATCATATAGCACCTAGTCTAGAGACCATCGTCCCATCACTTCTCAAGTGTGGCAATCTCTTCATGAGACGAACCGGGAGACACTTCAACATGAGGCTCCCACCAAGGGTATATAGCAATCTTTTAGAAGCAAGCACTATTTTAAAATTATTAGTCAATCAGAATAATTTGGTGCGGTTACTTTGTTTGTATCGAGAATTGATGCAATCGGATCCACGGCAATCACAATACTGAGAATAAACAGAAAATATATGCAAACTGTTTGATTATTAATTTATTCAAAAACTATGGGCTTTAGTTATTGAATGCTCCCACTAAATTTTTCGAATTCGTCACCCTCATGACAAATGAACGGAAAATCGTATTTTCTTAGTGGGCTTGGAGTCCAACTAGCTCATGATAGCCCCGGGCGAGGGTCCAGCCGACCTCATGATACTAAAGGTAGCTCACAATTGCATCATATGCAACCCCCAAGATATTCGTCTCGTGATTGACATAACCCTACGGAGGCAGGCCAATTATGCCTTCTCACGTCAAACTAACCCATCCCACGGATGGTAATGTTCGCCAATAAGACCCCACGAGGGTGAGTAATCTTAAAGGTTAACAGAACCCTATCCATAATTAAGTGGCAGTTAAACACACAGCTTTCCCATGCCAGATGCCCCCCACGAGGGTGAGACAAGACACCTGACACAAGTAGCGTCTCATGGCTTAACTGTTGATGGAAGACAGGAAGCAACAAACTCCTTTGACCTCCCTTTACAGTTTGATATTAAAATATTTTGAATCATATTCAAAAGAGGGATTTAATAATTTTCAAATCTCATCAAGTACTTGTTTGTTTGATTGCCGGATTCATGCAACTATGTTTTATTCATGCAGTCATATGTACTAATAAAACATACAAACAAACATTTATCATACATCACATGCATAATAAAAATAAATATGGACGATTACGGCCTTTTCCTAATTGATCCACGTGAGCCATACGTGGATCACAAGTCTGTCTAAGGTGATGCAGGTATGCAATGCAATCCTATTACATTTTTGCTTCCATTATACATGTCTTGATTCTTGGTGCTCCATCTTCAATCTCGATCTCCCACTAATTCTAATGATTTTACATTTAAATCGTGCAAACAAGAGAATAGGGATACAAATCCGGGGTGGGATACATCAGAAAATAGAGAGAGCAGGCTCGCAGGCCCGATAACCAAAATCACAATAATAATAAAACAATAAAAACCTAAACATTCACCTAAACACATTGGTCAAGGCACATAATCATCCATCATGCAATTACAACATATGTAATTAAACATTAAACTAAACAATTACATCATATGTAATTGTACTAATCACATCACATGTAATTAGATCACAATAATTAATTTATTCTATCGTTTCCCACTAATCGCATTATTAATTGAAAATAAAATTAACAAATTAAATAAAACCATTTTATTTAATTTCTAATTAATTAAATTTTCAATAAATTGGTAAAATCTCTATTTTACCTTTTAATCATCATATTAATCGAAAATAAAATTAACAAACTAAATGAAACACTTTCATTTAATTTCTAATTAATTAAATTATCAATTAATTGGTAAAATCACTATTTTACCTCAAATCATAATATTAGTCAAAAAATAAAATTAATAAATTAAATGAAACATTTTCATTCAGTTTTCAATTAATTAAATTTTCAACTAATTGTAAAATCTCCATTTTACATTTAATAAATTAAAAATCACATTTTTAATAAATTAAGTATTATGATTTATTATTTCAAAAATAATATCCGGATAAAACATCTAAAATGACCCAAATAATTTATGGACTCCAAACAATTTGGATCCAAAATTAAAAATGCAATTTCAACCCCAAAAATTATCCTTAATTTTCGGATTAAAAAAATAAATTTTTTTTTTTTTTAAATTAAAAAAAATTCCCGAAAATCACTGTTCACCATCTTCCCCAATTTCAAAAAATTAGGGTTAGGGTTAGGGTTAGGGTTTGAAATCCGCCGCCACCCGTGCGCCTCCACCCCGCGCGCCGGAATGAGATTAAAGAGACGCGACTCCATTGCAGCAGCACGTCGCTGCCGCTGCTGATAGTGCAAGCCGCCACCTCTTTCCCGTGGTGTTGCCTGCAAGCCGATGCGCATATACACAAATATGGCCGACGAGCAGACGATTATGAATCCAGAACATCGGTCCTGCAAGCAGCACACTGGATGGCGGTGAACACATTCCCCACCGCTTGTGCAGCCGCCTGCACTTCCGTCTGGTTCGCACGTTCGACGGTGGTTGCACCAGATTTGCGCGAGCACTGTGCCACGCGACGGAGAACTCTTTCTCCACAGCGTGCGCCGCCACCCGTCGCTCCTCCGCGCTCACCGCCGACGGCTGTTCCTTCACCGGCGATGGCTAGTTGCCGGAAACAATTTCCGGTTAGAATTTGGGTATGGATTAAAACTCCTTTTATTCCAATTTTCTATGTTTTCCGGATTCCAAAATTTCTGAATTCAAACACGATTAATATTTGTGGGAAACAATCTAATAAAATTTACATGAATCAAAGCACAACCTGGCTCTGATACCACTGTTGGGTTTCCGTACCCCGGCGCCAGATCCAAACGCAGCGGAAAAAATACAATAAACAGATCTGACCCGGGGACGATCGATCGCGCCTGATTCATATATAAACATGCAAATATCATAAAATAATGCACGAAGGGATTACCGATAACAGCGAAATCAATCTGATGACGGTGATCCTCGAGTCCAATCAACCTGACCAGATCTTCAAGCCCGGCACCAGTGCTAGTGTGATGCCGACTTTCTATGAGGATGAGTGTATTGAATGGAATTCTTATGGAATGAATTTTAACCCTAGACAAGGTTATATTTATAGTGGTTAGCTAATTGGGCTAGGGTACATAAAGCCCATCGGGCCAACATTTGGCTTGCTGGGCATTTATGCTAACAGTTACCACCGATCAATCTATTGCAACAGACTCACTCACTCAATCATCTAAAGCTCAGATTTGGCAAATGAGTTTAGCCCAAAACAGTGAAATAAGGGTTTCTTGGTGATGATCAAGTGACAGGAATTCAATTATGTGGCAGTGCATACTTGGCAAAGGAAGACATTGAAATTTACTACGGGCGTTCACAAAAAATAAAGAAATATTAGATTAAATACATAGTGATCTTTGGGGGACTTCAAAAGTTCCCTCACAAAGTGGGAGCAAGATACTTTTTGTCACTCATTGATGACTTTTCACGAAGAGTTTGGGTTTACATCCTCAAGAACAAAAGTGAATCCTTAGAAAGATTTAAAGTATGGTAGACTTTTGTTGAAACTCAAACTGGAAGGAAAGTGAAATGCTTCGGACAAACAATTGACTGGAATTTTGTTCACAAAAATTTTAAACAATTCTGTAAGGAAAATGACGTACAAAGACATCTTACAGTGAGATGAACTCCACAACAAAACGGATTGTTTGAACAAATCATGTGTCTAGAAATAGAAACATTATGGATTAAATGATCAAAGATTAGGAATTTTTTAATTATTAATTTTATGTTCATAGTGCCTAATCACATATTTGGTTGTATGTAGGAAAGATTGAAGAAATGGAGCCAAAACTAAAAAAGAAGGTCCAAAGGAAACTAGAGATCAAGAGGAATCTAAGACGGACGAGAAAAGCCGACGAAAAGGACGAACAGCGATCCATCAGTACATGAAGCCACAGATCGATCAATGCTTTGCTTGCGTTCGTTAATGGCAAATACGTAGGTAAATTAATGCAGAACCAATAATCATCAAATTTTTTGTGAAAATAAAAGTATTTCTTCTATTGATAAGAAGAGTAATTTTTTATTGTTTTCTAGGATTTGGCACGGAAGCAACATTGAAAAGAGCCATGTTTTAAGCAAGCCTATAAATTTGGAGCCTGGAGATAACGATATCACATTGTTGGCCATGACTGTTGGTTTCACTGTAAGTTACCTGTTACATATGATCGATGGTATTGAGGAACCCTTTCATCTTATAAACTAGTCTTTTGGATTTGGACTTGTAAGCAGAACTTGTGGCCTTTGTTCATCATTGATACAATAGAGTGGCAATTTATGAAAGAGCTATGCAAATCAATATAATGATAATATGATTGTGTTCATATTCATGGTTCGCTGACACGGTCGCGGATGACGTCGTATAGACATGCTGTTTCAGTTCCATTGATACTAAAGAGACATTTTGACAAACAGATAATATGCACCAAAATTGAAATAACAATTCAATGTTAACATACACACAAAAATCTCCCTAAACATAGCAAAAAAATGTCCAAAAAAAGTTGAAGGGATAAGACGATAAACATAATCAAAGCATTGAAATTTTCTGTGATCTCGTCGAGTTGTGATTCGGTTCTTCAAGTAGCCATTCTGAAAAAATTTTCTTTGACTTTGTTCCCGCATTCCATGATTTGTGCTTCCCAATTTGAATTTTCAATTTTGTTCGTAAATTCTGTCAATTTACTCTCGTTGCTTTGATTCGATTGTTGAATTGTTGTATAAATGTTGTAATATAGGTAATTAAGGAATGAGAAAAGACTTATACATAAGGAAAATAAAACATGGAGTTATGTGAAAAAGTTGTTTGAAATGTGGGTGGAAAGAAGAAGTTTTGATAGATTTACTTGAAACATGTTTTAACAATTGATACCTATATATAATTTCTTCTTTTTTTTTTTGGGAAATGTTACTGCCATATTGTTGTTCTCATAGCAATTTTCATGAATTTAACATGAAAATTGATCTGACAGCAACACTATTTTGCATTGGAAATTATTATATCCAAATTTCCTTAAAACTTATGTTTTATCTCCAAACGTAGATGTTCTAAAACTACCATCATTCTTATAATTGTTGGTTTATATGAACAATTGAGTTCATACAATGTGAGAGGGTGAAATATCATCGAAAATTTTGAAAACAGGATAGATCAAACTTTAAAAAAAAAATTATCAAATTTTGATTATCAAGAATTTATATATATTGATATATAGAGTAGAGTCTACGCCATGTAAGAATTTCCCCGATTGCCCCAATATAATCGGCAAGAGGATTGGCCGTTTCAGCTCAAAAGATGTAATAGATGCGCTAGTAGTCAATTAACAAATTTCCTTTCATCCTCTACTTTTCCACTCCCTTCAGTTCTCTTCAGTTGAAACGAAAAGCGGTTTCGAAACGATTTCGTCCTCACATTTCGTTAAACCCTAGGAATTCAGCTTTCCACTTCTGTAGTTCAATTTCCTTTCCCTCTGGTTTCCATTCCATTTTCATCTCTTTTTTCTGCAAATTAAATGGGAGATGGAGGTGGAAGTGATCGAATGTGCACTTGAAAAAATATGGGATTTGAATGATAAGCTAAGTGATGCGATTCACTCGATTTCTCGAGCTCATTTTCTTAGCTCCGTCAAAAATCCTCAGAAACACGATGGATTTTACATCCATCGGAGGAAAAAATCTCCCGATGATCCTGATAAGGAAAGGGGTCCCGGATATGTGTCCGTGAAGGATTTCACGGTTGTTGAAGGTGAATCCGCGGTTCATGAGGCGAAGAGTTTGCACGCAATTCGTAACGCCCTTGAGAATCTCGAAGACCAACTCGAGTTTTTCCACGTTAGTTTCCTAAAATTAATCGCAATTGTTTGTTCTTAATTTTTTCAATGAATTTGTGTTTCGTGCGCATATTGAATGTATCGCTTCTGAGTGTGTGTGGGCATTTTGCTTTATTGGAATGTTTAAGCTTGCCTAGTGTAAAATAGTTATTCGAATTGTTAGCCATGATTTGTTATGGGTTCAGATTTTTTATTCCGAAGTTGAATTCCAAAAGCAAAATAGGAGAAGATATATAGTGATGCAGTTGATTGAATGATGTAATAAATTTTCTGGTGTAGATTGATCTTCAAAAATATAATTAGGATAAAATTAATTCAAAGCAATTGAATCCAATCGTGTGCCCCTAGATTAATTTTGTGTTCTTGGACTCCCTATAGATTTGCTAAGTGGAAAAGGCGATCACATGGAATTTCTTGGTAGCCTTTCGTGGACAAAAAGTTCTTTGAATTGCTTGATGTTTATAATGGGTATAATCACTGATTAATGAAATAGCTCTTTTACAAATTATATGGGTGACGTGAATGTGGATTGCCTTATGTATGATGGGAAATCATCTGCAGCCATTGTTTTCTGGTGAATTTGGACGATAAAGTATTTTGTTCAACATAGTAAGTACAAAACTGCTATATGTTGTGCATTTATCAACTGTTATGTTCCTGCTGTTGGCATGCAGTGATGTTTTTTCACCATGTAAGATTTGTAAGATAACCGTGAAGATATCTCGGTTAGCTGATACAGATATTAGAAAGTTGTTTTGTGCTTGAAGCAATATGCATGAGACACTATTTTAGTGGCTGTTTCTTTGCAAATATTTTGCATTGCCAGGGAAGTAACATATATGTTCAACTTACTGTATTATGTGAGGGAAATATAAATTCAATCCTTTCGTTTTCCTCTTTCTTGGACCCCATTGTCTTCAGCATTTTGTATTTTTGCTTTGGTTTTTAAGCATGAAGCAGGAAACAGATGGTAGCAAGTAGCTTTGATATTTGCTCCGAAGTTGCCATATATTGTTTAGGAGTTGTGTATCTGGATAGTTAATTTTGCAGAAAATACCAAGCATTTACTTGTCTTCATTTGAGGTTTTTCTGAAAAACTTGCTATTATGTTGCTTTGCTGTTGCAATATACAGACTGTGCAAACACAACAATGTGCTGAGAGAGATTCTGCTCGTGCTCGCTTAGAGCAAAGTCGCATTGTCCTTGCAGTGACATTGTCCGAATATCAAGGTAAGAAGTACAAAGTGATCGAAGAAGCACAAGCCTTGGTGGGTGATGTCCAAAATGCCAGTTACTTTGTTTCGCCTGATCATCTCTTTGGTTCGACAACATATCCCTCTGGTGAGAGCTTCGTACTGCAGAAAGGGACGAGGCCAAATCCGCTTGTGAATTTCTTTGTCTCTACCTTATCTTTCGCCTCCAAGTCCCTCAAGTTAGATCATACTGTTGGAATTCTTGCGAATGCTGCCTTGCTAGCCATCAGCATGTTTGCTTTTGTGCAAATGAGTCGAAATCATTCAACTTTTGACAGAGAAACGACTCAAGTTTTTCACACACGGGATCAAACTTCGAGTGATCATTTAACAAAGCTCGACGTTTTTATGGCTAGAGGTTAAGTTGGAGAGGCTTAACTCGCCCACACTTTTAGTTGTGCTTGCGCTGCCTCGTTTTCTTGAATAACGGAAGAGCTGCTGCTGCTGCTACATGAGTAACATTACTGTGAATAGTAAGCTGTGGTGGAAGTCTGTGGCACTGAGTTGTTATCTCTTCTTCTGGCGAAGACCATTCTTTTATTTATTTTCTACTTTTTTAGATGTTTTTTCCCGTCGTTGCCGTTTGTGTGGCGATTTGCATCAGTTGTGTTTGTGATTCTTTTTTCAAATTTCAATGAAAGTGGAAGGATTTGATTTTGGAGAATAACTTTTAAATTTTGGATTTCCAATGATACCATATTGAGGCCGTAGTTTTAAGGGAAATATTATATTATTATTACCCTTTCAAGAACCTTAATATGTCCCACATCGTATAGACTATTAATATGCGTCGACGTTATATAGAAGACAGTCTAACACCATGGTTGTGTTTGTAGAAAGGAGAGATGGTTGGCATCTCCCCCGACAGGGACGGGAACAGCCCTCTGGGCTTTCTTGTTACCATACACATCCGGTTAAGGCTACCCACCTCGGTGGATCTATAACCCAATTTTTTTCCCCCCATCTTCCCAACCACAAATTTTCTTATAGGTTTCAATTTCTCCACGAATCATGACGTTCTTGCGTCTTTCAACGGAACGGTTCACCAAGAGAATTCTTGATCTGTGTTTCCCTCGACGACAGTAAGTCTACGCCGATGCTAAGTGATTTCAGAAAAAAATCATCTTAATCGATTGTGATTTCGCAGTTTTCTGATACTCGAGACCAGTACTAAACCAAAAGTAATATTAGAAAGATTCTTCTCTCCGTCGATGGTGCCTCATGAAGTCATATTGGCTCATTCTTCTTCCCCGAACGAACCCAGGTTTCATTCTAACCAAAGACAGCATCCGCAAATAATTTTAAACTAAGAGTTGTAGGGCTTTACCCTTGTTAAGGGAACCCTTCCAGAAATTCTCGAAGGCCAAGGACGAGCCCAGGCCTAAGAGGGGGTTTGGAAATAGTTTTCAACCAGCAATAGACGCGCCTCGGTTAGAACCTCACTAGCTGCGTCATTGCCCCAAGCGCAAAGATACTGCAGCCGGTTCAAGCTTTCTTTTTTTTATAGTCCACGCCACAGTCCTGATTTCTAGTACTTTCGATGTGGGATCCTGTGACAAAAAAACACCCATCTCAGCACAAAAAATCTGCAAATGAAAAGCCCAGAACAACATCAAGATTTTTAATTACTAAATTTGGGGTTACCAAGAACCTTAAATATTACAAATATAAACATAACATGAAAAGAGAAGCAAAAGAAACCATCGCAGCTTGAATAAAAAAAAAAAAAAAAGGAAACCATAGCAGCCGTGAAAGAAGGCACAAAACTCATAAATCACTCAACAGCTGTGTGGTTCCGGTGTCTGTGCAGGTGCTGCTGATTCTTCAAAGGAAGCTACAGCTTCAAAATTTGCCAAACATGTGAGAATTTAGACGGAAAAAAACAATGCACATTTGTTCTTTCGTCCATTTTTATTAGAAGTTGCAGGAAAAAAAAGAGTGGGGTGGGGAAAATTTGAGGTGAAGGAGAGGAGAATCTTTGAAGACAATATTATTGAAGGTGCTAAGATCAAAGTCATCAAACACGTAAACCTTCTCGAAATTTGGAATTTTACACAGTTACATCTTAATTCAAAAATTGATTTGTGACAGGCTAGCTATACTTTGATGATGGTCTATTCTAGCTTTAATTGTAAAAGTTATAGGGAGGAATTGCAAGGAGGGGATCATATTGATAAATATATTGTAAATAAATTTGGGAAAAAAGTTGACATCAAAGTATAGAAATTTGAAAATATTAATCACATAATTATAATTTTTGAATTTTTGTTTTATTTAAGTTTTTTTCCCTTACTAAAATACCTCTGATTTAATCTTTAACTTAAATAGGGTTTCAAACTCATTAAATATTCCACCCCTCTCTTTCCTCTCCACCGCCACTACTTCTACCATCTTCACTAGCTTGGCGCCGATTTCTTCACAAGCCGAACAACCTTTATGTGTGTGTGTGTGTGTGTGAGTGTATGTGTGTGTATGTGTGCGTGCGCGTGTGTATATATTTACACTATGTTTGTTGCTTTTTGAGATTTTTTAGTGGTGATTCATTGGTGTCCGCGTTTGTTTACTCATTTCCAAAATTTACGATCTAACGACAAGATATTGCAACGAAGAAGATGACCCAGAGAAAAAATAACTGATGCATGAAAATTATAAAAAGTAACTGGTGCATGAAAATATAACCTTGGTGCATGAAAATACAATACTGGTGCACGAACTTTGTGTTAATTAACTGATGCACAGAATTTGCAAAAAAACAACTGGTACATGAAATACAATAAGTGGTGCACGAAATTAAATGGTTCGTGCATCACTTACTAAATTTTATAATTCGTGCAACACCCACTTACGCTTATGATTCGTGTAATAACCAATTTGCGATTATGGTTCGTGCATCACCCACTTGAGATTATGGTTCATGCATCACATACTTTTTCTATGTTTCGTACACCAGTTATTGATTTTAATTTTCGTGCATAAGTTATTGATTTTTATTTTTTGTGCATCAGTTATTGATTTTCAATTTTCGTGCATTCTTACTGATTTCAAATTTTCAGAAAATCGCGAACACACACTGAAAGGTGCCAAAACATGCACTGGACCACCGCGCAAAAAAATGTTATGTTTGTCGCCGTCCGACCTTCGTTCAACAAGCCCAATATACGAGAATGTTCATAATTCAATTGCCACCGTGAGCCACCGTGGAATCGCCGTAATTTGATCTGGAATGGGCGAAATCGCACGACCTACGTTTTCATCTTTTGGGTTCGATTTCTTCGATCCATCCATGAATTGGTCCGAGCACATACACTGGTTAGCTTCCCCTCTCTATGGTTGAACGTTTGAGACCGGCCACTGCCCATCTCGTCGTCGGTAGTCTGAAACCCTAGGTCATGTGATTTGGTGGCTATTGGGTTTTGAAACAAGAGTGAAGGCTGAAAATATGAGTGTGAGAGATTAAGCGTACTATTGTCATTTTAACTTCAAATGGACTTAAATGATTGAAGAATTTTCCCTAACTACGATAAATTAAGTTTTATGAAAGTGTATCAGCCTGAACTTTTCCCAAATTATATTATCTTATTAAAATCTCATACCAAAATTGCTTATGGCCCAATGGATAAGGCGTTGGTCTTTGGAACAAGAGATTCTACGTTCTATCCCCCGCCAAGTCGTCTACATATTTGTTTGTTTCATGAAAATTGATTTTATACGTATGTATGGTATATGGACTATGGTATTAACGTCACGCTTGAAAGAGATTATTGAGAAGTTGTCTCATATTGAAAATTTAGAAGCTGGATTTATTCTTTACAAATAATTATGAATTACTCTTCTCATGATAAATTGGTTATAATTCGGAATCCATGAATTTTTATTATATTATATTATATTATAATTATTTGTGTACAACTTTATAGTTCAACTTCTCGGACTTGGGTGGTGAACACTTAAATTTTCAGCTTCTCTAAAATTTAAAATTCCATGTTATTAAACGCCAAAAGCTCACAGAAACATCAAAACACTGTTTTAAGGTTTCTTTTGTGGAAAAAAAAATGCTAATTGATTAAAATGCAGTACGAAATCGGTATAAGCTTATGATAAAATGCACGTGCCTGACAATAAATAATTTGAACAGAAGATTTAGTTTAACATATCTTAAGAAACACAATACAAATACAAGTAACCTAACTTTGGTGAATTTTATTATATACATTCAATCAGGAAACTAAGCTACATAGGCAAAGGTACCACGATCTTTCGATGTACATGGGTCTCACAAAGTTACAAATACATAAACTCAACGGCAATAACCAACTGGAGACAAAGTGCTGTAGGCATGAAAACTTCTATCCTAAAAACTGAACATCTATGGTATTGCACGTAAATTTATTATATGGGCCGGAATACCGGGCACAAAAGATGAGTGTGACAGAGATACGTATGTTTCGTTGAATGCGCGATAAGACCGAAAGAGATAAAATAAGGAACGAAGATTTTCGAGTTGAAGTAGGTGTAGCTTATATTGAAGAAGAATATGCAAAAAAGTCGTTTACGTTGGTTTGGTCACGTACGACGTATGTCCGGCAATGCACATGTGCACCGAGTGGAGTTCATGGATTTCGGCCATTTTAATGAGAGCGAGATGACGATAGAAGAAGACATTGCTCGAAGTTATACGCAAAGACTTGTAGTTCAAAAGGATTGAAGATGATAGTCTGACTTATAAAAGCGCTTAGAGAAGACCGACGCATGTGTTCGACCCGATTTGATTCTCTCTATTGTTCATTTAGTCTACCCCAATTTCTTGGGATTAAAGACTTAATTGTTGTTGTTGTTGTAATGATATCATATTGGATGTGTTTGAAATATATTATATTTGTTACTACAAGAGGCATTGTTAAAGAGGTATATTTGAAATCCCTTGAATTATAAAATAACTAACATAAGTTTAAAATATTTGATTTCAAATAATTTGATCCAAACCATTTAGGCTTTAACAAAGCACATGTCCTTGTAATATCAATCTACACTTCTCTAATGTTTTTAAGATAAGAAATATGATTTTTTTAAAACAAAACTTATAATACAAGATACACACGCACATGTGTATATTATAGTATTGTGATATCAGGGAAATTAACATAGAATTGAGTTAACAACGCATCGAATATCACAAGCACATAATCAGTAATTGAATAAGATGAACACCAATATTTATAGTGGTTCACCCTAAGTTGAGCTACGTACACTCAAGAAACCTCAATGAAATTTCTTATTTATTGATCACAAAGAAGACATGAGAATTGAGAATACAAAGTATTTCACTCAGAAACTCTGATTTTATTGCTAACTTTCTCTCCACTAATCATATT